>JAKMWZ010000063.1:0-207370 GCA_025328985.1 Colletotrichum sp. SAR11_239
CCTAAGGTAGGTACCGTGTGGAACCCGAGCTCGTTCCAGTGCCACTGGCACTGGAACGAGCTCGGGTTCCTCACGGTACCTACCTTAGGTACCTCAGGTACGTGTCCGAGAAGGAGAGCCCCATACTTAGCTTGTGACTGGCTGAAGGACGTCAGTGGTCAGTCCCGACTCCCGTCAAGACCGCGCTCGGAGCTTGGAACCAAAAGCTTACGTAACGGCGGATGCCCAGCCAGGTCAGTACCTTACACTGTGCCTACCTAGGTACCTAAGGTAAGGAAGGTATGGATGGACATGGCAGAGGGTCGCGTTTCAACGCCAACGGGCAGTTGCCGCTAGATTGGCAGCTAACGCAGGTCAGGTCAGGTTGCCTGTCTGTCCTCACTCCTCAGTGTCCTGTCCTGCCCTGCCCTGGGCTTCTCTCCTCGCTCTCTCTGTCTCCCAAACGGAACGACAGGAACACCCCCCCGGCCCGCTCGACCACGGGTGATGTCATTGGCAGCCAGCGCGCCAAATTTACTTTGGCACTTGCGGAAACAACTCCAAGGTCACCGTCTACACTCACCGAGCGGGAGCCCGCCCCGTCCGTTTCCCGCTTCGGCATCCCGGTCAGCAAGCCTATGAATTTGCACTCCACCACCAACAACAACCTTTGCTGCGCGACGTGCGTGACCAACGAATGTTTAGCATATAGACAGACAGACAGACCGACAGACCTTCAACCGAACGAGCCCGGACACTCGACAGAGACAGCCCGGTGCGCACCGACGGATGGTTCGGGCCCCAGGGTCGAGCGCGGATGCAAACTGTCTCTCCGCTTCCGGCCACACGATGCGACAGCTTGATGTCAGAGAACACTTCGTCTTTCCTCTTGCTACCTACGCGGTAGCCAGTGCAGTAGGGTTTGTTCGCCTGCCGAGCTTCAATCGTCCGATCACCACATTGGAGGCGAGTTGGATGCCACCCTGAGGCTCTCCAAACCTTTTGCTCCTAGCACAGTTGAGGCGACCAGGCTGCCCACACGCACCCCAGACTCACTCTCTCCTTCTCTTGTCTGGCATCTCCAGGGTCGTCTCCAGGGCATGCGAGACATTAATCGTCGAGGCAGTGAGTGGATAGAGACATGCGGGAGATGGTCGTCGCGCTTGTCTTCCATGTCTTAACCATCTGCGCCATCCATCTTTCCTCCCTTTCGTCTCTTCACGTGTAAATCGACGTCGACCAAGGAAACTCTTACAGGTCCAGTCGGAGGGCGTCAAGCCACCTCATTCGAGCATACTACTCGCCTGCTAAGAACATTGCCAACTGGGGTTGCCTGTATGGAGACGACCACCACACCCTCCTCATCCACTCGTTTCTCCTATGCCAGCGCCCATTTGCGCTTCGTACTGACTTCATGGAGCCCACACCTTACTCCATCCAACGTGTTCTTCTTACTCAAGTCGCCTCTACATAGTAAATCCCAACACCCATGTCCACATACACCACGCCTCCCTCCGTCCGTGGTCCTGTGTCCTGTGTCCTCTCGCTGTTCCAACGGGATGCGCGGGATCTCGCAACTCGCAATCCCTCGGAGCTGCATTTTGTCGTATTACTCGCACTACGCGACACTCCGTTCCCTCAAATGCCCAGACGCTTCCCGGCTTATGGCGCCCGCGAAGACGAGAAACCCCCTTCCCCCCCGGAAACCTCGGCCGCAGTTGATCACCCGCCGACGTCTTTGTCTGGCCATCTCAGATCATCTCGGATCGATGTCAGAGGCGGACGACCCGCGATGAGCCCGGCAGACCCGTAAATCCTTCACTGCACTGCACCGCGCTCTCAACGTTTTTTTAAACCGCCATCGTCCTCATATTTCTGCTCTTCCCACTTGACGTTTCATCCCGACTATGGTTCAATTCTGATTCGCTTTACTTGGCCCATTTCCATTGATGCTTTTTGGGACTTATCTCGTACTCGACCCGAGTCATTGGTAGCTTCTTGCAAACGTACGTCTTCCCGGTCGCGCGGGCTGAATGACATATACTTCCCTGTCCCGAATCGCGCCGCCCTACTTCGCCGTATCGCAGTGTTACATCGACCTCGGAATAAGCGTTGTCGCACGTATACACGCCACAGCAATATCTCACACTCTGTTCATCCTGACGATAGTTTCAAGTATTATAAACAAACAACACTGGCGCTGACACTTATTGACGTCTTCAGAGCGCCTCAGCATCTCGACCTCATCTTATAGCTTTCGCCGACAGAACCGTAAACATCGTATTGGTGCTTCTTTTCATCTCAAGTGAGCTGTGCATAGCATCGTTCCCGCTGTGCCCGTGCGAAGACGCAGGAACGCATTGAGAGCCCTCAGATTCTAGAATGGCGGCACGACCGGTGGCCTCACGGGATTCACCCCATGCATTGCGAGACGCATTACGGGCGGCCAACGGAGACAGGACAAATTACTCAACCCCGTCCGAGACCACGAGTGAGGAGGACTACGACGAGCCCAAGCTCACAAGACGTCGCCATGACAGAACGGCAGCCAAGAACACATCGTCGCCTCTAAAGAACTCATCAAACCATGAGAGGAAGTTGTCTCTGGACGGCTCGACCTTGTCTGAAGCCTCGAGCATAGACGAGTCCACTGGAGGAGCTGACAGAAAAGACCTGAAGACGTATGTGTTGTCCGCTGATGATCGAGAGCTTCGCGATGTCATCAGACGGGGTCTCGAACGGGTATGCTCTTGGTGACTCTGTCCTGACAGGGACAGACTACGCATGAACTGAGGGCACAATCATTGACACAAATTAACAGGAAAAGGACCCGAAACGACCACGGCGGCCGGGGAAGTTCAGCGACCTAGTGTTTACTCGCCAATTCTCTGCCTTTGACCGGCAGAACCAGCAGACGGCAAATAGCCCCTTCCATGGGTTCTTCACGCTATTTTGGCTAGCCGTGGCGCTGTTCGTCGTCAAGATCGGGGCGGCCAACTGGAGGGCCACCGGCAACCCTTTGGGGACCAACGAGATTATGAAGACCATGTTCCGGCGGGATGTAATCGTTCTGTTGGCTTCCGACGGTGTCATGTGTGGCATCACCGGCGTAGGCTGGATTCTGCAACGACTCATCTTCAGCGGTTATCTTGACTGGAATCGGTCTGGCTGGATCATCCAGAATGTAAGTCTGCCGTAAAACATGCTGTCCTTATGTTCTTTCTTACACAGGGTTTTCTCATAGGTTTGGCAATCGATCTTCATCGGCAGCGTCGTCGGTCTCACCCTCATCCGAGATTGGCCCTGGACACATACCGTCTTCTTCGTCCTCCACGGCATCGTCATGCTCATGAAGCAGCACTCGTACGCCTTCTACAATGGTCACCTCTCCACAGTATACAAGAAGCGAAAGTACCTCCTTTCGAAGTTGAAAAAGCTGGAACATGTTGCCCCCATCAACTCGCCTTCCACGACCAGTCCGTCGGCATCCACCATATCCGTTTCCCACCTGGACAATCCCCCGTCTGCAGCTGAGATGAAAGGCCGCCGACACTCCGTCACCCACACTCGTGGCTCTGAGACGACGGACGTCGACCGCATCTCCCACGCTATCGAATCCGGCGAGCCCCTCGACGCCGACCAGGTCCGCGTGTTCGAGCGCATCATCAAGTGGGAGATTGACGGGCTCACCGACGAGCTGAGGGGCAAGGCGACGAGCGTCGCGCGGGCGTACCCGAACAACCTGACCCTCGCCAACCATTACGAGTACATTGTGTTGCCGACCGTCGTGTACGAGCTCGAGTACCCCCGTTCTGACTCCATCGACTGGTACTATGTCGCCGAGAAAACGGCCGCTACCTTTGGCATTATTCTCGTCATGATCATGGTGTCTCAGGCTTTCATCTGTTGGTCAACCCCCGCGCCCACGACTTTCAGACACAGGCCTAAACTGACGACTTTGACAGATCCCGTCGTGATGCAGACTGTGGCCATGAAGGAGACGGGCATGCCCCTCGCTGAGAGATTCCGCTACTTCCCCTGGATGTTAAGCGACCTCATCTTCCCCTTTATGATGGAATATATGGTAAGCACTCAGACATCCGAACACACCCCCTAACATTGATGCAGAGACTAAGGGAAAGTAGATGGCCTGGTATCTAATCTGGGAAACGATTCTCAACACCCTGGCGGAGCTCACCTACTTCGCCGATAGGAGCTTCTACGACGCGTGGTGGAACAGCGGTAGGTTGACCTTTTCCCAAGCCGACTCGCTCAGAAACTGACAAGACACTTCCATCAGTGTCCTGGGACCAATTCGCGCGTGACTGGAACCGGTAACCTCTGACCCAAACCCTCGAAACCCCCTGAACCCCAGCTGACGATCGCTAGCCCGGTGCACAACTTTCTCCTCCGCCACGTCTACCACAGCTCCATCTCATCCATGAAGGTGAACCGCCACACTGCGACGCTCATCACCTTCTTCCTCTCAGCCTGCGTGCACGAATTGGTCATGTGGTGCCTGTTCAAGAAGCTCAGGGGCTACCTCCTTTTTCTGCAAATGTGCCAGCTACCGGTATGTGGATCCTTGTGCCCTTCTTCAATCAACCTATCTCAAGATTATTCTAACGGGAGGGAAAAAAGCTTGTGCAGCTCAGCAGGACGAGTTGGATGAGAGGTCGCAAGACACTGGGCAACATCATGTTCTGGTTCGGCATCTTTACCGGTCCCAGTCTGCTCTGCAGCCTGTACCTCATCTTGTAAACTTGAGTCAAGTATAAATGTCGAGACAAAATTTGTACCATACTCACAAGACCGTACCACGTGAGACGTATTACAGAAAGTTTCAAAGTACAATTTCGCATATAGAAAGTTCTACATACTATCTCAAGGGGACACGAGGCAGGCAGGGAAGTCTTTGGGGGATATTCTGATGACTTGGATTCATTCAACTACAAAACACGCAATCAACAAAGCCTCGCCGAAGTTTTGGCCTTTTTCTATCCTCATTGACAAAACATAACGTTCACGCCGCGTAACAAATGGTCGTCAAGTCGGTTTACAGCCCCTGCTTCTCCGCAGTGGCCATCAGGGAGCCTGGGTATGGGTTAGCAAAAGTGTGCTGAAAACATGCGTTTGCCAAAGCACTTACCGATGAAAGTAGTCACCAGACGGCTGCGGACCTGGCAAATATCCTCGGGCACCAGCCAGATGGTCGCTCCCATCTTTCTCGCGATACTGATGCTGAGCTTGGCGTTGAGGTAGGCGTCGTCATCCGTGTGGCCAGGGGTGACGAGATCGTAGTCGACGTAGCTGCTCTTCATACCGTTGAGCACATCCAACAGGAAGACACCGGTGCCGATGGCGGGGTCCTTAAAGGAACGGATGCTCGAGGATTTGCCGCCCTTGCGAGCCATGTCGTTGGCCCATCTGACCATCTCCGAGTCTGTAATTTCACGCTTTCCAAGACGCTGTGCCAATGTGGATAGAGTGACAGTGATGTCCTTGCGCATCAGCTGCCAAACCAAGCCGAGCGTCAAGGTGCGCTGGCCGTCAGTGATATCCGCACCCTGGATGCCGACAAGCGAGAAGCGATTCTGCTTGCCCAGCTCAATGGCGTAGTTGGTGTTCTCAACAGCCTTGAAGCGCAACATCTCTCCACCGTGAGCCGGAGGCTTGTTGACATGACGCCAGTTGACAGATCCCTTGATGACCTTGTCGTACGCTTGCAGAAGTACAGTGCCATCGCGCAAGTCGTCGAAAAAGGACTGAACCGCGGGCTGCACGTCCAAGCTGTTGAGCCAAAGAGTGAAAACGCGAGCTTCCCTCTCTCCTTCGGCGTCAAAGTCCTCAACCTCCAGCTTCTCCTCCTCGGTGATGGGGTCGAGCGCGGGGTGATTGTTGAAGAGGTTGGCAACGAATGCCAGGTTCAGTTTAGGGTTGCCGGCAACCAAAGAGGTTGGCGTAAGGAACTTGCGGCATCCCATCCTGTCGGCCGTTTGCAGAATCTCTTCGGCTCGCTGCAAAAGATCGCGTGTCTGAAGAGGGCCTCTCGTCGCGCCGTACTCGGAGCCGATTTGTGCCAAGAGCACCGTGTAGTTCTCGCCGTCCTTGATATCGGTCGAAAAGTTGTTGACCCTGTCATGCGTCAGTCACAGTCTCGCCTGAATTGGGGCAATTGACATACCTGCGAGGCCAGTTGGCCGCCTTCAAGTGGTAGTTGAACCATCTCAGAAGAATCTGCTCAGGGGGAAGGCGCAAGAACTGCTCCAAAGTCTCGTCCTCCTCGAGCAAGCGGTACAGCTCAGGGTGAAGCTTGATGTCAATCTTGCTCAGCAGGCCACGACGGATGATCTGCCAGATCAGACCAAGAATCAGATGCTCTCGGCCTTCGATAATATCACCACTGCCAATGTTGACAACGGACAGACCGATACCCTTGGAGGACTCAATGACGATGTTGTTGTTCTCCGTCATTTGGAAGGCGTTGAGGTTCTTTGCCTTCTTGGGGCGGTTCAGGACACGCTCGTCGATGGTGTCAGGGACACTGTCGTTGATGAGCTTGGCGAGCACCAGACCATCCTTGCACTCGTCGAACATCTCAAAGGTGTCAGTGGGAAAAGGTAGGCGGTTGCCAATATCTGGGTCGCCGGCCAGAACGGCGTTGATGTGGCGGGTGAATTCGGTTCGCTCATCTTCGTTGATGGTGTGGGTGACGTTGGCGTTTGAGCCCTGAACGTGAATCTTGCCAATGCTGGCCTTTTTGGCATGACCACCGGTTGCTTGCGCGACAATGCCAGCGGGCGCAGTAGGACCTGTTGACATGCGTTTTTGGGCAGGAGAAGACTCGCGAAGCTTGGCAATCAGCTGTAGAAGGGTCGGTCAGCAAAGAGGGGGAAATTGGAGGGCTGGGGCAAGGACGAGGGGTGGGTGGGATGACGGCGACGTACGGCGACGTAGTCCTCGAGCTCGACACGGCGAGACGAGTCGAGGTCAACCTCTTTCAAGGCCTGTCTGACGACATCGTATGGCTGGCGCTCGCTCTGTTGAGTAGCTTTGATGGCAGTAGCCTCGTCAACGTAGCCCTTGTCGTCAATGTCGAGCTTGCGGAAAGCGTCGCTCAGGCCGTAGATTTCGTTTTGGGGGAACTGAGGATACTTCCTGTCGGCAGATGTGCGTCAGTAATGGCCAACCCCCTTGGTAATGAATCACGGGGTGCGGGGGTTTGCAATGCGCACCTCTGGAGCTTGAGAACGTTCATGATGGCGGGTGTCTGAAGGAGGCGCGGCGGGAGGAGAAGGGAGGCACAACTCGAGGATCGAGAAGGAGAGGTTGAACTGGGCAGGACGGCAGCAAGGGCCTTGGAGTTGGAGAGAGTGCGCTCGGCGCGGGAGGAAACCGAACCACGAGATCAGGGACCAAGCGGACCTGGGAGCGGTAGATGCGCAGGAAGCTCCGGAACGCACGGACGCTGGCGGAGGACAGTTGAGGAGGTAAGGTGCCTCACGGTGAGGGAGGAATGCGAGGGATTGTGCTCGATGGGTGGGCAGGTAGATGGAGCTGCAATTGCCGGGCAGCAATGGGTGAAGAGGTGAAGGGACGACGATTCCTTGTGGCGGCGATTGAGGTTGTGGTTGTGGTGTTTGGTTGTATGTATGTAATGGGGAGAGAGGCAGATGCACAAGCAGCAGCAAGGCAAGAAAGATCAAGCAAGGCCGGGGAGGTAAAATGTCAGAGGCAGCGCCCGAATGACGGATGATCGCAATGGTAAAGGAAGGTAATGAGTGGATGGGATGGACACTGGGCCCAGGCGAGGCGGAGCGGAGCAGAGCAGGGTGCAGGGCAATGCGGGGGCCAGACAGCAGCAGCAGCAGCAGCAGCAGCAGCAGCAGCAATAATACGGCGTACCTACCTACGTACTGCATAGTCCGCACCTCACTACCTTACACTAAGGTATTGGTACCTCCTCTCCTCCAGCAGCGACGATAATACTTGTTGGCGGGGGCGGGGAGGGGCCATTGATGTAATGATACAGGCATTAGCTGACCTGGGGATGAGGATTGGCTGCCTCGAGCATTCCAGCCCGGTACCTTGCCTCTCCTGTCTTGGCTAGGCGCCGACGAGCGTCTGCCATGAAAAGTACATGTGCTCTCACTGCTAGCGCTGCGAACGAGAGGTATCTCGCGAATACTCGATGGCGCTTACCTCAGCTCACGGTACGTCTCCGGCCCTTCCGCCGAATCGAATGGCACCGGGTGCCCCCCCCCGGGCTGCGGTCGCACAGGATACGCGGGAAGCCTGTTTCGCTGTGGCCTCCAGCCACATGGACTTGCGTAAGGCAGACAGACAGAAAAGACAGACAGTCGTGTTAGTGTGTTAGTGAGCCCACCCCGTTGTACCGGTCTTGCGTAAAGACCAACGTACGCCTTCACAGGCACCAGCTCTGACTGATTCTTGGCTTCTCGATGCTTCCTCCCTCATCTTGGGCTGCAGCCTTCAAGCTCCTCCTTGGGCTTCGGTCGAAGCCATCCCTTCCTCCATCCCTGGATTTCACATTTATGCCGCTAGGTACCCAAGGTATGGTATTCAACCAAAGTAGCACAACACAACGGACGGACTGCCATGCTTCTCCCGCGTCTGGCTCCAACAGGCAGCCCAATGCCGTGGGTTGATGCCCGTTAATGATTAGCCCCTCTGGGCAATGTTCTGGAACATGTGCAAGTGCAGGGAAGCCCACGTAAGGTACCAAATGCGCAGAACAGCCACGGCAGAAATTAGTGTCGACGCCAAGGGTGGTATCCGAGACTGGAAATCAGTCACTTCAAGCTGCACGGTGCAGGATGGCTCCCAATTTGCTCTCTGGACCGTGTGCATCTACAAACTAGCACAGTCCCCGCTCCTGGTTCTCCCCCACCTCGAATTTTCTGATCTCGATGCCTTCATCGCGACATTGAAGCTTTTGTGTCAGGACAAGCGGCTCAATCCCCGATTCGCATACTTCAGACCGCATTCACCTGGCTGTTTCTGACTTACGGTGCTGCTGCTGCTGGTGCTCATATCATCACCACCCCCCTTGTCGCCCCCTCACTTTGGCTCTCGCAGCACCAAACCTCATCCACCACAACCACAAGTCGCCTTGCACACATCACAACCATGGCTGCCGTCTGCAAAGCCTGCCAAGACCCCCTGGTCATCAGCATCGAACCTGATAGTGAAGATGAGGGCCAGGGCACCGAGGAGACCCAGAACGTGCCCGATGACTTGGAGCTGCCCTGCGGATGCCACTTCCACTGGTACGCAACCCAGTCTCACTAACATGATGAGATGACCTAACCAGACTTACACCATGCACCAGGCAATGTCTCTTGGACCAATCCGCAGAGATCGCCATTTCTCTCAACTGCCCATCCTGCCAGAAATACCTGCCAACAAACCAGCAGGGCCCCTCCGTCACCAACCCCTTCCTGTCCACCACCCCAGGTGCTGCCATCTTGACACGCTACGTCAACGAGGGCGGACTGCAGGACGGCCTGGACATCCTGCCCAACATCACCGAGGAGGCCTACCTTGATGCCCATCCCGAGGCCCGTCCCGCCCGTGCCTACCACCTCATGTGCTCAGAAGGCGATGTTCAGGGTATCGTGGAGCTCCTCCAGGACGCCAACGAGGAGCTGAACGGCGACATTACTCAGCTGGGCCAGCTGATCCGCTACCAGGACCCCCTGGCTGGTGGCAAGAGCCCTCTTCACGTTGCTGTCGAGAAGTCTCAGGAAGAGGTCGTCTGGCTGCTACTCTGGATCGCCTCGCCCCTGCCCACTGATCTCTTTCCCCAGTCGGCGCGAAAGGCTGCCGAGGCGCTGCAAATCGTTCGCCTCACAAATGACAACGCTCAGGACATCCGCGCGATCCAGAACGACGCTGGCCAGACGGCCGAAGATGTCGCCAAGGGCTTGCCCGCTCGCTGGGCCGCCCTCGTGGACGCCGGTATTCTGCATCCCTAAGTAGTTTGCCAAGTCCGTGATAATGTAAAAGATACCCTTAGCTGTTCACTCGAGTAGTATGCACGCGCAATGTATCATGTTCAAAGTGAGGTGACGAGCTCATCTAATTCACCAGACAACCCACCCGCCCATGTCTAATCTAGTCTATCTCCGGTTCGCCCGTGATCTGTTAGAAAGAAGTTGCGACAGAATAAAGTGGCTGACGTCCTCATCAGACCAATAACTCATGTGCGATGCGATCGTGTTCATGGGATTGAAATCGAGCACACTCCTGCCACACGTTAGCATACCTGAACTTGCATCATGGACATCACGTAGCACTTACTCCTGGATGCTGTAGTCGACACGTCCGTTGCGGTTGAGAGCTCGCACTTTCATCTCCTCACGCCGCAACTTCTGAGACTTCCGTTCCGCCTCTATCCAGTCCGCCGCGTCGCCGTCGTCATTCGTCTTGGCCAGGTCCACCCGCTTCTCCTGGAACTTGGAGTAGAGTGTCTCGAGCTCATCGTCGATAAGTGTCATCTCGTTACCGCTCAAGCTCGTGCGGCCCAACATGGATTTCGAATCCGCCAGCTGCTTCTTGCGCTCATTCGTCTTCTCCCCCAGCTTCGATGCGTCAGAAATCACACTGCTGTCCGCCATATTTGCTCCTTGAGCGGAGACTTGGGGTTGCGCTGATGCTGAGTTCATCTTGGCCACGTCCTCGTTGCTCAGACCGAGACTCCTGTTCAGTATGTTGCTGGCGATTCCCGCACTCAAGCTGGACCAGAGACCGCTGACACTCGCGCCGACCTTCATTCCGATACCACTCAACCCTTGCTGTGCCACATTGCCGAATATGCCCTTCTTCGTGTAAGGCAGTACTTGGGGCTTGAGAGTGGACATGGCGGGAGAAATGAGAGGCTCGAGCCTGTAGCTTATCGGGTCGGAAGGATGGAACACGTTGAATAGTTGTGCGACTTTTGGCGACGAGACGGAATATGGTAAGCCTGTGATGGCAGACACCCGTTGGGATGGAGATGTCGGCGCCGCTGCGAGGAACGGATCGTCCATCAAATCAGGATTTAGGGGACTTTCCGAAGGAAGTGCATGGGGAAGGTGGCGTGCTGATATGGTCCTTTGCGGAGTTAGCACGTAGCCGGGCAGAGACTTGAATAGACTTACCGGCCCTTGAGCATCTGGAACAGGCCCACCGGCGATCCCAGACAGTAAAGATCATCGACGTCGAACTCAAACTTGAGCTCATTCGCTTCGCGATCCCTGGCGCCCTCGGCCTTATCTTGCGGCTGCCAGAAGCGTAGAGCACTCCTTGGTGTGTCCGGGGCCTTGACCTTTTCCTTCTGCCGGCAGAGGATATCGAACATGATGGCAGACCCTAGAGAATGCCCGATGACGTGCACCTTGCCTTTGAACTCGGGGTTGCGGGCCATGAACAGCTTGAAAATCCTATTCGACTCTTTAAGAACGATCTCAGCGATCTGTTCGCGGTACGCGCTCTGGTACAGTAGAACGTCGAGGGCAAGGTCCGAAATCAAAGACCTGGCAAAGGCAACGCCCTCTATCGTTATGTCTTCTAGAGACGGGTCTGCATCACGCTCGTTAGCTGTGTCCTCTATGGTGCTGGTTGAGGTTTACTCACATTCATCTTCGTCCAAGGCGCCGTCTCCAATGTCCCGTTCATTCTTCTTCTCTCTCTTCTTGGGAAAGTCCAACAAGTGCCTCCAGCAGACAGGCAATACCTGCACTCGACAGTTCCTCGGCCCATCTTCCAGTTCCGAGTTCAAAGCCCGCAAATCTGCGGAACTCGAGTAGACCGATTTGAGGTTCTTGCGGAGGATGTTCACGTCGTGTACAAAGTTGACGCTCTCCATTCTGTTGCAGTTAGCCATCGTAACTTCTCCGAAATGCCAAACCAACCACGTACCGGATCCCGAGAAGCTGGCCAATTCCATGAGTCACGAGCACCAAGTGCTCAATGTCACGTCCTTGCGTTTCGCCAAACTGGCCGTTGTAGTCGTTTTCGATCTCCTTCTCCTCGCGCTTCCTAATCTCTTCTTCCTGTTCCTCTTGGTTGCGATGTTCGGCCCCTTCCATCAAGGATGAGATCTGCCTCTGCAAACTAGTCTCTCTGGTTTCTTCGTTCTCTGCGCGCGTCAAGTCATCGTTGGACTGCGATGGTCTAGAGGTTGGTGGTGCGGATCTTCGCTTCAGCTTCTTTTGGTCTTTATCGTCTTTCTGCGCCGGGGCAGCGGCCTCGGTGGGCGTAGCCGGCTGTTTCTCCTTTTTGTTCTTGGAGACATCAGAGTAACCTCTCACCAGCTTGACACCGCTCATGAAGCCGCCGCCGGAGAATCGTTCGTACATCGTCGAGGTCACCCAGCCCAGCATGCTGTCGGATGTTATCCAGGCTGTCGTGGAATCCTGGTATGTCGCAATACTGTTCATCCATGTGCCGAATAGCCTATGAGATGAGGGTTGATGTTGATTCTGCGGCGGTTGCGGCTTATCCTTACCCTCCGCGGCCGCAGAAGCCGTTGCAACGGCCCGCAAGTTATCAACTGACGCTTTTGGGGTGACGTCTTTCTTGTTTGAGTCGCTTCGAACCCGAGGCTTGGGATACAGCCAAGGCTTGACCTTGAGGTATCCTTCCTCAAGCTGAGACGCTAGATTCTCCTCGCATGGTCTCAAGGACGAGCCTTCGTCGTAGAACCAAGTACCGCGGCGAACCTCATACACAGGCCCGAGCCAGTATACGGGCTCCAGCTCGCGTTTCTCAATGTCCACATCGAAGAGGTAGTCCTCGTTCACCGGAACGCGCGTTTTAGGGGCGCTCTCAGGGCTCGTCTCTAAGCTACTGTGTGCCCCATCATCGCCGGTGGTCTTACGGCCTCGCCGAGAGCCGCCAGACACGTTGCGCTGCGATCGATCGCCTCTTCGCTTCTCGGAATCCTCCAGTAGACGCTGGTAAGCGAGTTCTATGGCTCTCGAATCTCCCTTGGCGAAGGGCAGAAACTTCTTCGGTTGGGGCGGAGGCTTAGCATCGTCGGTGGGTTTCGGTTTGTCTCTCAAGAATTGCGGCTTCCGCTTGGGCACCTGGGACCATGATCAGCCATTTCAAGAAGTTCAAGGCATGGAGCGACTGCTCTTACATCGGTAGCATGATACCACAGGACGTTGAGCGGAGGGCAGTCGGCGGGGTAGCTCTTGGTGCTCTGGCCATATAAGTGAGTGATGCTATGATCACCTGGACGGGCCGCTGGCGCAGGAACAGGCTGAGGCGGAGGATCTCTTGGGGTGGGCGTTGAGCTCCGACTGCCGGACCAGGGATTAATAGAGTCGACGGCTGACGACAGGTAGGACTTTTCTGTTTTGCGGTCAGCGCCGCTGGGAGCCATCGTTTGCGACTGGGCAAAGGGCCATTCGGGGGTTCTCCGGGGGGCTGTCGAATAGCGGCGGGAGACAGCGACAACAAGACTGAGTGTTTTGTGGCCTCGTCTCCAACGCAGCGGTGAGTGCGGGACAATGAGCGCCAACGTGGGAGAGGCCGGAGACAGGACTTATAAGTGCGTCACCAGGTTCCGGGTGGATGGCGGGGAGAACGGGACGAGTTGGAGAGCAGTTTCGGGGAAGCTCGAGCTTGAAGGACGAAGACAAGGAATGCCAGTTTCAGGATCGAGCAAGAGCCAGGTCGACCAGGTTGCAGCGCTGAGCAGCGAAGTAGTCAGGGACGACGACGACAGCAGGTAACGAGGTATGGCAGCTGTCTGGACAGATTGCGGTGGGTGTTTGTGGTGCTTGTGTGTATAGTACCTAAGGTAGTAGTAGGTAGAGGTGTGTTGTTCAAATGGAGGTGTGCCGGGCCTGGATCCGCAAGGTGAGGAGGCTGCCTTACCTAGGTGAGGGAGCCTTCATTTGGGGCGGGAAGCAAGGGATGTTCCACCTTCTTTTTTCCTCTTGAGCAGGGGAGACACAAGAGCCGGAGCTTCAGCCCGTGATCAAGGCAAATAAAACACCTTAAGGGTCGGGTGTGAAAAGAGGACAGACATGGAAGCGAGTGCAGCTGTGATGAGGGCGCAGAAGGCTCCAGTAAGGACTCAGCTGCCTTGCACATAGCAGGGAGCAGCTCCGGTCTTCAGGGACCCCATGACGCATCTCTCGGTCCCGTGTAAATGGAATACGACGGGGGATCGATCGCTTAAGCTCTGGCGAATGATTAGACCCGAGGACTCGTTGGAAGGCGGTCTGGGGCGAGCCGCGGGGCAGAACACTAAGGGAAGCTGCAGCGTTCGTCGTACTCCCTCCTTGGTACCTCCACTCACTAAGGTATGGTACCTAGGTAGGTAAGGTAGGTAGGTAAGGTACCTATTTTAGGTACCTCATCACGTTCAGCCACAGAGAACTCAGAAGTGCCGTTTTCTTGAGGTGGGCGGGCGGTCGGTGGAAAACACCCCGTTCTAGGTACGTTCCTGTGCTTCTCCAAACCCAACGCCAAAAGGCGCCCAGTCACAGGCAAGAAGACTCATACCGAGTGATGCTCACCATCGCACTGTGTCTTCATGATTCATTCCACCACTGGGACCGTGATAATCTCCCCCCCAAGGCGTACTTCACACTGTACGCGCACTGGTGGGGCAGAGCTGCTTTTTTTGATGGTGGGGTACGACCTGCAGACCACACGCTGGACGCTGGAGAGTCCCTCCCGCGCTAGGTACAGCACCTTTTGCCGTGCCTCCATCACAAAATTTCCCATCCGTCTGCAACACCCCAAGCCAGCCTCCGACTCAAACTCAACAACATAGATACATACCCGATGACTCCGTCGCCCTAGCATCCCGTCGTGTCGACAGCACTAGCTCTTGCGATTGAATCAACACCACTTCTCGGGCCTCGAATATGACCCTGCGGCGAATGCGCAAACACACCAACTTCTACTACGACCGGTAGACTTAGACTGCGACGAATTTCAATCTTGACTCACCTTGCGCCACATCCTACCACTTTCCCCCCCAACCAAGAACTTAGAACCTCCGCCGTCAGCGGATTCTCAAACATCGTCGCAATGGCGACCACGACGACCGTCACCCCGGTCAAGTCGCAGCTCGTCGACAAGCTGCCAAAGCGATTCAAGGGCATCAAGTTCGGCATCCAGTCAGTCCCACCCCTCAGCCCGCCTCGCGCCATGTGCCATTGCTAATCTTTCGGCTCCGCAGGTCCAACCAAGACATTGCGAACCAAGCCGTTCTCGAAGTTTCCGACCGACTCCTCTACGATATCGAGAAGAACAGAGCCCCATACCAGCATGGTCCCCTCGATCCCCGTCTGGTAAGCACCGTCGACCCCGTCCATGATGCTGCACGAAGCTGACTCCGCTGCTTCTAGGGCACTTCGAGCAAGACTGGCAAATGCGCAACATGCCAGGAATCACTACAGAACTGTACTGGTCACTTCGGACATGTCAGGCTTCCATTGCCTGCGTTCCACATTGGCTACTTGCGGTTCGTCATGATGATCCTGCAGGACATCTGCAAGGTAGGCCTCTACTCTACCTCTTTGCTCAAGTTGACAGCAGCTAACTATTTAAAGGATTGCGGCAAAGTCCTGCTCACCGAGTCCGAGAAACGCGCCTTTCTCAAAGAGTTGAGGCGGCCGCTGCTGGATAACCTGCGCCGCTCCCAAATCTGCAAGCGAATCAACGAACAGTGTCGCAAGGTGAAGAACTGCATGTACTGCGGCTCCGTTCAAGGCCAGATCCGCAAGGTTGGCGTCCTCAAGCTGGCACACGACAAGTTTGTTACCTACAACAAGTCCACCTCCGCTAAGAAGGTGCCTCCCGAGAGCAAGATCAAATTCGACGAGTCGTTCAGTGAGGCCAGGAAAAACAATGCCGAGTTGGACAAGCATCTTCGTAAGGCCATGGAAGACATGAATCCTCTCAGGGTTCTCAATCTGTTCAAAATGATCAGTCCCACCGACTGCGAACTTCTCGGCCTGGATCCTGCCGAAGGTCGCCCGGAGATGTTCATTTGGCAGTTCCTCCCTGCTCCCCCAGTATGCATCCGACCCTCGGTCGCCCAAGACAATGCCAGTAACGAGGACGATATCACGACAAAGCTCGCCGACATCGTTTGGGTCAGTGGCATGATTCGCTCTGCGCTACAGAAGGGTTCGCCCATCCAGACCATCATGGAGCAGTGGGAGTACCTCCAATTACAGGTCGCAATGTACGTTAACAGCGACGTCCCTGGACTTCAGCAACCTGGTTTCGGCAAAGCCGTTCGTGGCTTCTGCCAGAGATTGAAGGGAAAGCAAGGTCGCTTCCGTGGAAACTTGTCTGGAAAGCGTGTCGATTTCTCCGGCAGAACTGTCATTTCACCTGATCCGAACCTTGGAATCGATCAGGTTGCCGTTCCTCAGCTCGTAGCTAAGAACCTAACGTATCCCGAGCGCGTATCCGACTACAACATCAAGAAGTTGAAGGAGTGCGTTCGCAATGGACCCAATATCTGGCCCGGCGCACAGCAAGTCATCAAGAACGATGATGGAGGCTACAAGATCTCACTGAGGTTCGGCAACAGGAATCAGGTCGCTCAGGATCTCAAGATTGGTGATGTCGTTGAACGCCATCTTGAAGACAACGACATTGTTCTTTTCAATCGTCAACCGTCTCTTCACAAGCTCAGTATCATGAGCCATTTGGTTAAGGTGCGGCCGTGGAGGACGTTCCGACTCAACGAGTGTGTCTGCGGCCCGTACAACGCAGATTTCGACGGTGACGAGATGAATCTTCACGTTCCCCAGACCGAAGAAGCTCGTGCAGAAGCCATCAACCTCATGGGCGTCAAACACAACTTGGCAACTCCAAAGAACGGAGAGCCTGTCATTGCGGCAACGCAAGATTTCATCACTGCTGCCTACCTGCTGAGTGGCAAGGACAGATTCTTCGACCGCAAAACATTCACCTACATCTGCATGCACATGATGGACGGAAACGTTCACCTTGATCTCCCGCCACCAGCCATTTTGAAGCCCCAGGCTCTCTGGACAGGCAAGCAAGTCTTCAGCATAATGATGCGTCCCAACAAAGACAGTCCTGTTAAGGTCAACCTTGACGCCAAGTGCAGAGAGTACAAGGCCAGACCTGGACAATGCCCAGACATGGACCCGAACGACGGATGGCTTGTCGTTCGCAACTCGGAAGTCATGTGCGGTAGAATGGATAAATCTACTGTAGGATCTGGAAAGAAGGACTCAGTCTTTTACGTCATTCTCAGAGACTTTGGCCCGGATGCCGCCGTGGTAACCATGAATCGCCTGGCCAAGCTCTGTGCTCGCCATTTGACAAACCGTGGTTTCTCTATTGGTGTTGGAGATGTCTTTCCCACCCAACTTCTTCTTGAAAAGAAGAGCAAAATGATTCAAGACGCAAACAAGGATGTCGATGAGCTGATCGACAAGTACAAGAAGGGCAAGCTCGAGAAAGCCACGGGTTGCAGTATGGAAGAGACCCTCGAGAACTCCATCTCAGGACTTCTCAGCAAGGTCAGAACTCAAGCAGGTTCTCATTGTATTGAGACGCTTAGCAGGAACAACGCGCCGCTAGTCATGGCAAAGTCCGGCTCAAAGGGCTCAGAGATCAACGTGGCGCAGATGGTCGCTCTCGTCGGTCAACAGATTATCGGCGGCAAGCGTGTTGCCGATGGCTTCCAGGACAGAACGCTTCCCCATTTCCACAAGAACGCTCCTCAGCCTCCCTCCAAGGGCTTTGTTGCGAACAGTTTCTACTCAGGTCTGCTTCCTACCGAATTCATCTTCCACGCCATGTCTGGTCGTGAAGGTTTGGTTGATACTGCTGTCAAGACCGCAGAGACTGGATACATGTCTCGTCGACTGATGAAGTCGCTGGAGGATCTTTCCACACAGTACGATGACACCGTCCGAACGTCAGGCGGAGGCATTGTGCAGTTCCAATTTGGTGCCGACAAGCTTGATCCTGTTGACATGGAGGCATCCGCGAAGCCTGTCAACTTCGATCGAACCTTCTCACACGCGGAAAACCTGACATGGAACAACGATGAGGCCGCCCTTCTCCCCGATGAGATTGTCAAGTATTGCGATAGCATGCTCTCTGTGGAACGAGCCCGATATCCAAGAAAGGCGCTTGTCGGCGACGATGTCCTCGACTATGATAACGAAGAAGATAAATTCACCGACGAACATGAGGGTGCCAGAGATTTCCTAAGGTCACTTGAGTCTTATGTGGCCGGCCGCGCCAACAAACTCCGCCGCGTCATGGAGCTCACTGGCTTGACAGCTGGTGCCGAAAGCATGGAAGTTGATGTCGACGAGAGTGAGATGAAGGCGAAGAAGGCTTTCGCAGACAAGGTTGCCAAGGTTTCTGAAACGACTCTGCGGATGTTCATCCGACTTTGCCTAGAGAAGTACAAGAAGGCACACGTTGAGCCAGGCCACGCCGTCGGAGCCGTCGGAGCTCAATCGATTGGTGAGCCCGGTACTCAGATGACGCTTAAGACTTTCCATTTCGCCGGTGTCGCTGGTATGAGTATCACGCAGGGTGTCCCACGTATCAAGGAAATCATCAACGCCTCCAAGACAATTAGCACGCCGGTCATCACGTGCCCGCTGGTGCAGAACAGGGAACTGACTGCCGCCCGAATCGTCAAGGCTCGTATTGAGAAGACATATGTCGAAGACATCCTGAGCTACATTGAAGACGAATGGTTTGCAGAGTCTGGAAATGTTGTCTTGCAAGTGGACATGGATGCATTGTCGAACATGCAGCTGGGCATCGGCTTGGGCGACGTGGCCGAAGCCATTTGCAAGCACAAGAAGATGAAAATCTCACGGCAGGATATGCACATTGGCCCGGGGAGGATCGAAATCCGCGTACGTCTTGACGAGTCAGCCGCTTCGAAGCGGTCCGTCAAGGCTAAGCCCGTGGATGAACATGGCGATCTTCTGGTACGGGCCAACTATCTCCGTCGGACGATCCCAACCGTGTCCATTTCGGGATATCCAGAAGCGACTCGAGCAATTATCCAGACGTCAGAACAGGAAACGCACACCGTTCTCGTTGAAGGCTATGGGCTCCAAAAATGCATGAACACGGAGGGCGTTGAAGGGCGGAGAGTCAAGTCAAACAATGTCATGGAGTGCCGAGATGTGTTGGGTATCGAGGCCGCAAGGACAACAATTGCGCACGAAATTGGCGAAGTCATGGGAGACATGGGCATTGACCCGCGTCACATGCAGTTGCTCGCAGATGTCATGACATACAAGGGTGAGGTTCTCGGTATCACGCGATTCGGTCTCTCGAAGATGAGAGACAGTGTGTTGCAACTGGCTTCATTCGAGAAGACGCCGGACCATTTGTTTGAGGCTGCTGCAGGCATGAAGACGGATCAGATTGAGGGAGTGAGTGAGTGCATTATCATGGGACAGACCATGTCGGTCGGAACTGGTGCTTTCCACGTTGTCCGCCGCCTCGCTCTGGAGAAGGGAGACGTTGGACAGCGGAAGACAATATTTGAGGATGCGTGGGCGGCCCAGACGGCGGTGAAGCGGAAGTCGCGTCGAAATGTCTAAAACGGGGACAACAGGAGTTATCACGGTATGGCGTCCATCAGCACAAGGACTGTACAATTCTGTAACGGATCCCATCAAGGATATGCTTTAGATTTGAAAGTAAGGTCAATTCAAGACGATTAAATGGGCTCTCTCTGCCGCAGATGCTAGGGAGACTTACCGATGTCGGGATACGTCCGACACGCCGCCTGTGGGGTTTTGTTTATCCAGGAAGCCGCCCCAAGGTTGCATTTACAGGCAAGCTTTTATGACATTGAGTGAATTCCACGCAAGATGTTCATCTGATCAGTCTCTAGGGGTTTAGCGCATTGAGAATGCGGGGTTGAACAACGCTCCCCACAGGCTTCACCCATACATTGTGGGGTTCAATGAGATGGGTTGCGGAGACTCCAGGAACATGAGCAGGCGGAATGGAAGCGACATCCCAGTAATGGCCCGACGGCCGCGCGCGGTGATGGACGCTGCCCCTTCCCTATAAAGGAGATGCGTATGGAGGTGCCGAGCCGAGCTGTTGGGCTCAGTCCAGCTTGGCACATCGTCCTTGGTGTTTTGTTCACGATGCCATTTGCGCCGCGTCTGCTTGGTCTCACGCTGTGGGCGGCCACACACGCCGTCGAGGTGGTGGCGCAGAACACAACGACCCCCTGCTCAGTTGACGGCCTCAGTGGCCTGCTTGGCCAGGATGACAGCGCCCAAGTGTTGATGGCCAACACCGTCAGCAACAACGGGACATTCGGCGAGGCAGGAAATGTGGCATATCCCAAGTACGCGACCCACTTGCCCTCCCTCTGCGTCGCGACAGTCAACGTCACCTCTTCGCCAACATCATCCTATACCTTTGGAATCTTCTTGCCAGACGAGTGGAATAAGCGATTCCTCGCCGTTGGCAATGGAGGCTTTTCCGGAGGCATCAACTGGTATGACATGGGCACCGGCGTCAAGTACGGCTTTGCAACCATCTCGACGTCAACCGGTCACAACTCGACAAGTCAAGACATGAGTTGGGCTCTAAATAATCCCGAAACGAAAGCCGACTGGGCTGGCCGTAGTCTGCACGGCTCGACGGTCCTGGCCAAGAAGATTGTGAAGGGGTACTACGGGAACACGGCAAACAAGTCCTACTACTCGGGCTGTTCGACAGGAGGAAGGCAGGGCGTCAAGTCGGCGCAGGCCCACCCAGAAGACTTTGACGGCATCCTCGCTGGCGCGCCGGCTTGGAGGTCGACGAGCCAACAACTGTGGCAGCTCAAGGTCGGCGCCATCAATCTGCCGGAAGACGGGCCGGGCTATCTCCCAACTTCCATGTTCGAGGTGATTAGCGACGAGGTCCTCCGGCAGTGCGACGGCTCAGATGGTGTTGCTGACGGGGTCATCATGGATCCTAGACATTGCAATTTCCGACCCGAGAAGTTGCTCTGCACATCAAGCTCGACTAACATGTCGGCCTGTCTGACGGCGCCGCAAGTTGCGACGCTTAAGCAGCTCTACCTGCCCCTGATCCAGCTGGATGCGAATGTCCACAACCTGACATATATCTACCCCAACTTCGGACTGGGGTCCGAAATCCAGATGCCGTCTTCATTCGGTTCCAACAACGAGCCTAGTCTGTACGGAACCGACTACGCCAAGAACTATCTGTTTGACGACCTGAACTGGGACTGGACAGCCAGCTTCAACTACTCCACGTTTGTCGAGGCGGCAAGGCTCAACCCGGGGAACGTCAACGCGGACAACTTCAACTTGTCGGAGTTCCGAGGGCGAGGCGGCAAGCTAATTACATATCACGGGTACGCCGATGGACTCATCCCCACGGATGTCAGCCGGGTGCTCTACGATGAGACCTGGATGGCGATGGCGGAGCAGGGCGTGGACCTGGACGAGTTCTACCGTCTTTTCTTCGTACCGGGCATGCAACACTGCTCGGGAAGCGTTTACGACGCGCCGTGGTACTTTGGCGGCAGCGGACATGCGTCAAACCTGGAGACGAACGGGCAACATGCTTTCCCTGTACCTGGACTGGACGACACCCAGCATGATGCTTTGCTTGCGCTGGTTGCCTGGGTGGAGGGCGGCTCAGGAGTAAACGAGCTTGTTGCGACGAAATATACCAAC
Organism: Colletotrichum sp. SAR11_239; assembly: GCA_025328985.1. Lineage (NCBI taxonomy): Eukaryota > Fungi > Ascomycota > Sordariomycetes > Glomerellales > Glomerellaceae > Colletotrichum > Colletotrichum sp. SAR11_239. The sequence continues at coordinate 21,693 of JAKMWZ010000063.1, forward strand.
GATACCGTCAGCAATGGCATCTTGAGGCAACGGCCCATCTGCAAGTACCCTGGATATGCAACGTGGGACGGCAAGGGGGATGTGGATGCCGCGTCCAGTTGGAGCTGCATCGGGTACGACTCTTGAGTGGTATCGTGTAGATACCAACATACATGTTTGGTAACATATTGCCTTTTTGCGCAACATAGTAGAGCATTATGTACAGACCCAAATCCAAGAATACAAGATTACTTCAGAATCAGGGTGATTTAGGAATGAATTGCAGCATCACGTGATATCACTGAAATGTGCTGGCGCGTCTCAGGCGCGTAGATTAGTCCAATGGACCCTGCGTCGGCATGACGACATACATCTTCGCTTCGTGAGGGTAGCGAACATTTCACAAGACCAAAAGTTGTATCCTCCAATTGAAGAAATCTCGATTCTGGCTCCAGCCTCACCATAGATCATGTGTGGACGATATGCACTAGCACTGGTGAGCCCATCCGCCCGCCCGCCCATCGTTCTGCGCCGGACTTTGGTGAGCTAACATCCTTCGGCACAGCGGCCATCGCAGATCCGGCGCATGTTGCAGGATGAGGACATGCCTGTTGACGATGCGCCGGAAGACGAAGGCCAGGGAGCTCCGCGTCAAACATACAACTTTGCGCCGGGATACCATGGCGTCGTCTACCGGGCCGACGTCCCAGATCGCGGTGCAGGTCATCGCCGCGACCACGCAGCCAAGAGCCAGAATCAACCACCGGCAGAGGCTTCCATGAGCCAATCCCACCCTGAATGTGATTCCGTAAAGTACAAGATGCAGTCAATGCAATGGGGTTTGATTCCGTTCTGGACCAAACGCGACCCCGGCTACTCTCAGCTTTCAAAGACGATCAACTGCCGCGACGATTCACTGAGCACACCCGGTGGCATGTGGGCAACCATGAAGGCGGGAAAGAGGTGCATAGTTGTGGCGCAGGGGTTCTATGAGTGGCTCAAAAATGGCAAGGAGAAGCTCCCCCATTTCGTGAAGAGGAAGGACGGCCAGCTCATGTGCTTCGCTGGGCTGTGGGATTGTGTGAAATACGAGGGTGAGTCAACATGCGTTCTCAACGAACAGACGAATTGCTCTAATATTCCCATTCAGATTCTGACGAGAAGCGCTACACATACACCATCATCACGACTGATTCGAACAAGCAGCTCAAGTTCCTTCATGACCGAATGCCGGTCATTCTCGATCCCGGATCGAAAGATATCAAGACCTGGCTGGACCCCAAAAGGCACGAGTGGTCAAAGGAACTGCAGGACCTCCTGAAACCCTTCAGCGGCGAGCTCGAATGCTACCCGGTCACCAAGGACGTGGGCAAGGTCGGCAACAACTCGCCATCCTTCATCATCCCTGTCGCGAGCAAGGAAAACAAATCCAACATTGCGAATTTCTTCGCCAACGCGTCGGCCAAGCAAAAACCGCAGGCCTCCAAGGTTGAACCTACCGTTGCGGTCAAAGTAGAGCCGGAGCAGTCACAAGAAGGTGAATCGCAGCCGACCCCTGAGGTGATTGCCAAAGCGGCGGATGACACAGAAAGCCTGGAAAGGGCGGGCATCAAGCGGGAGGCTCCTGCTGCGGATGAGGACGACGAGCCGCCACAGAAGATCCAGTCCAAGGGGCCGACTACGAAATCAAGGCAGAGCCGCATCAGCGCGACAAGCAACGGCAGCAAGAGCCCTGTGAAGGCCAAGGACGGAACTCAAAAGATTACCAAGTTTTTCGCAAACAGTGCTTGATGCCTGGAAAAGAACGGATACGGGGTTTGGAAGTTTAATGATCCCATGATTGATGCCTGGGCGTTCGCTGGTGTTGCGAGTCACAATTCCACAACAGGATTGGTTTTCTACTTCTACACTTTGCACCATAAGATATTTGTCCCTCTCGTGACCACTGTTCATTGAAACCACTTTATGCATGCGTCCTGTTCTTACGTACGTCTGCCTGATTTGGGTAAAAGACTCTGCGCGTCAGATGCCCATGTTGACAAGGTGGAGGGGATACCTCCAATTCCATTGGCGTATATTAGGTTCGCTCACCAGATGAAGGCGCGGTTAGTTTTGTTTCTGCTATTTTAGCTTACATATTCGAAAATAGCTGCCTCATGGCCGTCAGCCGTGATAAGCGCATCTGCAGCTCATGGTTGCAACCTGTCGTTATACACGCTCGTTGCCTAGACGGATATCGGAACCGGTAGCCGCCGCGGCTCGAGTATAAAATCGGACAGCACACTGGTTTGAAGCTCCCCGGACCGCGGATATGCGGGGAGATTAGCTATCAGCGGACGGATGTCGATACTTTGTGGTCCGGCTGTACGGCACCCTCCCCCGGATCAGGAGGACTGGGAGACAGGGTCTTGGGACGACGAGGTTCCGTGGAATGGCATCACTGACTTGGGCTCGGATCAAGGCGGCCAGGCCTTGGAATAATCGAGGGCAACGACATGTTAAAACATCGGCTCGAGTATCGCAAACTTTGCTCCAGCCCGGTGGGTTGGAGGCAGCCAACGCCTTGAACACGGCTGAGGAGAAACAGGACCTGAGAACAAGGAAGCTGATGACGGTCCCATCTCTTGCCGAAGCTACGCAACCGATTTTGAGGGCCCTGGTTCCCGCCTTACGAGGAGAATGACGAGTCGCGATGGTGCGGTAAGTGATTTGCGGTTCTCCCGTATAATAGTAGATCTAGCGAAGTTGGGACGAGATGGGAGGGCGAGATGGACCATTGGCCCCGGCAGGAATACCCCAGATTTCATGGTTCAACTTGTCAAACATGAACACATGTGTGGCTTGGCCCTCGGGGCCAGATTCGCGTCGCGAAGGTGAGAGAAGGTGGGGGAGGGGTAGGAGAGTTGCGGCGGTGTGGCGGCTGGCGCGGTCCAACGCCACCCAAAGACGAGGGTGATGCGTCTCTCCTTCGGATGGTGGCTAATTTCTGGTCTGATGAATCTGACGGCGGGCAAAAAGCCAAATCACGAACGAAGGATTGCGTGGTGTTTACAGTTTTCTGTCGTTGCGGGAGGAATGGTGGGTGGCAGTATTTCTCCTCGGAGCCGTTGGGTGAAACGCACCAGGCAGTATGTGCCATGTCGCCCTACTCCCTATTCGCTCGCGCCGTCACGTACTTCACAGCTTCTTGTCCTTTGGGCTTGGGGATGAAGGCGGAGATGCAGGAGACGCTCCGTGCGGGACTCCGCACCATCGGCCGTGGCGGCGCCGATCAATTGTGGGTACATGTTCGGCACCAAGCCCCGCTTTCCTCCGTCAATGTCCGCAGGTTGGAAAGCGTCTCACCGGCAGCAGCATAATTGGGCTCTTCATTATTGGTACACCAGACAGAAATACGGTGGAGTAGATGAGAAAGTTGAGGATGGAAAATAAGGGTCTGGTCATGCAGAAAGGCTGATGTGAGGCGCGAACATGGGTGTGCGTATGCAAGAGGCCAGTAAGCCCGGTTCGAACGGCTTTAAACAGAGTTTCTGGGCGGCTGGCGACGTAATTTTCGGGAATACCATGGATATTTTCAGGGTCTTCTGTGCGCGTTTTTTCTAGGTTGACGGCGGGACCTGTGCTCAAAAACATTGGCCGAGCGCGAGCTTGGTTCAGCCAGGTTCAGCCAGGCGCAGTGGTTCGTAAGCTGTGCGGTTCGGCACCGAGCTGCTTCGAGCGCCTTTTTGAGGGGCATCCTTGATGTCCTGGAAATGTTTGAAGGAAGTGGTCATTGACTGAGTCGTACGGCTGCTGTACGGGCTCGATAGTCAAACCAAGTCATATCACGTCTGTGTTCGCTGTTACGATGTTCTCTGAAAGAGTGTCAGTCAGTTATATCCATCATATCCACAGAGGACGGGAAAATGTCGGGGGATGTGTGTGATTGGAAGCTGCGCCGAAGAAGGAGTGGAAGACGCCAAGCCTTCTATGCAGCGTTGGTGCTGGCGGGGGTGGATTCTTCCTGCTTAGCCGGGCGATGGACCAAACAAAGCACGATGAATAGGTACAAGCGAGCCGTCAAGCAGGCCAGAAATTGGCAATGACGGCTTCGTGGATAAGCTTAATCCAGGTTCTACGGCAAGTACACGACAAGGTGCGTTGGCTGGTGGATGTGGTCAGCCGGAAGGAGCCTTGCGAGACCGGCCGGCATGAGCCAAGGCCCAAGGGAGACCGGGCATGCTGTATTATGCGTGCGACGTACCAGCATCTTTACGAGTTCCCACGTCCAAATGATGGAGATGATGGATCATGGGTGATGCAGCGGGTGTGTTTACACTACAGTCTACATGCTCTAGTCTCTGCATACCCGGTCCCAGGTCTCCACCACCCTCTGGCAATCTCCCGATGGGAATTACTGGGAATTATTTTTGCGCTGTTTTCTGGTCACATCCCGTGGTCCACCAGCCAGCCGCCCGCTTGCCGAGCCTGACGCCGACGCCGACGCGGCCGACGCGAATCCGACGTACCCGAGCTTTCCTGAAAGTCGGGAATCGTCGAATATATGCCACCGGTTGGGTGGCTTGAACCGGGTCTGACGGGTCTGACGGGTAAGGGGGGCTTCGCCGTTTTGCTAGGGCTGAAGCCCATTCACTCGTTCGTTACAGGTCTGCACGTATTGGCATGGCAGCAGGTACATGACTACTTTGCATCACCAGGCGCGGCGCCAGAGTTTGAGAGAGGCAGACCGACGGCGGCTAGAGAGTTGGCTGTTGCGCAGTCTTCCGGAGCCGAAAGGGCACCGGTGATGGTGGTGGCACTGTTCACTGTGGCCAAACCAACACGAATCAGCACAGCACAGCATAGTTGCGATACGGATTTAACATCAAACTTGGGGATAGGCAACGGCTGTAAAAACTGAAATAGCACCAGACGAATGTATATTCCCTTTTGGGCTTTACGAACGGTTCATGCCCTTGACTTCAGCCACGGTGGGTGGGCATGGCCATGGCCGGTGCGTGAACGAACCGCCACAAACCGGAGGGCGTGAGGGGATTTGAATTGACTCGTCTGTCGCAAACGTTGGACACAGGGTTTTCGTTTTGTTTTCTTTGGCGCCTTCAGCTGAAAAGGGCCGGGAAGCATGATCCATGATCCATGGGTGACGGGTTGAGAATAATGGGGGGGGCATGGGGCCAGGATGGCATCGGTTTTGCGAGACGCCGAGATGCCGGGAGAAGCCCTTGAGCAGAAGACCCACGTATGTAGCGTAGCGCACGTCTCCGATCTGGTCTGCCGTCGTCTGTGGTTCATGTCGTGTACACAATACGCCATCTCTTCACGGACGGTTGAGAGATAGAAGATGAGCAATTGCATTAACAAGCAATGTTGAGACCGTACTAGTCCAGACAGTTCTCTGTGCGCAAGTGACGCTGCGGTTTGGTACCGAGTTTGACGGGGCTTGGTGTTAATGGGCTTTGGTGCTGCACATGTCAAAAGATGCAGCATGTCTACGAATACATTGATGGCCCAAGCCAGCCAGCCATCCGTTATTTACTTGCTTGCTGCATCTCCGCGCACAAATGACATCATACCGGATAAGGCCGGTCTCGCTCCAGCTCGCTTCTATTCGCGTCTTGCAGCTTTTGGACACTGCATCTCTAGACCACCCTGTGCCTTTACTGCTCCCCCCTGCCATGCTGCAGAAAATACGCAGCACATAATGAAAAATAAGGTGCGCCAGGCTCGTTCCGAAGCTAAGCCGCACGCAGTCTAGAAGCCGCAGCAGCAACGAAAAGGGTTGCGGCAGTCTGTCGAGTAATTAGGTTCGCGAGAATAACAGAGTCGCGGCACCGACAGAAGAAGCGAGGGCGGATACACTGTAGGTACGTACTTTGTACCGGGGCCTCAGCTGCTGTGGGACCCGCTTTCCAGGTATTCCCGGGGCGTCTCCGCTCATCGCCGGCCTCGACCCTCTGCAGACCACGCGATGATCTCCGGCGTCCCGGGATCAGATGGATAATACACTCACATACCTGCATACACGCACACACCCAACCACGCCAATCCACACACACACCACACACCGCACACAGCACATACAATCACTTTGTTGCGTATTCCCCGCCAGGTTCACGTTTTGTATGTACCATGATTTACATGCTAGTGTAAGATATTATGTGTATGTCTATGTGTGTGTGTGTGCTCAAGTAGGCGTTTGACCGACATCTACCGCCGTGTGCCTGACTTGGGGCAACACAGACAGACAGACAGGCAGACAGACAGACAGACAGACAAGACAGACACAAACCATGTACATGAACTCAGTCTGAACACAACACAACACAACACGGCCCAGCTGCACCCACACTCGGACGGTCCACCCACTGGGGAGGCCCCACTGTTCCATACCGTAGACCGGCGCGGCACCGAATACCGAATCCCAAAGATGCAACGGCCCTGAGATGAGATGGGGAGCCTCGTTGACATTAACACTTTTCCCCATTGGCTCCATCCATAGCCTCCTGCCCTGGGCTCCATCGTCGCATCTTTCTTACCCTCGGATATCTTGCTCTGCTCTACTTCATGATGCTCTTTCCAGTCCCGCCAGATATATAATCCTCCCGTCCACCCACCCTCGCCTCTCAATTCTCGCTAAAGCCCTCCACCTCCACGCCCCCTTCTTATCCATCCCACGGATCCATCTTCATCATTGTTTCCTCTCTACTCTTGACTTGTAATCTGTCATCGTCTTCGTGACTCTTGTTGATCCTTGCCTGACTCACCTCACACTGTCCATCAAAGAGGCAAGTCCATCATACAACCGCTGCAATGAACAGCACATCGCCTGAGATTCCTCCCTACACCATGGCCACCGGCTTCCCGCCCATGGGCTCGAATAACACTGCCTATGACCTCATTGCCTCTCAGTTCGCAGCTCGTATCGTAAGTCCTCGTTCATCAGTCACCCGCTCGTTGAAAAACTCATAAAGCTCACGTTTGAACCGCAGGGTACGAACGAGAACGGCTACTGCACCCCGACATCACTATGGTCTTGCCCGCCGAGTCCCACATCAAGCATCGACACCAACAAGGCCGGCGACTCCCACGATGACTGCAGCCACTCATCAACGTCGGAAAGCTCCCTCGACAAGGCCTCTCAGAAGAGCAGACGCGCCAACAGATACAAGAACTGCAGCGAGACCGTGCTTTCAGTAAGCGAACCTGGCATCGTCCAGTCATTGTGAGACATTCAACTTACACTGTACCTCCAGAAACGACGCGCACAAAACCGGGCTAACCAGCGCGCGTACCGTAAGCGCAAGGAGCAACGCTTGGAGGAGCTCCAGCAGCAGATCGACGATATGCATCAGAAGAACGACGCCCTTTGCTGCGCCTACAGGCTGCTGGCCAATGAGTGCTGCCGCCTCCGCGCCGGCCAGATGACTGAGCAGTCGTCAACGAGCTGGAACAACATGAATGGCGCCAACAACCTGATTCTCGACATGGCCGCGCTCAACGCCTACAGAACCACCAACCCAATCGCGACTTCGAGCCCCGCCACCGAGTCATATATGGAGTATCCCGGCACTCCCGAACAACTGTGGAGCCCCTATCCGTGAGTCGGTGCGGGATCGGCGCAGCTTTGCAGATAGTGATGGGCCTATGCGGTAACCGTCTTGAGATGATCAGGATTTTATGATTTATGGTGTTTCTTCGGGATTCGGTCATTCCCTTTGTCTGGGCGAGCCCCCTGTGGACGATGGTGTCTTCATTTGGGGTTTGCGGCGTTGGATGGAAGAGCGTTGTTACTTTTAGCCGTGGAGTATGGTCTTTTCTTTTCACTTCACCTCTACAAGTGATACCAGCCGGGCGTAGAGTCAGGGCTGACATCTGGCAGCAATGCCACTGACACGAGATGTATGAACACGAAGCATGCAGACTCTGTGTAGACAATCAAAATCTGTGAACATTCATTTGGTTTCTTTACTATGTGACCTGATAATATCTTGTCGAGATGAGAACGTGGGCAAGCCTCATAGCTCCACCTTACTTGCACGACCAACACGCACTTTAGCACTTGGCTACCGGACCTCCTGGGATAGTGTAGCTAGTTGGCTGGAAAATCTTGTCAGTGTTCCGAGCTCTTAGTATTTCTCGGTCTGACTCACCACGGGATAGTAGATGTTGATCAAGATTCCAGGCTCGTTGCCAGTGTACACGCCCCTGTCACCTGTCAGATACCAGAACTCCAAGCCATCCACACTGGACACTTACGGAAACCTGACCGTCGGAGAAAATTGGCCATTTCCAGAGCCAGTCACTTTGATCTGGGCACATGAGATGTAGAACTGGGCCCCGCCCTTGGCGCTGGCTGAGTGCAGGCCAATCTGTTCGATGCGGAGGAGATACTCTCCAGGGGCTGATATCGTCAAGTCAGTTCCGTTTCTTGCCACAGGCAATCTACAGGAGGACAATACGTACGCGTGCATGAGGGAATTTGAAAGTTGAAGGCTGCCTGGTTGGAGGCGGGAAACTTGATCTGTCCGTTACCCGTCTCCGCGCCGAGCTCCCAGATCTTGGCCCAGGGTCCGCTGCCGTCGTACGTCGTGACGTTGCTGGAGCCTGCGGGTGACAGCCACACAATCACAGGACCATCGTGGTAAATGGACTGGTCCATGGCGAAGCCGACCTGTTTGCTTGTCAACGACAGCTCAAAGTCCTAAATCTCCGTGTTCGGGCCGGCCACTTACGGTGGATCCCGCCGCGACAGTAGCGATCTTGGTGGCTGGTCCAGAGGAGAGACCACCGGCATTGCACACAATATCCTTGCTCGAGACATCGGTGATAGGGCTGTTGTGGTTTGTGTTTCTCCGGACGTTGACGTACTCGCCGGTGTTGGTGCCCCCCACCACCAAGCTTGTGAAGCGGTCTAGGAGAGCATATCAGTACATATTGCGCTGACGAGAGAGGAGACTGATTTCACTGACAGTGAGCCGAGGTGAGGCTACATAATGTGGCAAGAGCGCCGAGGATTGGAGTGAGTGATTTCATGTTGAACCAGATGGTTAGCGGCTTTACGGTTTCGTGGCTGGATCGAAGTTCTTTCTGAAGAGATATGCAACAAGCGCGCGACGGCTGGCTTTAATGGCCGTGAGTTTGCTGTTTGGCGGTATGTAGAAGTCTTCCCAAGTCTGGGCTGGTGGGGAGAGTTCCCCTGATCCGGAGGGGCCTATAGACGGACTGAGATCCCGGCACTTGCCTCATTAGTTCAGGAGGGTGTCGAGTCTAGATTGCCGAGACCATGGCAATGCGACTGTGTTGAATATAGCCGGTCATTTCTTCCGTGTTACGAGGATGTTGTGCTCCTTTTGTTGGCACCTGAGGGCACTAACATCGATCTGGTGTATGCCTCTGGGTAAGTCTAGACATCTCGCGACCAAACGTCCGCAGCCGCCAAGATGTTGATATGGCGGCCGTAGTAAGATATTCAACCAAATCCTAGTTCTTGGTAAAGATTCTCCGACGATATTGGTATGTCCGAGTTGCCTCGCCCTCATAGGTCACGTCTGGGTCGAGCCATGGACAATTTAGACAGAAAATGCTTCGCAGTTCATGCCAAGTGACTGTGCATTGTTGTGAATTGCATGGGCTACAGATGGCTTAGTCGCCGAATCTTACGTTGGTGTACTCTTCCACATTTCTTTTCAGCTTTGCAACCACTTGAATTTGCGTGTTTTGGATGTTCCAACCTCCAACTCAAAAGCCTAATCACGCACCGAGAGAAAGGAAGATCAACTATATACAACATAAACCCCAATCTCACAACTTAGCAGTTCCACTGCGAATGATCAGCATCAAAACAAGAATCGAGACTGTTTCACCAGTACTTACCACGCTGCCTCCGGGGACTTCATAAGAAGTGAAGCCATTGTAGACTGCGAGATTTTGTCAGCATAGTACGCGCAACATTCGAATAGAGCACACGTACTGTTTGCGGTGTATCCTGGGTCAGTCTCCTTGAAAGCACCGGGGATGCTCAGCGTCGGCGAGAAGGCGCTCGCGCTGCTGCCGGTGACATTGATCTGGGCACAGGAAATATAGAACTGAGGGATGCCGGCGGGCCAGGGGTTGTGGATGGCCAGCGACTGGATGCGCAGCAGGTACTCGCCGTTGGGAAGACAGGTCGGGATCTTGGCCTCGTATGTTTCTGCTGGGGTCAGTATCAAACTCCTGATGGAAATTGCGGACATGTCTTACGGTACATCGGCCATGTGGCCTGGCCGTTGGAGAAGGTCGGGCCAAAGTCCTTGAACTTGGCCCATTTTCCAGACCCGTCGTAGTCCTGAACGTGAGACGGCGCCTTGGAGAGGAATCTTTGAAACAAATGAGTGCGGGGTCTTCCGGTTGATCTATTCGAAACTCACAGAGAGATCGGGCCCTGGTGGTAGACGGCTGTGTCAAGGGTGAAGGAGAACGAGTCGCCAGGCTTGACCGAGGTGACGGTCGTCTGCGCACCGCTGGCGCCGCCTACATTGCATCTCAAGTCCGTGGAGGCAAGGTCTGGGAGTATTTTCGTCAGTCGGGCTGATGCCCTTTGCAAATCGCCTTTCCTCGAAACCACGTACCAGTTACGGGGGAGTTGTAGTTGGTGTTCTTGCGAATGTGCTCGAAAACGCCAAATTTGGAAGAGCCCACGCCCAGCTGCTGGAAGATGTAGTGGCCAGACACCTCGGAGACGGCCACTGACAAGGCGGCTGCGATGGCAAAGACCTTCATGATGGATAACTTGCAAGTTGTGAGGCGGCGAGCTGAAGTTTAGTGGCGGCGGTGGTTGAACAATCAACAGCTCGGGCGTTGCGAATGCCCAGCTTCATTTATTGTCTTCCGAGCCACTATGGAACTGGACTGTGACATCCATCACGGTCATCCGCGGGTGTTTTGCACGGAGGCGGCCCGGAGCCCTTGCCTCCACGATGCTACCCCGGAGGAGTTCTTCACGACTTTGAGGGGCTTTGACTTGTGAACAACCTGGATAAACTGGAACAGCCTCGCCCCTTACTTTATGGTGGACTATGTGTCCAGCAAATCACCTATTGTGTCCTAGACTTCCTGGTATGCATGAGGCGAGCTGGTTGGTGTACTTTTCGAGCTGCAATATAAATCGCCCCCGCGGAGTAGTATCCAGCGGCACGGGATCTGAGATTACAGGCAAGAGCGTCGACGTTGGGTTTCCTTCTTCCAAGGACACATCAAGATTGCGTACCAGTGGCTTGTCTGGATTTTGAACCAGGACGACGACCAATCGGCTAGTCATAACAGCCATGGCCGATGTTTCCATCGCCAAGGGGAGTCGGACCGGCTGTCTAGACCCGAAGATTGACCGTTGTTGATGGGAAAAGGGGGCATGACATGTTTCATGAAAGTGGATTGGCTGCAGTAGTTTGGATGCGAACAAGGACCGTAGTCGATAGGATCTCCCGGCAGAAGTCGCGCATGCAAGGAGTAATAGCCGATTCGCCGGAAGAGACGCACACCCATGTTGCCAATCTACTTTAAATTAAGCTTGTCGCAAGAAATATGACATTCGTCACACGATTGCGAACGGAATGCCTCTGTTTTGGCGACATCCATACATGAGACGAAGGTTCGGAGCTTGTGCCTCCGATTCGAAGCGGCACGGCAACGGGATCGACACACATCACTGCCGGTACCGCGAAAATATTGCTTGGCACGAACAAACATCATCCGGAACCAGAAAGGGGTCATATCAACTCAAAGGACGCATGATTCTCTTAGGATAAAGGCCCGGGCATTATGTGACTCTATTCTCCAAGCCTACCCGGGTCCAACTGGGCCAGTAGATGTCTACTATTGAGATGGTGGAGGGTAATTATGTGTCCATGGACGTAAGCATATGACACCGGAAGCTTCAAAAAGATTGAGTTGGGTATATTCGATCCATGTTTAACGCCTCGTGCCATAGCCCCTTACTAGCATGTCATACTAAAGAAATGTTCAAGACTCCCTGCCCGCCGTATCGTTTTCCCATAAGCCCAATACCACGCGATACTATTGCGTAAATCCACTAGGAGACATGCCAGGGTTCAAGAGGGACCAGTATGTCGTATCGACGCCTTGGAACGCCCAATCGCCCACCTCGGCCGTTATACCCGGACATTGCCATCCCAGGCAGTCGGCGTTGAATCCGGTGTATATGTCTCCGTGAGTGGTGTTGAATTCCTGGCCGAGAAGAGCATCCACAGACGCCATGGACGGGGTTTCTTGGTTTGGCGGGAATGAAGGCGGCGAAACCGTGGTGGTGTTCGACGGCGTTGGAAGCTGGGAGTGGCTTAGATCCACCAAATGAGACTGGGCGTTTTGGTCCGACGAGTTTTTGATGTTGATTGTTCCAAGATAGGGAATGCTCAGCTTGAGATTCCACTCCTCGCCAGTCTCCGTGGTTAGGCAGTTCCTACAGCAATCGATAATGGGCAGCAGCTGCTTGATGATTCCGGCGCTCTCCCCCGAGAGCTTGTCGTCATTCAAGTCGGCCAGCTCTTCCATCTTCTCCATGACGGTCTGGGCCAGCGCCCTGTCTTCATCGCGTTGCAGCGCCCACTCATCGTCTCTGACTCCGGGCGGGCGGCTCAGATGACCTAGCAAGAGTGTCATCGCCGCCATTAGAGAGGAATAATCGATGTGTCGACAGGAGAAGGCGGCATCATTCGCCGTGCGGAATACCACACAGCGCTTGAGCACCGCCCGGCTCGACTCTAAGCATACTTGCTTACTGTAGTCGAAGCGGTTGTTCGTCGGATTGCGGAGCATGTAAGGTAGATGCAGCAGAATGAGCAGGCTGTGGTGGTGAATCTGCAGCATCAGGTGGGACATGACTGTCATCTGCGTCTCCGGATCGGCGAAGGTCGACATTGGGGGCATCTCCCACCACCCTGCGCCCATGGTCTTCGTCGCATGTTCAAGCTCGCAGTCGATGGACTGCGTCATGGCGTATCCCTCGCTGGTGGACGCATGGTTCCTGTCAATGATGCGGAGGCATATGGCCGTGTAACGTTTCTCCAGCTTCTCCATGGGTGTGTCGTTACCCGTGTAAGTCTCGCACATGAAGCTGTTGTCTTGGGTGCCGGCAGGCAGCCCAAGCAGCAGAGACAAGTAGCGATCACAGAAGTTGATTCGGTACCAAAGTTGGTGTGATGAGGGTATCATTGCCGGGTTGGTGGTGGGGTCACAAGACTTGAGCGGCCGACCGCCGTTCCGCTCGATGCCGATTAATTGTGCGAGGCTCAGGGCTCTTCTCATCGCCAGCCAAGCCTTGCGCAGGTTGCCCGAGTTGATGAGGTAGAAGCCCTGCAAAATGAGACACTCAAGACCCTCCACGGAGCCGACGAGGTCGTCGTTGGAGGTAACTTGGCTTGCGACTGCACTCCATTCGGCCATGGTGTCCTGGATGGAATTCTTGAGGGAGAGCCGAGAGGCGTCAAAGCATGGCGGTAACTGCTGGAGACAGATGGTCAATTGAAGAAGGCGCTTGGCTAATATGGCTGGGTGTTTGGTGATGTCGGGCATGGTTGAGAGGGATGCTATCGACGGCGACTTGTTGTCGGCTATGTCTTGGTTGGAGTAGAACAAGATCAGGACAAATATTGGACCCCTGCTCGATTCGATGATTGTCCTGGCGTCCTGGACGGATGGAAACATGGAGTATAGTTCCTTGCATATTTTCTCATGTTTTTGCGTGGGCTGAGATGATTCTGATGTCGGCTTAGAAGGGGTTGGTTGTTGAAGCTGAGGCGCAACAGAAGCACTCTGGGTCGTCTGGACGCGGCTGTCCGGGGTATAGAGAGACTCTGAAGTACGAGGAGACGTGTGCGAGGTGGCCGGCGTGATGACCTTTTCAGAGGACAATTCAGGGCCTATCTTGTCGGCCAGCTTGACCATCAACTCCTCAAGGCGGCCGAGACGCTGGGCCAAGCCGCGCTCGGGAGGACCAGACGGCTCATCGTCGATGAATTCCTGGCTGACGCAGGTGGTCCCCCTTGTCTTGCAGCCGGCGCAGGTTTGCTCTTCGTCAGAGGCAAACTCGCACCTGATCTTTCTCTTCCTGCCTGGATGGCATGTCAGCGGGCCATGCCATGTTCACACCCGCCATGTCCGAAACCCAGATTCTGGGGTCTGAACCGATGTTCGGGTCTCGGGACGGCGGGGTTGTTTTTCGGACGGACGAACTCACACTGCCAGCAACTGCGTGTCCCCTTGCGGACCTTTCTCTTCTTGGAGGGGCGCTCGTCCATGGTGTTAATACGATGGTGGGTTCACTAACACGGCAAAGGGTTGCAGCATCAATTGAGTGCTGTGTCTGACGGTTTGTGGCCAGTGATGTGGTGAAAGTTGGTCAAAGTTGTGCAGCCAGGCGAATTGGCTGAAGCTAGCCATGAAAAGAGCCCTTCGCACAGAAAATTGCATCACCGCGCCTGCCACGGCGTCAGCTCCTGTCTCATTGCTATCGTGATGTTGTTCATCTGCTTACGGATATTTCGTCCGGTCGGAGGCCGAAGCGGACGAAGCGAGACCAGCAGAATGAAAGAAATGCCTCCGGACGGACGAATGGTGCCCGAGTCATTTGCGGCAGGCCAATCAAAGCCAGACGCTTTCCGCTTTTGATACAAGCGCCCAAATGTCATTGGCCAGCGTTTCTTGGCTGATCAGTACGTACTGAAAACCACCTGCGCAGACTGCATTTGCATTCCTGGTGTTCAGCCATGCATTTGCATCTCACCCGCCAAGCATCCTTCGCGCCGTCTGCTCTCTGAACTCGGACCACATTCGTATTTGATTACTAACTCCAGGATCATTCTCACGATTTTTGACAGACACGTTACAGGATACGTACTGCACATACCCGGCGCCAGTCTCCTCCCTGTGACAAGGCAAAGCCCGCATTCACAAGCGTTCCTGCCCCGGGCCCGTCTCCGACTTTGACCCCGCACCGCTTCCGCCTCCGCCCCGATCAAGGCCCGGGTTTGCGCCGGAGGAAAGCACGGAGGAAAGCACGGCCCTTGATGCAAGCTCTGCCGTGCTGTGCCGTGCTGCCCTCCGCCACGCCGCATTCCAGCCGCATCGGCCCATGAGGAAGGAGGGGCCTGCCATGACCCCGCCGCCCGAGTACAAGTTTGTCAACTTCGGCGCCGACGAGGGAGAATTCCAGCCGGCAAACAAATCTGTTCGGAGCCATGCTATCAGGACGGCCATCCAGAAGGGTGCCTCTGAGCTGTATACCAATACGGCACTGATATCTCAGGACACCATCAAGCGCAAAGCGCAGTTGAAGGGCCGCTTCAGACTGCCTGCGACTCCTGCGAAACCTACCTCCGCAGGGCAAAGCTCCAGGGGCAAGCCAAGACAAACTACAACACCTCATTCCACCAATGCGTCACGGACGACTCCTCGTCAGTCGTTGCAGAACTCACTTGAATCCGTGACGCAGGCTTCTTTGCCTCCATGGGTCCAGCGGCTGGGTAGCGATAACGCAGACCCCTTCAACACGCTGCCCATCCCGAGCAATTCCTCGGTGGATTCTCTGGTCAGATACTGTAAGTCGAACCTCCGCGTTAGGTTTGAACGTCCAAACCATCTACGGATGCTAGACGCTGACCCCACAGTCATCACAAGGTTCAACCTCAATTCGACCACGATTGACCAGCAGAGGCCATGGTTTCCCTACGCCATGCAGAGTGCTCTCATCATGCGCGTCACGCTCGCTCTGGCAGCCGAATTCTTGACGGCGACGATGCCCTCGCTTGATCCGAAGCTCCAACGCGAAGGGTACCAACAGAAAGGCGAGGCCATGCGCATCATCAGGACTCGGCTGGAGTCTCGAGAGTCTGCCAAGAGCGCAAGCGACGACCTGTCCGTACTTGCCGGCGTGGCCATGCTGGGAAGCGTCGAAGTCAGTGTAACTACCTTGGTCCTTGGGATATGTCTCCAACGCACTTCAAAACTCTGACACACACTTCCAGGCATTCCAAGGCCATTTTGCAGCAGCAGAGGTACACCTGACCGGACTCCATTCCATGATGGAGGCCCGAGGCGGGCCAGACACGATCAAACACGACTACATCCTCTGCCGTTGCATCAACTGGTAGGGCTCTCCACCCTTTCCCCAGACTCCTCTTCATCAATTTGACTCTTGCTCACCATACCATCGTCAGGATTGACATCCAAGTGGCATCCGGTCTGGGGAGGATTCCGAAATTTCCCATGTTCCATACCCTCGACCAGGTCTCTCTGCCATCGTCAGTCGTGAATCGCGCAATGACACCTTCCTTGCGTCACCTGGACAGGCTCGGAGGCCACAATCCCGACGAGAGCAATGAACCACGTAAGATTTTCGTGAGTCTGAGGCAAGCAATCTGCTCGCAGGCGGGGGCCGTGTCAGCAGACGACATCAGAATCGTCATGAACACCGCAGACAGCTCGATCCTGCACTTCCTGTACGTGGAGCGTCGAACAGCGACACCTGTCCAGAAGCGGTTCCTCGTCTTGATCGCGGCGGCTCACGTCTTTCTGTACGTCGTCCTGCGAGAGATCCCGACAACCGGGCACATGATCCGGCTCTTGGTAGCGCGCATGCGGGCCGCGCTGGACGACGCAGACTCCATCGCACTCATCTGGGTCTCCCACGACGCCGCCCTGCTCTGGATCCTCTTCGTCGGTATCGTCGGGTCCGGAACAACAGAGGACCGCCAGTGGTTCGCTTCGAGATTGCACAAGGTTCTGGACAGAGCCGGCGACGTGTTGCCCCCAGAGCGATGTAACCGCGAAACCTTACAGCAGATGCTCGCGGGATTTCTTTGGCGGGACGAGCGATGTCTGCCGGTCCTGGAGGAAATCTGGGGGAGTCACACGCAGCAACGGAGTACCCGTACCCGTTCGGCGGTCAAATAACGACAACGAGATTGGTTGAAGCTGTCGTGGGATCGGAGGGTGTTGGCCTCGAGGACCATGTCAAGACACGCCGTCCCGCATGTCGGCGAAGAAACGACCGGTATGACCCGTATTGCAGCAATATCGGCGGTTGATGCGTTCGTCCTGTCGGCGGGAGGGTGAGGGTGGCACGACTCAGTCGCCGCAGGCAACGGGGACGAGTGCGTTGGATTGCTGACAATATGGAGAAATTGAGAGCACTTGGGCGCTCAAAATTGCCCTTTTTGCATCCAACTGGCCCCATCCCCGCATATTTTACCCCGGATTCCATCACACAATTGGAATTGCCAATGGCTTCGTCCCAACCCCTCTCATCCATCCATTCCTCTGCTCCTCTCTCAACAAGCCCCCATGCCCATGTCCATGGACCAGCCCCCCCCCCTTTCCCCTGCTTGCCTGCCTGGCCCCTTGTTTCTCTTTTGCGAGCCCCCTGCAGAGTTGCAGAGGAGCGAAGAAAAGCCCGGCGCAAACCGCGTCCGAGCCATTCGCACACTGTTTGTGCAAGGCGAAGGACAAGCACAAGCATGCTCGGTTTCGCGGCACGTCGGCCGAGTGTCTGCAATGCACGCGCAAACCTTCGGGTCCGCTAGAGACGCAGGCCATCAAATGTCGGTTTGCCCGTGGCGCGCCCGTCGAGCTATCTTTGACTGGTGTTCTTAATTGAAACTCATTTGTGGAAACAAGCCTTATCAGTGATCACTGCTGACAGTTGGTTCAAGGAATCAAGACTCGAATCATTTTCATCTTGAAACCGGCTTTACCGTGTTGCTTGCCACCGCGTCGTCGCATGTCGGTCAATTCGGCGAATATTTCTCTCGTTAATGAAGGCCCCAACGAGCCAACGAGGCCCGAAACCATTATCTCTGCGGTTGGTAATGGGAAGATGTCAGTTTATTCACGCCAGAACACGGCTGGCCACTCACATTGTCCCAAAGGCAGATGAGATGAGAAAAAACAAATACCAAGAGAAAAGGAAAAAAAAAGGGTCTGCGCCAGTTCCGCCCTGAGTTCATGGCTCTGGTCGTCGGTCGACATGGGTGTTCCCAAAGTCCCCGTCGCGTGAGAGATCTCATTCTCGCGTCGCCAACAGCGCAGAGAAGTGAGATTTGTGCAGGGGCAACCCGCGTCGTCACGGCAGTCGGCCACTCACGTTGCAGGGAACGACGTCGGAGGCGTCGACAAGCCTTTTCCGCCCTCGAGTCGATCTTCTAGAAGCCTTCCTAATGCACGACTCTGTGCGACGGTGTGAGTGGGCACCGGCCAGGATGACGACTCGAGCATGTCGGGATTCTACGGGACCATCACCCGCGCTATTACGTTTTCCTTTGCAGCCGGCTGCGGGTATGCGGCATTGCTCCCACGAGCGGCATAGCGTATTCAGGAACACTGCAAAAACGGACAGACGGGCGTGACGGACAGCCTTGAAAGGACTTCTCTGCCCAGGGCTAGCAGCGGCTCATGCCACCATGCCGCTCCCCCCCTTGCTCGGCAATCGCCAACTTGGCTTTGCTTCCCGTCTGAAGAGATTGAGCCTCACACTCTTGGCCCAACGTCTGATGGCTTGTGGCTCTGCAGAGTGTGCGTCACTCACACCTTAGTCTGGGTTTCGAGGCAGGCGGACTGAGCGAGCGCAGAGTTTCTCCCGTCTGGACAGGCAATAACACGCATGCCTGACGATACACCCATCCGCAATCCCAGTTATGCCAGCTCTTCCCAGCGCCACCGGTCGTATTTCGGGGCTGGTCGTGGGTATGGACTGACTCAAGGGGCAAGGTGAGGCCACTCTGCGGCTCTTCTGCTGGGTCCATTAGGTAAAGCAGAGGTCACAAAATCCACTCTATTACGATGTCAAAACTTTTCGAATTGCCTCAGTCCCGCAGTGCCTCGCAGGCCCTCGCGAGCAGACCTGGTTTCTTTGACAAATGGCCAGCGCAAAGAGCACCAGCATCGTGGTTCTGGCCGTTGCTTCTCCAGGGAAACTCGGGACGCCTTCAACAGTGCGTCTGGAATTTCAGGGACGCTGGTCGATTTCGCGGGGAAAGTCTGCAACGGTCTATTCCCCCGCAAAACCAAGACGCACGGAATCACAGAGGCGACGGGGATGATGGGATGGGACGAGCTTGCAGTGATATCAATCATGACCCGGGCTGACGAACCTCCATGAACCCATCCCAAACCCGCCCACTCACATTCGTCCGTTGCCGGTGTCACCGCTCCAAGATCGCGGGGGCCAGAGATAAGGACCCTTGTTCAACAAGTCCATGTTCATTGATTGCATGGAAGTGGAAGGGGAAGAGTCTCCTCCAACTTGTTGGAGTTGTCCTCTCAGAGCAGTCGAGACGGCGGAGGGAAGGGCGAGGCTTCCATCGAGCCCTCCTCTCCTCTCCTCTCTTGTCCCATCTCCTCCTCGGCCTGACTCCGGGGTCGGTGCTTTGGTTCTGGCTCATGCTCCGCCTCTTGCCACCATATATCCTCCTCCCACCTTCCCATCTTTTTGGAGTTGTTTTCTTCTCTCTCCCTCTTCAGTCCAACCAGGCACTCGACAGTCTCTCTCTCACTCTTCGGTCCTTCCAGACTCTTCAACTGCCGTTCGCGACCAGCTCAACCCGGTCTCTCCTCTCTTCTCTCGCCAGAGTCCAGAGCACGCGCCTGTGTAGGTCTGTCCAGTCTACTCGCCACCACCAAGTCGGTCCGTTTCTCTCCACACCAACGACACCAGCCATCTCGTGTGTGAAAACTCGTGCGCCCTACTAGGCCCCACGGAGCATATCCATCCATCCAGCCATCCACTGCACAACGGTCAAAAATACCAACATCACCAACACCAACAGCAATGGATCACGACCAGATCAACAACCAGTCCCGCGGGGCTGAGGGCAAGGACACCAAGGCGGACGGCGCTGCTGTCGCCCCCCAGTTCTCCCGCGATGCCGTCTTCCCCGGAGAGGTCGTCGGCGAGGTCACCGACCTCAACCGCCAGGACCTGGAGAAGCAGAAGGCTGCCCAGGGCAGCGCCCACTTCCACCGCCTCGGCTGGAAGCGTCTCACCGTCGTCCTCATCGTCGAGGCCATCGCCCTCGGCAGTCTCAGTCTCCCCGCCGCCTTCGCTACCCTCGGCATGGTTCCTGGCGTCATCCTCTGTATCAGTCTCGGTCTCATCGCCATCTACACCAGTGACGTCGTCGGTCAGGTCAAGCTCAAGTTCCCCCACGTTTCGCACTACGCCGACGCCGGCCAGCTCATGATGGGCCGCTTCGGCTACGAACTCGTCGGTGCCATGTTCGCTCTGCAGTTGACTTTCCTGGTTAGCTCCCACACCCTTACCGGCGCCATTGCTTTTGGCAACATCACCAACAACGGCGCTTGCTCCATCGTCTTCGCCGTCGTCTCCGCCATCATTCTGCTGATCCTCGCTATCCCTCCCTCCTTCGCCGAGGTTGCCATCCTGGGATACATCGACTTCGTCTCCATCATCTTGGCCATTGGTATCACCATGATTGCCACCGGCATCAACAAGGACTCCATCACCACCGCTCCCTGGTCCGCGTGGCCCCAGGACGGTCTCACCTTTGCCGAGGCCTTCATTGCCATCACCAACATCGTGTTCGCCTACAGCTTTGCCATTTGCCAGTTCTCCTTCATGGACGAGATGCACACTCCCTCTGACTACAAGAAGTCCATCTGGGCCCTTGGTCTCATTGAGATCTTCATCTACACCCTCACTGGTGCCCTCATCTACGCCTTTGTCGGCCAGGAGGTTCAGTCCCCCGCTCTCCTGTCCGCTGGCCACACCATCTCCAAGGTCGCCTTCGGCGTTGGTCTGCCCGTCATCTTCATTTCGGGATCCATCAACACCACGGTCGTCGGTCGCTACATCCACGGCCGCATGTACAAGGACTCCATCATCCGCTTCATCAACACCAAGATGGGCTGGATCACCTGGCTTACTCTGATCACCGTCATCACCGTCCTTGCCTTCATCATCGCCGAGGCCATCCCCTTCTTCTCCGAGCTCCTGTCCATCAGCTCTTCCCTCTTCATCTCTGGCTTCACCTTCTACTTCCCTGCCATGATGTGGTTCATGCTCATCCGTGAGGGCTCTCCTTTCGCCACCCACAACCTGTGGAAGACCGCATTGAACGGTCTGTGCTTCGTCATCGGCATGATTGTTCTCGTCTGCGGCACATACGCCAGTATTGTTGAGATTGTAAGTTTTGACCGCTCATCGCTCTTGGTCATAGTCCACACGCTAACCCGCTCTACAGGCGCACAAGTTCAAGACCGGCGCCATCAGCAGCCCCTTCACCTGCGCTGCTCTTGCTTAAAGCAAAACAAAAGTCTTTCAAGTTTCATAGATAATACGAATACCCCCTGTTTATTACTGCAAGCTATTGTCTTCGCCATGTGATGCATTCTAATTTTGGGGGCCGATATACACCTGCTGCTGAAGACTGTGAGAATGCTGTCATACTAGTTTTGCCAACCTCCAGTTGCGTTGTATGGTTGCCTGAACAGCTCGCAGCGAGTGAAGCGTTGAGTTTGATCCCTTTTCCGCCAACAACTCCGACGCGGTCATGATGAGCCTTTAGATAGCATATCTGTTGCTGCCAAATGTCCAACTTCCGTTGGGTTCCCCGACGTCAAAACAAAGCCATATTTATTGTACAGTCAAATCCTTGTTCGACCGCCATTGCGGAAAGTTTCACAGTTGGAGCAGCAAGCCCGAAGCGGGGCCCCCGGACTGGCAAAGCAAACTGTGTAAGTTGCCCGTCGGCAGCTTCTGGCAAGTTGCAACTCAATAAGCCCCGGCGATGCAGTGTATCCGTACGGCGGAAGATACCTGGAGGTTGCAATGCCGGCCCGGAACAGCGGGGCTCTGTAGCAGTGCCGAGCGCTAACCTGAACCGCCCAGTGGATGCCCGAATGCCCTGCCCGCTCAACTGGACCCCTGTACTCACTGTCAGCTGTCACCGCCAGGCCAAGACAGGCCCAATCACCCCGCAACCAGCCCAAAATTCGATCCCGTCCAAAAGTAAACAAACCCATCACCGCCGCAAGTCTCACCTCAACAACCGTTCGTTCAGGAATCGACTCTCCACGTGCAACCGCTGCCGCCCCGCCCCGCTCACTCGTCCGCCAACCGACATCATTCACAATGGGTTCTGACGACAAGGTCGACAAGTCCAAGGTGCACAAGCTCGCCCTCAAGGGCAGCGCGAAGCTCGTCGCCGAGTTCGTGAGTAACCCCTCGTCGCATCCCCTTGGGCCACCTCCCCTTGATTGCATCATGCGCAGAACATTATGCTGACCAGGCTTCTGCTGAGTAGTTTCAATATTCGATACACACCATTCTGTACGAACTGCCAACCTCCCTCTGGAGTTTCCGACTACGCTCAACGTGATCTAACCCCGCTCCCAGTTTCCAACGAGGTGTCTATCCTGCGGAGGACTTCTCTGCGTAAGCCAAGCCCCCTCCCGACGGTCCTGGATCTTGTGCATTGGTTTCGTTGTTAGTTGCTGACCTCCTTGCGCTTCGTCCAGCGTCAAGAAATATGGCCTCAACATGCTAGGTTCGAGACACCCTTCCTATCCCGTCGATCGATCGAAAGCATTACAGCTTGCTCTAACACACAACTGCAGTATCGTCGGACGACCAGGTCAGGGCGTACATCAAAAAGATCATGGGCCAGCTCGACCGCTGGATGCTCCGCGGAAAGATCTCCAAGCTCGTCATCGTCATCACCGACAAGGACACGGGCGAGCACGTCGAGCGCTGGCAGTTTGACGTACAAATCTTTGGCAAGTCAAAGTCAAAGTCCAAGTCGAGCTCGAAAGCAGCAGACCAGGAGAACGTCGCACCCGGCGGCGGCGGGTCGGCGGCGGCCGAGGCCGCGCCCGAGAAGACGGAAAAGGAGATCCAGGACGAGATCGCCGCCATCTTCCGCCAGATCACCGCCTCCGTCACCTTCCTCCCCCAGCTCGCCGGCGACTGCACCTTCAACGTGCTCGTCTACGCCGACGCCGACAGCGAGGTGCCCGTCGAGTGGGGCGACAGCGACGCAAAGGAGATTGAGAATGGCGAACGCGTCCAGCTGCGTGGCTTCAGCACCAGCAACCACCGCGTCGATACCCTCGTCAGCTACCGTCTGGCCGAGTGAGCCGGCTTCTCTCTCTTTCCCCCACCCCTTACGTCGTTGCCGTGTACTATTACGATGGAGCCACAGAGATGAATGTACGATGATGGAGTGCGGAATCTGATGCCACATCCCCCCGAAATTCCGGGCTGGGGGGGCATCAACATGTTAAAGGCGTCTTGGCGTTGGAGGTCACTGAACATATTCGAAACACCCCGAGTCTGAATCTGTGATGAGCACTATCTTTGGCCGTCACCAGTAATGAAGAAACTATAATTTGTCTGCCTTCTTGTGCCCCTATACCGGAGTCTGTCTTGTATGTGTATTCTCCTTTTCCACACCGCACATGACTGCTTCCCTCCATCTCCCGCCATGCAACCAACCATGCTTCTTCCCTTGATCATTGATACACGCAACTTCGACATGCCATTCGTATGCCCAGGACAACCGCCTTTGTCCGTTTTCGTCGTTATGCCGCAACCCAAACGCCATTGAAGAAGTACACGTAGGTAAACTTCCTCGTCTCCTCAATCTCCGCCGCTTCAACAACCTTACTGGCATTGAAGAGAGTTCCTAGACTCGCTTGAAGAAGTACACGTAGGCAAACTTTCTCATCTCCTCAATCTCTGCCGCTTCAACAACTTTCTCGTCGTTGAAAAGGACCCAAGCGGGGTGGCCGTCTACCTCCTTGCGAATGAAGGCTACGTAGTGACTAGATTGATTGTTAGCTTGTTTTCACGATCACAACTCTGAAAGAGAAAGACATACCCAGCATGGATGCTTGTGCCCTTGTGGCAGGAGATGGACTGGAGCTGGTACTTGGCAGGGGTGGCAGCACTTCCCGCCTCCGGCTTGGGTGCAGCAGAGTCGGATGCTGCCGCAGGCGCCTCCTCGTCGTCAAAGACTCCTTGATCGTCAGGGTGGCTGAAGAGCCACTCGACAGCTCGCTCAACATCACCGCTGGTCTCCCGCAGCGCCTTCTTCGCCTGTGGCACGGAGAAGCCCATGGCCCCGAGCATCTCAATCTTTTCGGGATCCGCCGCATCACCCTTGGCGCCTGCACCACCGCTAAGAACCAGAGGCTCATCAATGTCCGGGTCTTCCATGTGCGCAAAGAGCCACTCCATGGCGGCGTTAGCGTCGGAGTTGCCAGTGGCGTGGAGGGCGCGATCGCATCTGTTGCGGCCGAAGCCCATGGCTTCAAGCTGGCTGGAGGCCTCAGGGTTGGCTACGAACGCAGGGGCACTTTCCTCGACATCATCCGGAAGAGTCTCTTCCGATGGCTGGAGACCCTTGGAGAGGTAGTCGTCGAGGAGAAAGGGCTCATCGGGAACGATGACAGGGACGTCGATCTTGACCGGAACCCAGTTGATGACAGCCATCTTCCTAGCGTTGACGACAAGGTTCTCAGGCAGCGTCTTGAACAGAGATCGCTTGGTGTAACCGTCCTTGCTTCCACATGCAGAACATGTCAACTCCACAACCTCTTCGGCGGTGAAATTATCCAGACACTCTCTGAGCGTAACCGGCTTGTACGCATCGGGCTTCGCCTCGGCACCCTCCTCGGCGGGGAGCTTCTCCAATGGTACGTCGATGAAGATGTTGTCTTGCTCATTAGTCGAGTACCTGACCTTCTTGCATCCAAGGCATTGCAACCTCTGCTCAAGAACGAAGCGGAAAGGTTGGGTCGGGTCTCCAAGGTCGGGAGGATGCGGGGAACGAGTGATAAGCTTGAAAATGTGCTGCAACAGCTCAAAGGCATCCTGTTGGCGCATAGTCGAGAACTCGGCATGACCTCTGCCGATCAAGTGCTTCAACATGGCGGGTGCCAGGCCCTTCTGTGTCGGGAGGTCGGGGGACTGATCAGATGGGACAGCATCGGAATCGGGCCTCGAGTAGCGGCCTGAAATCAGGCCGTCTGCCATCTTGCGAAGCTGGGTCTCCAGATCCTCCGCGGGGTCATGGACAACGGGAAGGTCGCGGGCAGGCAAGAAGTAGCGGTTCTTGAAGGCGGGGGTATCAAAAAGACACTGGACGATGCTGGCAAGGTAGCAGCTGTTACCGAGGTTCTTGAGGCCAGTCAAGCCGGCGCCAAAGAGAGGCTTCAACTCCTTTCCGTCCTCAGTAGTCATGCTGAAGTCCCAGCGCAAGTTCTGCTCAATCTGCATCTCCGTCAAGCTCTTCTCCGTCTTTTGTCGATCGGCCAAGATGATTCCCCAGTGGCCCAGATGCTGGCCAAGGTCTCCGTCAATTCTCTCCTCATCGCACTTGTAACAGTAGACGTCTGCAGTTCCCTCGGGGGTAATGGATCCCAGCTTGACAGCGACACCATGTCCAGACTCGGTCGAGTGTGCGAGGGCGTGGGAGTTACCATCGACACCGCCCATTTGCTTGCGGCCGCAGCCCAGGTTTCCGCACTCCAGGCAGAGCCAAAGGTTCTCGTGCAAGTCGCAGGCCGAGCAGTGTCCAAGATCGCCGGATTGAATGGTTCGGGGCTCCGACTGCTGCATAAGCAAGATGTGCTCGCAGCTGGTCAGCTCCTGCTCCCAAGCCTTGACCTCCTCCTTGCGGGAAAAGGTGTTGGCCTTCATAATTCCATCGACGACATTTGCAAGCTTGTCACTTGTCTTGTCAAGCTCTTGGTTGCACTCGAGGCACTTGACGGTGGTTGTGGTGTCGAATCGGTCTTCTTCGGTCTCGGCGGCGATAGCCAGCTTCGACATCTTGAGCGGAGGCTCATCTCGGACGACGACTTTGCGGGTGCGGCGAATATTCAGCACGAGAGGGTGCTCCCATAGCCGTCGGTGAAGCTGGGCGTGGCTGCGATCACCAGCACATCCGCCGTTGAAGCACTGGAGGCAGACATCAACGCCGGCGGGATCGTCCTGGACACAACAAGTCAGCAAACGAAGGTCTAGGGAGGCTTAGAGAAGCGCTTACACGGGAGTCGAAGCACTGGGTGCAGTCCTCTCGGTAGACAGATTGGATGGGCGTCGGCGGCTGCAGAGCTGCAAGATGTCAGCTGGGTGAAGCTTCGCATGGGCAGGGGAGATGTCTGTAAGCCTCGGGGAACACAAACTTGGGGCTATGGTCTCCAGATGAGGGCACGCCATGGTGGAAGCTGGTGTTGCCTTTTCTCGTTCAGAGATCGCGGTCAGTGAGCTTCGGAATGTTGCTGTGGAGGGTGAGGGTTGGAGTTGTGTTGACTTTTGAATGCGCCCTGGCTGTCTTGTAGAAAAGGCAAACAGGCAGGTGCAGCAGAGGCGTCAAAGCGCAACCTTGAAAGGAAGGAAGCTGAGTTGAGAAGGCGCAAGGCAGGTTCCTGAGCAAAGCAAGTCAGAGCAAACAACCGATAAGCTCAAGCTCTTGCAGGAAAATAGTGGCAAGGTAAGGCAGTGGCCGTTGTGGTGGTGCACCCAGCTCAGTCTTGGTGGGCTGTATTGGTTGGTGCTGGTGCTGGTGCTGCCCCGCGGCGGGGACCCGGTTACGGCACCACAAGGCAGCACTGGACTGCTGCTGCGGGAGAGCTCGAGCTTAGGTAAGGACAGGCTGCCTGGACACTGGAGCTGAACGATTACGTAGTGAAGTGGGGCCTTTGCAGTGCTTAATCGCATTGAGTTGTCTACTTGCATGAGAGCTGCTTAATTGCGCGTAGATGAGTCAAGATGCTGTCTTTGATGCAACACCGACTTTTTAGTGGAGATTATGCATCGAAACGACTTTCCCCGGACTTAAGAACAGAGGACAGAAAAAAAGAAGAACAAAAAAGCGGACACGGGACCCTGCCTACCGCCGACCGGCCGGTGATTGAATCTGGAGTACGTAAGACCAGCGACGACGGAGGTGCAGGACGTATCTAATCAGATCCAATCTCTTTCGTTGACGAGGACAATGACAAATTGTTGCCGCCCCGTCGGATGCTCCACCGCAGCTGCGAATCCCGCCCAGCCAGCTGGTAGGGACAGAGGGGAGGCCTGGCGCGGGCTGTCAGAAGACGGGGATACGCTCCGGTGCCGTGCGGTACGTACTCTCCCCGTCGCTGAGCCGAGGAAACGTGCCTTATCACAGCCAATGAGACGACGTCTGACGAATCAAGTGGAGGCGGTCGAGTTTTTGTCTTCTCCGAGGCGCCGAGCCTAGTGAGCTCTCCATGACTTAATGCATGGTCATTGAAAGCTCTGATTGGCGGCTGGCACCTGCTACCACCGAGATCGCCATCGTTCTCCGTCACAAGTCCCGCATCCGCAGTGTGTGAGTGCCAGATTCTGGAGCCCGTCCCAGCGCCCGCTCCAGTGAAGTGAACTGCGAGGGTGCCACTCCCACTGCCAGTGCCAGTGCCAGCGCCAGCTCTCTCCATTTTATTCTTTTGACCCGAATCTTCGCCTCCTCTTTCTGCCCTCCGCTAAACCCTCAGCTGCCGAGTGCCCATCTGCCTCAACAAATTTCTTATTTCGCCCTCCTCTTGTCGCCAACACCATCGACAATCACATTTGATACCCTCAATCGATTCTTGCGACTTCAAACACACCGGCGACGATTTCCTAAGCTCGATACCTATCCGCACACAGCCA
Organism: Colletotrichum sp. SAR11_239; assembly: GCA_025328985.1. Classification (NCBI taxonomy): domain Eukaryota; kingdom Fungi; phylum Ascomycota; class Sordariomycetes; order Glomerellales; family Glomerellaceae; genus Colletotrichum; species Colletotrichum sp. SAR11_239. The sequence continues at coordinate 49,360 of JAKMWZ010000063.1, forward strand.
ACCGAAAAAGACCCCGACGACGAAAATACCCTTCACGATGTTCTCCAGGTCCCTCCGTGTCGCCTCCCGCGCGATTCTCACCACCTCTGTCCGCCCCTCCGCCGCTCCCGCCCGCCAGCTTGCACCTGCTGTTGCCGTCGGCGCGACGAGGGCATACCACGAGAAGGTGTTGGACCAGTATGTGAGCCCGGATATCACGTTTGGAAGACGAAGAGTACTGATGTCTGCGAAACAGCTACTCCCGCCCCCGCAATGTCGGTTCCATGCCCAAGGGCGACAAGGACGTCGGCCAGGGCCTCGTCGGCGCTCCCGCCTGTGGTGACGTTATGAAGTAAGACGCCTCCCGCGAAGAACATCCCCAATATCATCAAGTCGCTGTCGGCACGCACTGCGGGGCTCGGCATGCCCTCCGGTCGCAAGCTGCTTCATTTTGCTTCGGCCCCCTCCCGAATGCACTCGCACATCAACCGACCGCCATGCGATATATATCCTTCATCTCTGTCAGGCCTACATGCTAACAAGTTTGTCGCAGGCTCAACATCCGCGTCGACCCCAAGACCAACACCATCTCCGATGTCAAGTTCAAGACCTTCGGCTGCGGTTCCGCTATCGCATCCTCCAGCTACCTGACCGAGCTCGTCCGTGGCATGACGTGAGTCGACCCATTTCTCTACATTACTCATCTCCTTGCTAACCATCAATGTAGTTTGGAGCAGGCCGGCCGAGTCAAGAACACTGAGATCGCCCAGGAGCTCAAGCTTCCCCCCGTCAAGGTATGGCTGCCCAGACGACGCAAAGCTGTCGCATTGTCCAGTGCTAACAAAACAACAGCTTCACTGCAGCATGCTTGCCGAGGACGCCATCAAGGCCGCCATTTCTGACTACTACACCAAGAACCCCAACGCGAAGCCCACCAACCTCGCAGGCACCGAGGCCAAGACCGAGGCCCCCGCCGCCGCTTCCGCTTCCGCATCCGCATGAATGATTTATCTCTTTTCTTAACCCGTTACACGTTTCATGGAGTTCGGACACGGAGAATGATGCCAGGTGGTGCAGTGGGTGTGGTGAGGCCTGGTGATTGGGCGATTCTCGCCTAAACAAGATTTCGTCGTTTCAAAACATTTTTTCAACAAAATTACTGGAGTTTGGGAGGGAAATACGGATTCACACGGCTTGGATGGACGAAGGCTCCTTCATCGCGGCCGCTACGGCCATCACGATATTCAAGCCCACGCTGCCACGAAGCTACTCTTTACAAAATCTCATCTCAGAGGCTTCCAAGGGGCAGGGTTGTACGTCAGTGTTGAAATACCATTTTAGTTAGTGGCCAGCTTATCAGCGACCGACAAGACAGATGAAAATCCGAAGAAAGGAACATGGGTATTTCCAAAAACATGACATTGCATGGGGAATTGAGCCTCAGATCTGACGATGCCCGACCAACAGAGTGCACCGATAGCGGCGCATTCGTTGGCTAGGCCTAATGCATCGTGAGACTGGTGATGCGGGGCGAGTGCGATTGATGCTGGGAGGACTCCCTCTCCAAGGGTATAGCCTGACCATGTTCATGCCTTGACTCCGTATCGCAATTTCTTGGTCAGTAGAACACCACGAGGACAAGAACATGCATGGAAATGCGAACGTCGATTTGGGACTCGTGAGTCACTTATTTCAATCACATTCTTTGATCACAGGAAATGTGTGCGAGTGAGCCGGCCCAAATGCCGACCCGGCGGGCTTCGGATGGTCCTCGGAGACTTCTGGTCGGATCCCCTGCCACCGTCTCCGCCAGCCTGCGCAGGACCGACCACGGCCGCGGCACAACGCCCCGATCTTATCTCCCTGCTCTGTAAGCAGCGTCGGAGCAGCTCCCGATTCTTCAAATGGTTGACCGTGTCGGGGCGAGGCCATGGATAACTCCGCCAACACCACATGTCAAAGACGCCTCTGCCTCGCCGTCTTGGGAAAGCGACGACGAGAACTCGGCGGACTTTGACGATGGCATCGCAACAGGCGGACATGAAAGCCGTCGGGCTTGAATCGTCTTGTCGAGAAAGACGATAATCTACGGCCGTAATGGCTTCATAAATAAAAGACGCAATTCTTGCGGCTGTTACGATGGAAAGCAAGAATACCAAGATCAGTTCATTCGACCTCGTTTCAACATTACCATCATGCGACTCTTCCAGCCCCCAGTGACGCCGTTACCGGATGACTTGTATCTTGACGGCCAAACCGCCATCGTCACAGGCGCCACGTCTGGAATCGGCCTTGCCCTGGCAAAGCAGCTCGTTCTCCTGAGAGCCTCGACGGTTGTACTTGCGGTCCGCAACACCTCCAAAGGCGAGTCGGTAAAACGAGAACTTCTGGATGATGTAGCTATCAAGTCGGCCAACCCAGCCGCCATCATCAAGGTCATGAAGATGGATGCCGAAGACTACGGCAGCGTCCAGTCTTTTGCAAAAGCATTCTGCAGTGAGCACAAAGACCTCCATATTCTGATGCTGAACGCTGGAGTTCCGGGACTCAAGCGTCATGTTGCTGCGACGAATCATGAGGCGACGGTCCAGGTGAACTACCTCTCCAGCGTGCTCCTGATGCTCGAGCTTCTTCCTTTGTTAGAATCCACGGCTGAGAGGACGAGGTCTCCCGGGAGAGTGACTTGGACCGGAAGCCGAGCCATAGGAAACACCAGCTTGGCGGCAAAGGCGCCTCTCGCCCCCGGAGAGTCAGTGTTGGAGCACTTGGACGCCGAGGCGAACTTTTACGGTCTGTCTCGGTACGCGGACAGCAAACTCCTGGTCATTCTGTTTCTCCGAGAGCTGCGGCAACATTTGGGGTCTGAGAAGGTCATCGTCAATGCGTTTTGCCCCGGGATGGTGAAGACGGCAATGAGCGACGTGCTGCCGCTGCCTTTGAGGTTGGCAGTGAATGCGGTGAAGGCCGTACGAGCCAGGTCCCCGAAGCAGTCTGGCTGGATCGGGCTTCATGCTGCCGTGGTGGTGGGTGCTGAAACGCACGGGAAACAGCTGGGTGATAAAGACATCTGGGAGTAAGTACTGGATCTTGGTTATGGAGGCAATGATACTGACGTCGTTTCTCAGACCAGAAGGCTATGCTAATTCTGATGATGGCATGCGGCTACAGAAGCTATTGTGGAAGGAGACCGCGGATGAAATGTCAAAGCTTACTCAAATACCAAAGTGGATGCCAAGTTGAGGGAAAAATCTCATGTAACGTTGAGGATGCAATGTAATCTTGAAGGCACCGTTATGAGAGCCAGGACTTTCCATTGGTATTATCCGTGGATGTCTTCTTGGCTGTAACAACGCTCAGCTTGAAGGCCTGAATAGGTTAGTCATATATAATCAAAACTCGGCATCGAACTGCCGCAGACATTGACGTCTCGTGGGCCTGGTAGCAATTGCAATGCGCACCGCTGTTCTTCTTTGCCTCATCCTCACCGGCTGCTTTCACGCTGGTACGGCCATTTCTCCTGCATGTATCTGGCTCTCTAATGCATAGGAATGAGGAGAGTTCACAAGTATGTTGGTTGCCGCAATATCAAATACTCATATTGTAAAAGCTCAGGTACAACACATGCCACTCCTAACGTGGATGAACAGGAGGTGGCGGCGGCAACCCACCCTGTGACTCCGTCATGTCACTACTCGACTCGCCATCACTGTCTTCTTCGGAGGAATCCGAGCTTTCGTTCGCCCCCGCAAAGTGCAGGAAAAGTATGCGCACCAGAAATCCAGCGCTGATGAAGAGAGGAAGCATTTGGACGACGTCGGAAATGCTGTTTACATCTTGGATGTGGTTCCACGAGATGGTCAGCTCAACGGCAGCGGTGAGAGTGGCCGCAACGGCAATATTGCTCAAAGTCTTGATCTCCTTGACTAACATGACGTGCACCGCTCTGCAGAATCGGCATTAGGATTGACTAACATTATCAATTTATGGGTGGGAGTTGACTCACCTGATCCTACGCTTCTTGCGCCTCTGCCGCCAGAACGGTATCTTCCAACCCATCTTGAGCAGCAAGACGACGACACAAACCAGCAGGATGGCAAAGCAGAGAATCGCGTTGAAGGCGACGAATGCCTTGTTACCAAGCTTGACGCAACTGAAGAAGAAGCCGCACTGAGACGAGGAGCATGGATTCTCCGGAACGAACGAGCACCAGAACCAGATGCCCAGCGCTGTCAACGCCAGGAGCAACGTGAAGCTGAGACCCTTGAAGGCCGGGCTTGGATCCTCCTTGGCCCATCGGAAGGGGTTCCAGTATGGGTTGAAGCACGTCAACGCTTTCCATATATATAATGGAACCAGGAAGAAGTAGATGCCCATCGCTAGGAGGAAGACGATATAGACATCAGCTGGCTGTAGGGTGGTCACGGTGACTTTGACAATCAGCCCGAAGAAGGCGGCCGCGGAAAACAGGAGGCCAATGAGTCTGATGTCGGGCAGGTCGGCGACCTCGAGGTATTCTACAATGATTGCGCCGAACCATTGGATGTAGAATGCGACTCGAAGGCCGAGCCCGTACAGGTCAGGCCTCCCCTGTACCTGACAGCTATCCATAGAGCCGCGGGGTGTGGTTTTGTTTTGAAGAGATGACGGCTGCAACGGCTACTGACGCCCATCTCGGGGGAAGGCTACTATTTCTACCTCATCTCGAAGCTGTTCTATTCCCCCAGCCCCGTGGGGCGCCGAGTTGTCGCCATCGAGGTGCAACGTGGGACGCTATCAGAAGAGGACACAGCAAGGGTGAACGCCGCACCGTCAGCCGTGTGACATGGGCATCGCAGGGTGATGCGCTGCCGCGATCATCTCCCCATGCAGCACGAGAACCAGACCCATTGGCAGGACGGGACAGGGTTGAAGTACGAATATAGGCTGGGTATGGAAATCCCTCGAAGAACTGCAGACGGTGGCTAGCTCCCGTTGCAGGGTTGGGCCGCCTTGCTGACGCCCAGGAGACTATTGGCTGACATGGCGGCCTTGATGCCCGCGGCCGCCTACCTGATACCTGTACGCGAACGCTGTGTTGTGCCGAATCTTGTGCAGTTCGCAGACACGCACAAGAAGTTCGCCTGCATATTTCACAACGTCGGTGTCTCTGATGGTTCTTTTCTCCTGGGCGTTGATAGTCCCACTTTCATGGTAACGGGAATGGACAGTTGACGGCCCGCTCCTGTTGGGCAGGTTTCGCTCAAGCTACCCGAGCGCAGCTCCAGAGGCACGACGGAAGATATCCCCTTCGACGGCGCCGGTGGTTTGCGCCAACGACGGCCTCCCTCAGTGCTCCAAACCAAGTCTCGGCTGGGATTCGCACGCACCCGTCCGACTTGGGAGGGGGCTGCATGCGGCCTCAGAGGCAGAAAGACGGGCAGCAAGGCCCAACAGGGAGTATCGTAACAAGCGAGTGACAGCTGGCAGTGAGGGGAAGGGCACATGGAGTGGAATCCGCGCGGAAGTGGGAGAGGTGGGGAGGGTGAATGAAGAACACTGAAGTCCAGGGCCGATCGAGGAAGGTGGAAAACACCGAGTGGGTCTTCAGCTCCGATTCTGGCCGGGGCTCGGTGAGCGGGGAAGCATGGGCCACAACGGGATTAGCGTGACGAGCGGGCCTGGACCCTTGGCCGCTGCTTATCGGCTACCAATCTTATCTTCCTATCGATAAGCAATTTTTTTTTCCCCTTCGTCTGTCTCTGCGACCATCCGATCGCACTCGCACTCGCCCCTCAGCCACCCGCCCTTTCGACTCGAGCTCACCGTCCTCGGGGATATTTCCAGCGTCGCAAGTCAATTCCCACAGCGACCGAGCCCAGAATCGATCGCGACAATGGCTGCCACAAAGCACTCTCTCGCCGACAGCGAGGTCGAGCAGATCCCCAGCAAGAAGCAGAAGGTCAAGGACCTCCCTGCCGCTGGCGATGTTGACAGCGACGAGGCCGCCGAGTTGAAGAAGCAGAAGAAGAAGGAAAAGAAGGAGAAGAAGGAGCGCAAGAAGGAGAAGGAGGAGAAGAAGAAGAACAAGGAGAAGAAGGAGAAGCGCAGCAAGGACGAGGCTGAGGAAGCTTCCGAGGAAGCCCCCGCTGCCGTTGAGGACAAGATGGACGTCGATGAGGACGACAAGGCCGAGAAGAAGAGGCAAAAGAAGGAGAAGAAGGAAAAGAAGAAGAAGGAGAAGAAGGACAAGGAGGCTGAGAGCGGTGCTACCAGCGCAAAGGCTGCCGAGCCTGTTGCTGCTGGAGCAGAGTACGCGCAGGCCGCTGCCCTGTCTGCTCTCCCCCAGTCCGACATTGACGCCTTCATGACCGCCGAGACCATCACCGTCACGGACCCGACAGACAAGACCAGCCACCTGCGCCCCATCCTCCAGTTCTCTTACCTCCCGCAAACTCCGCTCATCCAGAAGAACCCCTTCTCCTCGTACAAGACGCCTACCCCCATCCAGGCCGCTTCCTGGCCCTTCACCCTCTCCCGCCGCGACGTCATCGGTGTCGCAGAGACTGGCTCCGGAAAGACCATGGCCTTCGCCCTGCCCCTTGTCGAGGCTATCTCCAAGATCAAGAAGCGCGGCATCAAGGCCGTCGTCGTGTCCCCGACACGTGAGCTGGCCATGCAGACCCAGGAGCAGCTCGAGCACGTTTCGTCTCTCCTTGGCCTCAAGTGCGTGTGCATCTACGGCGGTGCCTCCAAGGATGACCAGCGCGCCCTTCTGAACCGTGGCGCCGACGTCATCGTGGCGACCCCGGGTCGTCTCAAGGACTTCATGGCCGACGGCACCATCGAGCTCAAGGACACGCGCTTCGCAGTCCTCGACGAGGCCGACCGCATGCTCGACAAGGGTTTCGAGGAGGACATCAAGGGCATCCTCGGTGCCATGCCCCCTCGGGAGGAGCGCCAGACCGTCATGTTCACGGCGACGTGGCCCGCGTCCGTCCGCAAGCTCGCCGAGTCCTTCATGGTTGACCCCATCAAGATCACCATCGGCTCCAGCGGCAAGGAGACCGCCAGCGGTGCTGTCGAGCTGCAGGCCAACACGCGCATCACCCAGCGCGTCGAGGTCGTCGACCCTAGGGCCAAGGAGCAGAGGCTGCTTCAGCTGCTCAAGCAGCACCAGCAGGGCAACAAGAAGAACGACCGCATTCTCGTCTTCTGCCTGTACAAGAAGGAGGCGACGCGCGTCGAGACTTTCCTGCAGCAGCGTGGCATCCGCGTCGGCGGCATCCACGGCGATCTGCGCCAGGAGCAGCGCACCCGCAGTCTGGAGGCTTTCAAGGCGGGCACGACGCCCGTCTTGGTTGCCACTGACGTTGCCGCCCGTGGTCTGGATATTCCCGAGGTGAAGCTGGTCATCAACGTTACCGTAAGTCTCGATTCGTGCCTCCGATGCGCAACAGTTGACTGATCATCTCTAGTTCCCTCTGACTATCGAGGACTACGTCCACAGAATCGGACGTACCGGCCGTGCCGGCAAGACGGGCGAGGCCATCACCCTCTTCACGCAGCAGGACAAGGCGCACTCTGGATCGTAAGTTGCCGGAAGATTTAACGAGACTCAAGACAATTGCTTACACATGACCCAGTTTGATCAACATTCTCAAGGGCGCCAACCAGCCCGTGCCCGAAGAACTGTTCAAGTTCGGCACGACGGTTAAGAAGAAGGCCCACGACACCTACGGCGCCTTCTTCAAGGACGTTGACATGACGAAGAAGGCCACCAAGATTGTGTTTGACGATTAAATTACCAGCCTGTCCAGGCAACCGTCTGATTTTATTTTGTTTTCTATATCTAATGGGTGTCTAAGCTAAGCAGCAACCTTTGGTCTGCGGGCCGAGTTGTAGCATTGCATGAGAAACCGCCGTTCCGCAAAGAGGCTAGATGGGTGTTAGAATACCAGAGTCAAAGAGCCAGGGCAGATGATGGCAGCTTACATCAAAAGGGCGACGGGGACAGAGGCCACGCCGATGGCGACCAGGTTCCTGAACGACGTGGAGGCCCCCGAGGAAACGACGCCGGCCACCTTTCGGATGAGGTGCGGCGCAGATAGACAGACGATAGAGGTGACGGCGTTTGGCTGCAATGTAAAAAGTTCGAATGGTGTTTCAAGACCTTTAAAGTACGATCTGATGAATGCGATGCTCCAAACGATGCGACAAAGCATGTTGATGCAGTTGGCAAAGACGAGACCTGAAGCACCGAGGTCCATGACGCGCATGAAGATGAAGGCCGCGGAGCCAAAGGCTACAGAAAAGGCGCCCATCCAGACTGACTGCCTGTGCACCTGTGCTTCAGTCGCCACCGATGCCACGAATGCTTCGGCCACGCCGTTGATGGCAAGCAGAGGGATGTAGTAGCAGTATACTGCCAGCACGTCTCCAGCGCCCTCGCTGGCCCAGCGCTTGCCAGCTACGAGGGACAGCAGTGGCGGGGCAGCTACCGGGCCAATGCTCACAATGACAGCAGAGAGGAGGACGTAGAATCTGAGCAGGGTGTGGAGATGTTGGCTGGCCGTGTTTGCGGTCTCCTTGGAGGGCTTGCTGGTCTTTGTGTCTTGCGACAACAGGAGGCGGCTAAAGTAGCTGCGGCTGCTCTCTTCGATTGGCTGAAAGACGAGGCGGGCGAGCAGGCCTCCGTAATTGTTGGCCAGGGCATACACGCCTTGTGACTTGGGAGAGGAGAGGATGGAAACCAGGAAAGTGTCGCCCTGGGTGAGGACGTGCTTGACGATGCTCTGGGCCATCATGATGGACGCCAGGCTGACGGTTGGCCGGTAGAAGTAAGAGGCGACGTATTCTTGACTGGGACCCAGGCTCTTTGGAAGAAGTGAGAAGCCGTCTGTGCTTGATAGACGAGCGCCGGACCAGAGGTAGACGAGCAGAAGACTGCCGCCGTAGGACAGCTGTCCGGCGGCGAAGGGGAGAACGCCAAACTCGATGCCGGCTCGCGACGCCCACGCGGCGGTGCCAAAGGTGACGATGCACCGCAGGAAGGTTGCGATAGACTCTGCGGTGGCGCGAGTGCCGAACTGCAGTCTTGTCTGCATGAGAACGAAGCAAGGCTCGGAAAGGAGCTCGAGCACGGCGGCGACGGCGTAGAGGCGGAGGGCAAGCAGGAAGTTGGGGGTGTTGCGGGTCAGCTCATCGGCGGACGAGAGGTAGAGCCATCCGAGACCGACAGTGACGAGACAGCCCAGCAGGACGGCGAGATAGCCGAGGTTGATGACGGCCTGGCTCTCACGGCCGACGCGGGCTTTCGGGTCGTCATCGCGCTTGCTGGAACCGGGGCGGGTTTCCTGACGTTGGACGGCGACACGCAGACTCTCGCGGGCGAAGAAGAGGACGGAGAGATAGTAGACCTCCAGTTGTGTCGAGACGCCAAGGAGCTGGGCGGTCAGGAAGCGCAGGAGCAGCTGATTGGCGATGAAGGTGACTGCGCGGGAGCCGATCTGGAGGATGATGAGGAGGGAGGCGCCGCGGACGACGGTCTTGCTGGCGTCTGCGGGTGCCGGCGGCTTCTTTTCTGAGGACGACATTGCGCACCCAGCGATGGATTGGGCCGAATCCGCGGATATGTGGTGTCTGTGGCGTGAGGTCGGGAGGGCGGAAGAAATGATGTTGAGTGACGGGTTTGAGGCAACCGTGTTCGGACCCGGTTGACGGAGGTCAGAGGCTTGACGTCGGGATTGTCATTGAGATGATCTAAAAGTGGCTCGGCCGATATCCACAGCGGTGTACCTCACACACTGAGAGTACCTGCCCGCCCTGTGCCCGCTGTCAGGCACCGAATTTACAGTGGGGTGCACACCGAGATGCAGCGGATCGGCCCACTGAATCTAAATGCGTGTCGCCGGGCCGGCTGCAACCAACCGGTCGCCGCGGGTGTCAAAGGTGAGGGGCCGCCGCCGACTGATACCATGGATTTTCTTCTCGCCGAGCATCAGCTTCAGCCTAGTCGAATCGGCCGATGCGGCCAGGTGCTATCGTTCTAGAACTGACGGGTCCTATTGGCAGGTTTGCGGTAAAAGCCTTACCGATAGCTGAAGGCCAGTCATGTCTGAGAATAAGGTACACAACGGTGGAATCGCGACAAGATTCCTTCACACGGAAGAGTCTCTCTTTGGTAGATGACGGGGAATTCTTCTACGCGCCATTGTTTTGAGCAGTCGCGGTCGCGTGCAGTAAGCTTTTGACTCGGGAATGGGATAGAAAAACTTGGTCGCGGGGATAGCCCGATCTGAGTCAATGTGCGCCGATTCAGAACACCTGTCAGATGGACGTGGGCTAGCGCGATGAACCTTGTAGATTGACGGCGGTCACGGCCATCGTTATCTGCAAATTTGCGTCATGGTCACCGAGTTTTCACTTGTTCGTTGAGTCGAGATGTTGTTAGTCTGGAGCGACTGCCAGGAAGTGAGGTGGCTGGTGGTGGTGGTGTAAAGGTGAGGTGGTCGTCGCCATGCGGCCACGAGATGAGTGGCTGCCAGCTCCTGTCACAAGACACCACTGACGAACCTGAGGGAACCTACGGTCAGGTAGTCTGTCGTCATTTTGGCAGACATGATGAGTCTCATTCGTTGGCAATGGCTGACCGGCCTCGTGGGGTGGCAGTTTGTGGTTTCTGTACCTACTACCCATGTGCCAGAGGTGGTGCCTTATCTCATGTACTTTTCTCAGTGAGGTAGGTACATTGAAGACAGCATCTCACTTCTGGGCCAGACAGCAGTGACTTGTGAACGTGAAGCGGCAGAGCGGGCACTGGAGGTGGGGTTCGTTGACTTGTTCCTGGGGGACGTGGGCGGGATGACAACTCTGATGTGTGGTGTTCCTGGATTGGTGGAGCCCTTGGGTACGTGGGTACTTAGGAAAGAACGCCAAGTGGGGACCCCAAAAGACGCCATCCCGGTTTGGATCAGCGTGGGAAGAGCGAGCCTGCCTGTGCCTGCCTGTGTTTGGCTTGACGCGAACGTTTCTTTCCTTCTCTGGAGGGCGCCATGTGCGCTGTTGGGCTGGGCTGCTGCACTGCGCTGCGCCGTCCCGTCTCAGCTATTTCCAGCTTCTTTATTTTCTTAGGTTTCTTAGGTAGCTCTCCCGTCTTCCATCTCTTCTTTCTTAGGGTCGTCATTCCCGTCTTCCATTCCATCCCGTCTGTCCTGACTGACTCCTGCGAGGCCCCTGCGCGCCTTTGCCCTCCACTGTCTCAATTTCTCAATCTCACCATCGCATCCTCTGTGTCTGTTCAGGACTTCGGGCAGCCTATTCCTGTTCCTGTTCCTGTCGGGTTCCTGACCGGGACCCCTTTCACCTCCCTCCACCACCTCCCGTCGTCTGCTGGGTCGGACGAACACCTGCTCGATACCTCACTGCCGCCTTTTGTATCTCGTTTCTTCAGCATCATTACCTCGCCTACGGATACATACCTACGACAGTACAACACACTACTACCTAGCAGACACCCCGCTTCGTTATCGGATCCGACCTCGCAGCCTCTGCCGTTGAAATCTTTTTTCTTTTCTCGCGCTGCCTCTCTCTTATTTGATGAGACTCATTTCGGCTCGGACCACATGCTCTCAAAAGAAACTGCAGTCGACCCCCGCCGGCCTGGGTCATCCCCTGTCCATACCGCGCCTAGCAGACCATCGAGAGCCACACTGCTCCAGTAAAGGCACAATCGCCCGCCAAAGACACAACCGCACACAGAGGGCCTCCCAGTCACTCCCAGTCACTCCTAGTCACGCCCACTTCGCGATAACACGCACAACGGCGGATACTCCTACTCACCACGCCTTGGCACTCGCATTGGGTGCTCACCGCGCCGCCTCGTCTCTTCTCTCCCAATCGCGTCGACCCCCAATACAATACAAGTACGCCCAAGCTACGGAGACTGTACACCTACACGCACACGCACACACACAACAACAACCACAATTCGACATAAAATCATTCCTCCCTCTCTCGCGCACAATCCCGCCGGGTCTCACTCTCATCACCGACTCATCTCGTCGACCCCAGCCCGAGTCGCTACGGCTGCGGTACCGAAAACCCTCGTTTATTCAACCCCCACCTGCTCGTGATCCCCATCGGCAGCACCCCGTCCACGGTTCAAACTGCCCGCGTCCGTGCTGCCCTCGTCTCAGCTCAGCATGCTGCCCGCCGTAGAGACGTCTTCTCTGCCGCGATAACAATGGCAGAGTCCACCGATGACGCCCCATCTCGCGACGCCGACGCCATGGCAGACTTCGTCCCAACTTCCACGGCTCGCCCCGACGATGGCCCAAAGCTTCGCTGCTGCTGCGGCCGCAACGATTGCGCCTTTCTCAAACACAGCTGCACCCTCCTAGAAACCGTCGAAAAAGATGTCCATACCGCCGCTAAGCTGGGCAAGGTGCGTTATCTCTGCCCTATTCCCTCACCCTTCTTTTTTTTCTCCCCCGCCCAACTCAAAGTCAAGAACATTCCAGCCTCTGCTCCAGCTCTGTTCGTCCCGTGTCCTATCTCGATGCATTCCAAGACCTCATTTCCTGTGATTCATATCAAGAAGATGGGGGCCCTGTGCTCGTTTCAGTCCGCAAACTTTGCTCTCCAGCTCCGCGCTTGACATCGCCAATTGTATTTTTTCGGAACCACCACTCATGTCGACATGTCGCTGACCTTTTCCCTCCAGGCCCTGCTTGCCCGCCACGAGGCATACATGGCCGATGCGGAACGAGACCGCCTGTCATTAACAAGCCGAATCGAACAGTTGGAGAACGACAAGCTGGAGCTACAGGCCGAGAACACGAGGACCGTCGAGGAGAATCGAACCTTGCTCGACCAGCTCGAGATGCTGAACAATACCGTCCAAGATTCCGACATCCGGATCCAGACCCTGGAGGCCACCCTGCTGTCTTCCCACCAGGCCGTCCGTCGCCTTGAGGGCGCAGCAGCCCGTGCTGCTGAGATGGAACGGCATATCGCCCTCCTCGAGCAGGAGCAGCTGCGTCTACAGAACACCCTCATTACCTCTGAGTCTGAAGCCCGCTCTGCCATGCAGCGATGGAGGAAAGCCGAGAGGGGAATCTCCGATCTTCAAGAGCAGCTGGAGCGCATGGAACAGGAAGCCAAGGAGGAACGAGAACGCCACACGGAGGTTCTGGGCCGCATGGAGCGTCAACGAGAGATGGAAAAGGAGCTGAATGCCGCTGCTGGACGTCTTAAGGGAGCCGCCGCAGCCAAGTCACTCAACACCGGGAAAAGCGGCACAAATGTGGTGACCCATTTCGTGCGTGATCTGCTTCAGGATAACGCAAACCTGCAGTTGGGCATGGCGGAACTGCGGGAAATGCTGGTCAACTCCAACGACGAAATCCAGGCTTTGCGGGACCAGTTGATGTGCCACCAGCCTATCCACGAGGACGACACAAGCGCCGTGTCTACTTTGCGTGCAGAACTTCCCCTGGAACCAGCCGAGGTGACTCAAAATATCTCCCAGGAGTTGCATATTCATCACCACTACCACGTGGCTGAAAAGAACAAGTCGAAGAAGAAGCGTCACAGCTTGAACCCAGGACTCTTTTCGCCTACGAGCGTTTCAAGATCCTCTACGCCTCCTCCGGCGTGGCGCCCTCCACCATCAACACCGGCCATGGCCTCCCACTCTCACAAAGCCTCCACCTCGACAGTCTCCATGGGGCCATCTAACAGATGGTCCGTTTTCTCGGAACAACCGTCAGAGTTCGCACCTTCGTCCGTCCCAAGCTCTCCGCAGTCGAATCCGCGATTGTCCATGTTTGACAGGCCAATCCTGGATATGGATATCCCCACGTCTCCAACCACAAGTCTGGACCCGACTTCACCAACATGGAAGTCATCTCACAACAAGCGCCCATCGGAAGCGTCCATGCGAAGCTTCTCCGTGCCTAGTAGGCTTTTAAGCGTGGCATCCCCTGCTGCACCTGCGGCACCTGCGCTTCATGTCACGCAGCACATCTCGACAACGATCGAGGAGGAAAGAGAAGAGAACGGCACAGAGGAGCTTCCGGATCTCACTTCAGCCAGTGAAGAGGTCACGGAGACTGATACGGAGACGATGGAGACGGAGACGGAAAGGTCGTTCTCGAAATACGAGGAGCTACCCCGGCAGCGTCTGCATCGTGCAGTCTCTCATGAGTCGATCATGTCTCTATCTGGAGGACTTGACATTCACACGCTGAAGGTACGACCGAGTCAAATGACCCTGCGGCCTTTGGGCGGGGCGGACGCCGTCTTCACTGGCGTTACCGCGCGGTCTACCATCTCTCGCGGAAGCGACAAACGAAGTGACGTTATGTTGCGCGACAGCCTCGCAGGGTTGCCCATGCCGAGAATGGTGTCAACGCCCGTACGTGGCACATCGCCATCTAGCCCCGGATCGCAGCACTCTCAGTACTCGAGCGGTCTTGGGAGATGGGTCAGCTGGCGGCCGTGGAGCGGCGGAGGTTCCGTTCCCCCACGAGCAACCACTCCAACAACCACCCCGCCCACGCCTACGCCGCCCAAACGGAGTGGCAAGGAGAAAGAAAAAGAGAGAGACCTTCGCCGTGCACCAGGCATCAACCAGCCCGGGGCGATACCTGGGTTTCAGGAGTACTTGGCGGCTCACCAGCGCCGCGGGCCCCCAAGCAAGGTGTCTCCTGACCTTGTTGATATCGACGCGCTGCGAGAAGGACTCGAAGAGTGATTGGCAAGTCTTGGATTGCCTGCATGAGGCATTTTGGTTCCTTTGTTTTTGCATTCGGCGTTACTGGACATATTCAAGGAAAGGAGCTGGAGATACCCTACTGCTTAGACGAGTTTGCATTCATTTCGCCCCTAGTCTACATATTTCCTTTGTCGCCCCCGCCCGCATCATATCCTATCTATTCAGGGCATCAAGATGGATGAATCCAACAGAAGAACCATGAGCATATACTTACAGCTAGCAAACCCGCATTGAAGCACGATGCATACTCTAAATATAATTCTAGTCACATCCTAAAGTCTTTGACATGTTCGCGACTGATATTTGGTGAGAATGAATGAGGGGAATAAGCGGACTGTGAAGACAAGTGTGTCTTCAGTGATAGGGACTTTGAGGAGATAAGCTCACACTCATCGAGATGCAAGTCTCCCTTATTGCAAGAATAGGCAAGCCGGACAGAGGTCCAAACTGGGGATAAGTCGGGTTTGGGTTGAGTTTTGGCCAATGTCAGATCTGCCATCGTGGAGGAGTAAGTTGACTCCAGTCCGTTTCGGTGAGCGTTGCCCATACACTGTCACTCAAGCATCATTCTCAAATTCGGACGATAGTAGTTTTAACGGACGTCTTTCATTAATCGCTGTCTCCTAGAAAATTAGGGGTCGTGGGAGCAAACTTCTCGCCATACCCAACGCCCTCATCATGAAGACGGTCTATCGTTCATCATCATCAAGGTATCATAACATAATAAGACATCATCGTCGTTAAAGGTCCAACACCAAAATTGATCCACACCACACGCCCACACTTCAATTTCCACCCACATTCAGTTCATACCCGAGGCCGAAGGCGCATGGATGCCGTGGAAGCCCAGGCCCACAGCAAAGTCGCACTCGGCGCGGCCGAGCTCCGTCATCGTCGTGGCGTCCAGGCAGAGGAGGTAGCTCGTTTGCGTCGTGCCGTCCAACACAACGCTGAGGATAACGCCGTCGTCCTCGGCTGGCGCCTCGCCGTTGCTCGAGGGCCGAGGCACGAAGATGGGCTCGCCGGGCGTGTGTGCGTGCGGGCACTCCCACATGAGCGCCTCGCGCGTGTCGGCGTCCGTCTTGACGATGGTGTCGAGGAGGGTGCTGAGGCCGCGGTCCGAGAGGCTGTAGACGTAGCGGTGGCGGCGGGTGAGGTAGGCCGGGTTAATCGTCGGCAACTCGCCGGCGTGCGGAGCGGGGACGGACAGAATGAGCTCGGGCTCCGATGGCGGTGCTGCGGTCTTGGTGACGGTGTCGTTTGGTATCCTGAACTTGTACCGTCGGAGACTCGCGTATCCATTCTGCATCCGGTCACCTGCTGTCCAGAACTTGTTGGCGGCGTCATTCCTATTGAGGAGGACATCGTAGTACAAGTTCTGGAGAATGTTGAGGTTCTGGTAGTAGGCCGCTTCGCAAAACACGTCGACCCCTGATCCGTCCTCTGCCGCTTCCTCGAATGCATTGGTGGAGTGGAAGAAGAAACCGGCCGGGGTCTCGAAGGTGGCGACAACGCCCTTGTTTTGAAGACGGTCGACAAAGTACCACCGGCACCGCTTGCTGGCGTCGAACGGCTCGATGGAGTCGAGAATGTTGCGCTCCCAAGGGACTTTGAGGCCGTTGTAGCCGAGATGCGTCACGGGGATGCAGAGCACGACGAAGCTCTTGGAGAGGAAGAAGCTGTGAATGTAGGCGGGCTTTCCCTCGGCCTCAGAGATTGATGCTAGGATCTCTGTCTTGCCGGTCGCGGCGCTGACACGGAAGATGCGGTACGTGGCCAGCCTGCCGAAGGCAAGGTTGAAGTTGAACATGTCGCCCGTCTCAGGGTCTCGCTGGGCATGGGCGCACGACATGGGGCCCGTCAGGTCCGGGTGAAGCTTGGTTTGCCGCGCGGTGCCCACAGGCTCCAGGGTGTCTGCGTTTATCTCGAGGAGGGGGTTCGCGTCGGTGGAAAGCCAGATGCTGCGGACGCCGTTGCGGTGCCCCGGGCCGGCGGGACCCTGATCGGTGGCTCCAGGGGTGGTGGGGGTCAGGCCGGGGACGTTTGCATTAACGGCGACGCAGATGTTGGGCGCGGTGCCTCGGGAAAAGACGCTCATGATCTTGCCAAACATGCCCACGCAGGGGTCGCGGTGCTGGCCGAAGGTGAAGCGATTCTGGGGGCCCAAGGCCTGGATGTCCTGGACCAGCTGGTCGCACTGCCGTCTCGAGGAGTACATCACGCGAGTTGGGCCGCTGCCCTGTCGGTTGTCGTCGTCTTCTCGGGGAACAATGTCGAACTTGTGCGTGTGCGCGAGGCCGTCGAACCAGTGGGAGATGTAGTACGTCCCCTTGGGCGTGTCCTCGATCTTGCAGCTACCTGGTCCCGTGCGGTAGAGGGCGCCGGCTGCCCATGCGGGAATCTCGCCTTGGATGCTGAGCTCGATAGGGCCGCGCTCTTCGGTCAACCCGTCAAACTGGGTTCGGTCAGACAGAGACATATAGGGTCAGGGGTTGCGAGCTGTTCTTACACCGGCTTCGTTGGGCCATTCATCGTACGCGCCTCTGGTCCGGTTGTCGCGGAACGCTTGGAGATCCGTTTCCTCGTCCTTGGCGGTGCGACGTGATGTTATCGCCGGCAGTCTGGCAAAGGTCGCGGCCATTTTAGGGTCGATTTTCTGAGATGAAGAGTCTTGTGGCTCAGAGAAAGTCGAGTCCTGAAAATCTTTTTGTGAGTGAGGTGTCGATGAGTGTAAATTGAGATGTTCACATGTAAAAATCGACTAGGGTTCTTTGGTTGGCAAGGAAATCAGTCGCCTTACTCTGACAAGACTTGAGCGGGGTGAACGGATCCTCATTTGGACTGAGCTTGGGGTGATCTGTTAGGCTTAGGGTATTGATTTAAGCTGGGTGTGGTGGGATGTGTGGTGAGAAAAGGTTCTCCAGGTGAAGTTAATCGTCGAGTGGACGATGTGAGTGAGATGTGGGGTGAGCGTGGTGAAGAGGTCACTGCGTGCAGCAAACGAAACACATGTAAAAGCAACCAGCGTCAACGAAGGGGGGAAAAGAAACCAGCGGTAGATGATCGGAAACCACTAGCGGCTTGGATCCCGAGACTTGAGAAGTGACGGTGTTGACGCGAATCCGAGAGCTTGGTCGAGGCTTGGAATGGAAGGGGAAGAGAAGGATGTGGAAATGGGATCCTTAAGTACAAGCGCACAAAGGCTTGTTGGACTTTTTGTTCTTGGTGACAACGGATGCGCTTACCAGAAAACGGTGTTGCTAGACCTAAGCGAGTCCCAGCTGATGAGAGAGAGAGTGTGTGTGAGTGAGTGTGTGTGTCTAGGAGAGCCATGCAACTGACACGCTAGCCGGGAGCGAGTGCGCGAAGCTATCGTCGCAGGAGACGAGAGCGCGCCGAGGCGCAATCGATATCTGTGGGGTGAAGGTGGATGGATATCCTACACCGTCGGAATACGGACGTAGCAGCAGGTTCGGCTCAGTCGCTTTGATCGATGTGACCGGGGATGTGGAGGGTGGGAGGCAGATGGATGGGCGGCTGGATTGGTGGTGGGCCGGGGGAAAACCGAGAAGCAGTTTGACCCGAACTACCGGTCGGATGGGCGAGCAGGTAGTGGTGAGCGTGAGACGAGGAAACCAGGAATCTCAGATCCGATCAAACGAAACGACCGGGAAAAAGCAAGGTGGTGGTGGATGTGCGCCGTTTTTCGATGCGTCCGGGATGGTACGGCCGTAGCTACGGACGAGAAAGATGCCAAGTCCGTGTACCGCGGAGACGAGAAGCGTCTACCATGCGGGTCTATTGCCGAATCAGGACAGCTTCTGGACGAGGCCACGGTCGATGCTGCAAGCCATCAGAATGAGAAGCGGTTCGAGTGATTGGGTGTGCGCGTGATTTGGCGGGTGGTGGGCGTACAAGAGTGCGTGTGAGGATGTGTGTGATGGTGGTACAAGCGGCGAAAGTGGTGATGGCGCTATTGCGGATGCGAGGCGATAAATGTCTAATAAATGGGCATTCATTCGGTTGGGTAAAGTAGAAGGAATGGCATGTGTCAGTTGGGATGGGGGCCAGTGTCGTTGGACGTCAATCCGTCATCATAAAAGAGCGGGCGGTTCAAACGGGATGCGGTGACGGTGACGGCGCCGAGGGTTCCGCCGCAAGCCATGGACTCGTCATCGACGTGCCCATGAGAAACATGCGATGAACCATCGGGAGCAAGGTCACCCAACTGCCAAGGAACAGACGAAAGATTATTTTGACAGGTAAGCCGTGTCAAACGAGGCATCCTTCAACTTCACATGACCGGGTAAGGTCGATGCAACGTTGGGAGCTGCCGCACTCGCATTCGGAGCATATCAGATGAGTTTCTTCCTTCCATTTTACCCAGTAAGTGTCCATGAAGAAGGTGAATGTCCGTTTGCTGCTGCTTCGTGGATGCAATGCAATGGAATCGTTCCATCCTTAAGCGAGCGAACGAATCCACTCAGTCGGGTCGAGCGTCTCCACTCCGAGCCCCGCACTTGCATCCCTGCGGGCACAAACGAACCAATAACGGACAGCTCCATCCACTCGGCCAATCCCAGAGCTCGGCAGCCGAAGCCAAGACACGCTTGGGGCAAGGGGGATCCACATGGGAGAAGCTCTGGCCACCGCCTCAGTTCAGCTCAGTGGCACAGTGGGTGTTCACAGTATTCTTTCTGACTTGAGGAAGGAGGCACTTTCTGCACCGGATGTTCTTCCTCTGGCTTGGTATTGAGCGCCACCACGCATCAACCCGGACGGCCATGACCGAATCACAACCTAATGCTTCCGCCATATCATCATGCTCACCATGCTTGTCTTTCCAGCGTCGCAGCCGGAGATCTAAGAGATGCATTATCGTCCAGGGGCTGAGACTATGCATATCCGACCTTTCGGCAACCTGCTTGCATTCCGCATCTTCACTTCAAACGCCCAAGCGAGGAGAGTCTTCTCGCCAATCTCTCGTCAAGAACACATCACCAATATTGTCACCAACATCCTCACGGTCTCGCCGAGGGCAGTGGTCGCACAGGAAGGGACCAAACCCAGTCATCAAAATCATGCTCAGATGACTTGTTGATTCCTTTCGTGGCCTCCATACGGCCGACAAGCCTTTCCGAATCACCAGGCCCTTCGGCTTGCTGCAGACACAGATTCAAACGTCCGGTCTGGCGTCAACCATCCCCTGTCGATATGGCTTTCCCGACGCGGCTCGCTTCCGCACTGCGCCGCCTCACCAACCTTGTGGCCGTCAATGTCTCCGACCTTGTGCGCCCTATCCGAGTCGACGCCTCCCGAGGCGCGACCTTGATCCCGTCGCCGACGCAAGGGGCTCACGAATACGCCCGCTACAGAAGCGACACACGCGAAGGACATGAAATTTCCAGAAAGATGATGTTTGGGAATATCTAACATAAGAGCCTGCAAACGCCAAACCAACCCAAGCCAAACACAGCAAACACTCATTGCCGGCGGACGAGCGACAATAGAGAGGTAGGCAGGCCCCATGCCGCCCCGCGCGTCATCAACGGTCCCAAAAACCCCTCCATCATCCGGATCACCCCATCCGGAGGCTCTGCCCGGCACATCGGACACGCCGGTCTCAAGTCCGGATCATTCGCCTCCGTCACCCACGTCCGGAACAAGCAGCTCCTTCCAAAGATATGCCCGCAATGTTTGATCCGGACAGGCTGCTCTCCGCGGTCCAACACGGTCCATCCCGCCGTGCTCGCACCAAAGATCCGTTGTTGCACATTGGGGTCGTCGTCCCACTTGAGCCGCCGAATCTGGTTCGAGATGTTGGACAGGTTGGACAAGTTGCTCTCCTGGGCACTGAGTCGCCGTCTCGGCCGGGGACGGGGTCGCTCAGCTGCCGTTGGACTGGACACCGCCGGCGGGACTTCCTTCTCCGAGCGGCGCTCCCAGTAATCCGCATAGCAAATCACGCACTCCTCTTGGACGCCGTTGTTCTTAACGAGCGCCTGGAGCTCGGCGTCCGTCACGTCCTCGACGGACTGCTGAAAAACGAGGCGCTTCGCCGTGTAGTTCCGTATCTCCCGCGCCCACACCTCGCGCTTCCCTGTGAAAAACGCCATCGCCTCCCAGATGAGCTCCTCAAACCCGGTGCCGTTTCCGTACCCGGCTACATTCGCGTCGCTAGGCGGAAACGACACTGCGTTGGCCAGCTTCTCGAGCGCAACGACATCCGACGACCGACGCCACTGCGGCGTCTGGATGATGCGTGCAAGCTTTTCCACGACGATACAGAACCGCGCCATGGAGAAGCCGTTGTCATATACCGCAATCTGGCACATGAATTGGACGAGGCCCTTGCGCCGGTATGCCTTGGATTCCATCAGCGTGTGTGCGTCGGTCCACTTCGCCCCGTTCGCCGCCGCGCTCTCGAGTAGTTCGTCGTTGACGGTCTTGAACGCCTTGCCGACGATCTCGTCAATCGTCGCCTGTCTCCGCATAACAGCCTCCGTAGAGAAGAAGGGCTGTCGGGCGATGCCGTCAGTGAAGTAGACATTGCTGCCCGTACACTCCGCGTCGAGGTTCCGGTGAATCTCGGCAAAGATCTGCCGCGCGAACTCGCTCTGTACCTGCGCGTTCGCCTCGAAGCGCGCGGCCGCCTGGTCGGTAAAGTGCCTCCGGGCGGCAGCGGCGGGGTTGTACAAGTACGCGAGCGGCCCGGCGGCCTCGCAGTGACACCGGGAGGGCCGATGGGCGTGTTCCTTGCAGCGGCGCTCGAGGAAGAAGGTTGGATAGAGCTCGGTAATGCGCTTGATGGAGGACATGTCGCTCTGGCTGAAGTGGCGGGCCCAGTCCCAGGCGAAGACGGCGTTGGCGAGGCCTTCGATGTAGTTGTTGGCCCAGACGTTGTCCATGGCCATGTCGCGATCCCAGGCGTCCCTCTGGGGCCTCTGGCTGGGGACCTCGGGAGGCTCGCCGGAGCAGCTGGGGCACATCTGGGTGTACTCGCTGGTGCGGTACTCCCAGTGGGCGTCGGGACAGGGGAAGTGGTTGGAGCAGAGGATGTTGCTCTTGATGGAGTGGCGCTTGGGGACGCCGTCCCTCGAGGGGCACTCGAAGAATTGCACGTGGCGGATACACATGGTCGAGACGGGTAGTTTACAGAGGTCTTTGGACGCGAAAACAATCGGGCAACAGTGTCATCGCGAGGAGTCTTGTGTCTTAAACACGTAGGCTTCTTTGTTTTTGGGCCAAGGAGAAGGAGGAAACGTGAATGGCTTCTATATTTGTGTGCACTTCAATGGTGGGCGGTCATTTTCACCATTCTGGAAATGAGCATTCATCACACATGTCAATGAAAGCTTTGTCTAGACGTCGGATTAAACAATAGGCCCATCATCCCTTGCCGCTGCTCAACCGGAGCCGGCGCAGACGCCAATCTGAGAACAAAGAAGCCGTTGCGGATGAGGCTTTTGCGCCACTCTTCCTTGACTTGGAGGAAGTGGCATGCTTGTCGCCCAGACATGTTTGCTCACCAGATCCTTCATCCCTAGCGGGCTGTCTGCACCTGGTTACTCAAGAAGATGTCTCGTTATCCTTCAGTTTGTCGATGGTATCCCACGACTCGACCGAAGACCGAGGCCCTGAAGACCCCTGAGTGCTTGCACTGTGTTGGGCTGACGAACTGCTCTTCGTCTTTGTGTACGCCGTAGGCAGAGGATACCGAGACGTCGTCGACGACATGGCGGGGTAGGATTCGGGCATGGTGAAGAAGGACTTGACGGCGCTCGAGACGGAAGTGGACGACGGCTTCTGGTCCTTGGGCGGGACGTGGTAGGTGTTGGGGATCGGGTGACGGGAGGCCATTGTGTCTCTGAGTGCGATGAATGAATGCAGTATAATATAGTCTGAAAGGTCTGAGATGAGATCTTTTGGATTCATATGCCACTGATTAAGGGTGAGTTGGTCGCTTTATATAGACCTTTCAAACCCAGGTGATCGATCCCGAACCTTGATAACGCGACTCACCGGCGCGAAGTCCCGAAAACTGACGCCTTTTGAGAAACGTCTTCCGCATCTTGTGACACGAATTACCCAATCTTCGCCCGTCGCTCAACCGCAAGCCCCAGGGAGAACACAGACGGGCGCTGCGGCATGCACGATAAGGCCCGCCGGCTCGTCGCGCGGGTGCATAGCCGCTGGCAAGTCCCGGCAAAAGCGCGGGCGCAAGTGCGTGTGTCATCCGGCGATAAGCCGATGTTTCGACGTCTTTGGAGGTGAGAGTGGGATGTGAGTTCGGCCGTGCTGACCGGGGCTGTGGAGGCGGGAGTCCCGAGTGGACGACGGAAGACGCAGCCGGTGTGGCAGAACTTCGCATCATTGTCGGGCGGCGAATGGGAAGGGCCATCCACTGCCGGGCTGGGAGGCAGCACGAGCTAGTAAACTTTGGGAAGCCCCTTCGGTCAGCGTGTTGCTTGGGAATGGCCGGCGTTATCGGACAAGGGCAAGAGTCTTTCGGACATTCAATACAGTCAGGAAGACGAAACAACAGCACTTATCAAATGCATCCATGAGTCACACCTTGTCCATGGATTGATCTGGAGACCATCATCGCATCGTGGATCACAACAGCAGGACGACGCCTCAGGTTGATTCAGTAAATCTTGAATAATATTGGCAGAAAAATCTTTGGTATCTCGAAATGGTACATGCATTAATACATCTCTTCATATCCCCCCGGGGATCCAATTACAAACGCCCTTCATGCAGATGATTTGACGCCACATCTTAAGCGCCGACGGTCTTCTCGTGGTGAGTGATGTCACCATCGCTGTTGGGAACAGCCTTGTTGCCCTCAGCGCCACTGCGCTCGAGGAAGGTGGTGGACGGGCGCCAGCCAACAGACTTGCTGGCAACGCTGACCTCGTTGTAGAGCTCCTCGACCTCCTCGAGAGAGAGACCCTTGGTCTCGTAGATGAAGAAGTAGACGAAGGCGATGCAGAGGAAGCAGGCGGCGAACCAGACGAAGAAGATCTTGGACTGGAGATTGGCATAGCCGTCGCCGTAGTTGACAAGGTAGGGGGTGGAGTAGGCAATAGCCCAGTTGAGGAGCCAGTTGGTGGCAGTGGAGAGAGAGAGGGACTTGGCACGGGTCTTGAGGCCAAAGATCTCGCCGTTGACGACCCAGGCAAGGGGACCCCAGGTAGAGGCGAAGAAGAAGATGTAGATGCACACGAAGGCAATGGCGGCCTTCTGGGCGGGGAGGTTGAGGACGATGATGTTGCCGGCGTCGTCCTGGCTGGTAGTCAAAGTTCCGAGCATGGCAACAAGGAACTGCGAGATACACATGCCAATGGCGCCCCACAGGAGAAGAGGACGGCGACCCCAGCGGTCAACAGCGTACATGCCAGGAATGGTGGAAGCGACGTTGATGGAGGAGGTGATCATGCCGATGACGAAACCGTTGGAGAATCCAGAGTTCTGGAAGTACTGAGTGCCGTAGTAGAAGATGAAGTTGATACCCGTGAGCTGCTGGAGGGCCTGGAGGGCCATGCCGGTGAACTGACGCTTCAGAACAGGGGGCTTGAAGCAGTCAAGGTAGCTGGCAGAGCCGACGCTGCTCTCGAAGTCGTGGTTGGCCTTAATCTCGGCAAGCTCGTCGGCAATGGCCGGGTCGGTCTCAGGAAGGCGGCGAAGTCTGGACAGGGCGTTGGCGGCGCGCTCCATGCGGCCCTTTCTGATGAGGAAGCGGGGGGTCTCGGGAAGCACCAGCATGCCGGCGAAGAGGATGATGGACCAGGCGAACTGAACGGCGATGGGGATGCGGTAAGAACCGGTGTCCTGGCGAAGGTGGGTGGCATTGTTCACGATGGCAGCCAACAGCAGACCGATTGTGATGGCCCACTGGTAAGCACCAACAATGGCACCACGAATCCACTTGGGAGCAGTCTCGGACTGGTAGAGAGGAACCAAAGCAGAGATCAGACCGACACCGAAACCGGCGAAGAAACGGCCGGCAAGGAAGACGGGGATATCAACGGCAATGGTCTGGAGCACAACACCAAGGTTGAAAACCCAGGTGGAGGCAGCAAGACCCATGCGACGTCCAATGGTATCGGCGAGGAAGGGAGAAGCGAGAGCGCCGAAGAAGGTGCCGGCAGAGAGGATGGAGACGATGGCGGACTCTTGGTCAGGAGAAACATCGAGGTTGCCCTTGGTGTTCACGTAACCGGTGCTGAACAGACGTTGCCAGTAAGACTAAAGAAGCAGATGGTCAGTTTGAGTCGTTCGCAGGTGTCGGGGCCAGCAGAGGAATACACACCATCTCAAGGATGCCGTTGATAGTACCGGTGTCATATCCGAACAACAGACCACCGAAGGCGACGAAGAAGCCGATGAGAATGGCGGGCCAGGCCTTGCCCGGCTCGCCAGCTGGCTTGATACCCATGATGGGCTAGGTTGTTGATGAACCTGGAGGTTTGAGGTCGGAGGAGGGAGAAGGAGTGGGAGACGTCCAGAAAGCGAGACTGGATCGAAGGGACGTTGGGCAGCTGAAGGCTTGTACACGAAGACGAGACAGAAAGGGAAGCGTCTGGGGAAGAGATGGGAGGAAACGTCGATATATAAAGTTCCCCAGAGTGTGTGGCACAACGCGGAGCTCCCACACTTTGGTTCCCCAACCTTGCGGTACGAATACCTTACAGGCTTACCTAGACGGCGCAACGGTCGTAGGTGTCACGTAGCGTGCAGGGCCACCATGATGGCCGGCCGATGGGTAGGGACGCGGTGGTGGTTCATGGGCGTGTTCCATGGTCCATGGTTCATGGTTCATGGATCATGGATGGCAGGACTGCGCGACGGTGCGTGGAGTTGAGGCAAATGATGTGGGGAGCCGATGGGAAAGACCATACGATGGGTAGGGCCGATGGACGATCACGAGGAGGAAGGAGATGCAGCGAGGTACTCACGAGAAGCAGGCGCGGTACATGGTGCGGCGCACAGAGGTTGCAGGCGCGGCAGGTACTGCGTCGAGGCCCTTCCAGACACGGCGGGTTGCCCGAGTCGTGGAACACTCCACGAATGTCCCTCCTGCTGCGGGTTGGTTCCCATGGGTGCCCCTCCTCCCCCGACAAGAAACCCCATCCGGGGCAGGGACCAGGGGGTGACCGCTCTTAGCTCTATTCGTGGTCGTGCCTACCCAAGGAAAAAAAGAAAGAAAGAGGGTGTGCAGGATGAGGGGGAGGAGGAAGGAGAGTCTGGGGTAGGGTAGGTGCTCTGCCGTGTGTGTACTATGTACCTACCTACCTTACCTTACCTTAGGCAAGGTAGGTCGGGAGAGGTATTTCTCCTTCTTCTTCTTGAGGTGAAGTAAGAAGAGACGCGCGCCGGCGGCAGGTGGCGTCTAAGGCCGCGGAGAGTTGAGGTGAGCTGCAGACGATGCCAAGCCGCCATGGGCATGGCACATGAGCCAGATTGCCCAGCGTGGTGATCTCAACTTGGCATTGATCAGCACACAGGACCAAGACCATAGGCGATGCTTATTCTGTCATCTCGCCGGCATCCGTCTAAAAATTCTCATTCGTGATGACGATGCACAATTAACGGCCGGAATTGAATGGCCGGGATGCCTACGTGAAACTTCAGTTGGCAGTCAATACTCTACGGTGGACGCAGAGGGGCCCGACAGGTGATGCAAAACTTTTTTTGGGGGTCGTCTACCCCGAACCCCACGACTCAGTTTCCCAGCTCAATGGCAAGGTTTTCTGGAGAATGGGGGGAGAATATGGAGAGGACGTGGGAACTGGGGAATTTGAAGAATCGAAACTGCATGGGGAAAGCAAGGAACACAAGCAGGAAAAACAACAACGGTACATCTGTGATTGTACACTACAGAGAGGCCGTCGCAAAAGTGGGGTCGGTCCACGCACGGCATGGCCGCCAACGCCAACCTTGAATTGAATGAATGATGGATGATCTGACTGACTGGATGCTGCCAGCTTCAACAACAAGCAACGCTAAAACGATGCCATTCTGTGCCAGCACGCCGTTGAGAACACCACCATCTGACACCCCCAAAACCCCGTCTCATCGACCAGTCAAAAGCAGACGTGGTCGAGACGGGTGTCTTGGTAAGAACCTAGTTACCAACTGCCGCCTTAGGGCCGTCTCTTTCCTTCCTCTTACAGCCAAGGCAAGAGGAGGTACCTTGCTTGGGCACGATGTCTCTTCCTTCCCAACTTTCGTCCACCTCTCGTGAGTCGTGGCACGCAAGGAAGCCGCTTCTTTCCTCGTCGCCTCCTCCCGAACCAGTCATTTCAAGACAAATGACAAACAAAAAAAAAAAGAACAAGAGAAAAGTGCACAATTTTCAAAGTCGACACCATCATGTTCCCGCTCCGCTGACATGGTCCTGGCAACCAACGCCTGGCCTCGGCTCTGCCCCCAGCACAGGCATTCCCCCAGCTTGCAGCCGCCCAGTTGCTTGTCTCGAAAGATTTGAAGTGGACGCTGTTCGGCCCGTTTCCACGTCGCTGGCCCTCTTTCCCCATCACGTCGCCGCCTCTTATTCGCTCCTGCAGCCCAGCTCGCTTCGAACGCTAATTATTTCGCATCTATTTTTCTCTCCGCTGCTTCGATCAAGATTCTCCATCATCGTGAGCCTCAAACCAACCACTGACGAGTCTGCAACCAACCTACCCTCCGATTCCGCCCGGCCATGCTCTCGCTGAAATTCTCACAAGGCCGCCGCGCCCTACGAGCGCCATCACCACCAACACCACCAACATCACCAACACCAAACCTCATCGAATGCACCCCATCAACCAAACTCTAAAACGTCAGCGGCTTCGGTCAAAACGGCCTATCGACCTCTCTGGCTCGCGTCCCTCACACCACCATGGCCCCCGGGTTGCGCCCACCGGTGCCCGCCGCTACCACACCTCCGACCGGCCTTCATGGTATGTGCAGTAGCCGCCGTGCTTCGGCCTCTCCAGGGCACTAGGCACTTCAACAAACCGCATCACCTGCCTGACCCCATTGCCCATCAACGGTGCCAACTACCGCCAAAACTACTGCTGCAGTGCTGTTGATCTCCTACGGGAAAGATCTCATCCATGATCCTGCAAGTTGAAAGACGCGAAAAGAAGACAGAGCCGTCCGCACCCTGGACCCTGACTCTCATCCCCGTCTCCTGCGTCTCCATTTCCGGTCCGAATCTCTGCAGCAGCGCAGGTCCGCCCCCTGCCCGACTGGACCCATCGTCTTGTCTTTTCTGCTGCTCGCCCACACTCCCGCTCACTTATTCGGCCTTTCCTCGATGCCTTTTCCCCAAGGAGCCCCATCTGCCACTCGCCAAGCTGCTGGCATCATCCCGCCGCTACTTTGTTGAGCCGCACGCGGCTTTTTACACAGACGCGCTGCCATGGTTTCCAGCATAAACGTGATGGATTTTGTTCTATTAGACAAGAAAATTTGTTTCTTCAAGCAGAAAGCTCAACCTCATCCCCAACAAACACTCGTCCGATGACGGTACGATCATGTCCTGATGGCGTAACAAGGCCCTGCAGCACCGACCCCTGAATGAAGCCATTCCAGAGTTTTTTTCGCATGTGTTGGACACATACAGATAATGCGCACTTATGGCTTCACCTTCATTGCGGGCGCGCTTGCTCGTTTCTCCCCGTCGGTGGTTCCACCATAGGGCCGATGTCTTCCCCATGGTCGCGACGTCGGGCGCGCGGCCTCCCCTGCTCGTAGCGTCGTCAATTCCATTCTGAGGCCAAACTGTCACATGTCCAGTATATCAGAGATCCGGCCCGGAGCCTGTGGCTCGATGATCTGGGGTTCTACAGACTAGCGCAGCTGCTCAACATCTGGGGAGACTGGAGGCTGGGGAAATAGAAGAAATTCGTTGCGACGCGTTCGCACCCCCGCACCCCGCGCCGAACCCGTGACGGCTGCGGCTGCCATGGATTCGTACGACTACGGCTATCCGATACATACCCATGCATCCCTTTTTGGGGGCTGCGTCTACGATAGATCCAGCCTCCAAAAATACTCTCCCGCGCATCTACTAGAGATTCTACTCAAGACAACAGGCCCGTCAGGGCTTGATCAGCTTGCGGACAAGGGTTGCTTAGCCAGGTAAGAGCGAAATTATTATTTCCAGTAGGTAACGACGAGTGTAGACATGATACCGCATTGTGTAAACAAATCGTCCATTTATTATCCTTCGGCGACTAAACTACGCTTCCAGCGGTCCGATGGTGGTGATATCCAGGCCGTCGGCCAGTTGCTTCTTGGACGGCATCTTGCCCAAAGCCATCAACTCGGCCGACTGAACCATGGCGGGATCCTTGCCCATGGATGCCATCGCCACAACCGTGTCGCCCTTGGTGTAATAGGCGACGAAGCTTGACTCCTCGACGCTTCCCTGAATCACAACATCATCCCAACCGCCAATTGTGTTGCCGCAGTACCGCAGTTGGGAGCCCAAGGCCGACCAGAAAACGGGGATGAAACGCGCAGGCTGCACCGCCGCGTTGATGATGTTGCTCGCCACGGTACGGCCAGCGTTCTGAGCGACGTTCCAGTGCTCGATGCGCGTGTATCGTCCATCGCCCCCAGGGCCGTGGTACGGGTATGTGGCAATGTCGCCAATGGCGTAGACGTCCTTCAGCCCAACAACCAAGAAGTTCTCGTCTGTCTTGATGGAACCGTCCTGCTCAAGGCGGATGACCTTGTTCTCCTTGAGGAACTCAGTGGCGGGCGCAACACCAACTCCCAGGATGACCAGGTCAGCCTCCAGTTTGGTGCCGTCCTTGAGGTGAACGGCCCCGACATTGGACGGGTCAGAACCAGAGGGCTCAGCTTTCTCTACGCCGGCATTCATGTGGAACTTGACGCCGTTCTTCTCAAGGCTCTTCTGGATACCAGCGCCGACCTTCTCTCCGAGAACCCTCTCGAGGGGTACCTTCTCCATGCCAATGACGGTTACATCGTTGTCTTTGGCGGTGGCATTGGCGACCTCCATGCCGATGAAGGAGGATCCAACAATGACAATCTTCTTGCCCTTCTCGCCGATGGCCTTGACAATCTTTTGTGTGTCGTGGGCCGTCCTAAGGGTGAAGATGTTCCCGAGGACCTTGAAGCCCTGCAGGGGTAGGTTCCTTGGAGTTCCACCAGTTGCCAGGATAAGCTTGGTGTAGGGCAGCGTCTTGCCGCCGCTTGTGGATACCTTGCGATCGGAGAAGTCGACGTCGGTGACTTCGTCGTCGACCCAGTCGACAGAGCCGCTCTCGTACCAAGCCTTGTCTCTCCATTGCAGAGCGTTGACGTCTGTCAAAAGGGCCTTGGACAACTTGGTACGGTCGATGGGGAGGTATCCCTCGGCTGAGATGATTGTCAATGGACCTTGGTAGCCGCCGTTCCGCAGGGCTTCGACAGCCCCCAGGGCGCCTGAGCCGCCACCGACAATGACGACCTTCTCCTCCTGAGTTCCACTGACGACATTGCACTTGAAGTTGGGCTTCCGTCGGCCGCTCTTGATGGCGGATTCTTCGCCGGTAATGTAGACTGCGCCGTCGCGCTCGGTGACGTTGAAGACGGGAATGGAGTCGAGGGCGGGGGCATCCTCGACATCACCGGTTTTGGTGTTGAAGCAGGCTATGGAAAAGTCAGCGTGGGCATGGTGCGGGGGCGTAGCAAAGTTGTCAACATACCTCCGTGCCACGGGCAAGTCAGTCGACCAGAAGTCGTCAAGACGCCCTTGACGAGAGGAGCACCGAAATGGGTACACTTGGGACCAACGGCCTGGATCTTGCCGCCGGCGTTGACGAGCAGAACCTTGGCTCCTTCGATGCCCTCAACTTCGACCTCTTGCTTGTCACCCGGTCGGAGTGATAGCGAGGACACCGCCTTCAGCTTGTAGTCGGCCATGTCTTTGACACTTTGGGAGAATGATCTGGTTTGAATTGGCTTGCGGAGGAGGCTGGATATGGTTGATTGACGGTATAGAGGTCTCGGAATACGCATGAGCAGCGTGGGGAGTGCGATCTGGGAGGCGGACTGGGCGAGGGAGCGTGACGTGACGTGCTTGCGATCAGACGATGGTTTCGAGTCCTGGGGCGGTAATTGGGTGGACGAGGGCGAGGGGGGCAATCAGCGAGGTTGTCGACGTCGGATAGTGTAAGCAGTCAGGGTCTTCGAGGGGCGGCGGCACTTGGAGGAGCAGCAGCGGCAGCAGCTCCCAGTGGCCGCAGATAAAGGAGGAGCAGCCGCGCGGGAACCCCTCATTGCGTCCGGATTGAGCATTGTGGCTATGACGACATGACAATTGCATGGGGAAGTTGCGACACAACGACGTCGTCCAGTGCCTGCTGCTGGGTGCTGTGTGCCTGCTGTGGTAGCTGTTAGTGGACGGGAGCTCCTTCCTCCCTACACCGCTTGGAAATTGGTGCATCATCATTGGCCGCTGCTATCGAGCTCTGGCCCCATCTTCGAACTCTAAGCACCCAAGAGCCCCACTCTCCGTCATCCGAGCCCCGGAATGCCTAAAGAGATGGGAGCATTTCACCCCGCAGCTGCCCTCCTGTGCCCCCCCTGGAAAGAAAGTGAAGCTCCAGTGAGCTAGCGGGTAGATCTGGGCATCGACCCGGGCTCCGAATCCGGGTCGGGGCCGGCCCGCTCGTGTTTCTCGGCCAGGTTAGTCGACCTCTTCACAGCGAAGAAGCTCAGGTATTCGATGTTCATTTGCGTCTTAACGTTGATCATTGACTTCATTATCGACCTCTCGTCGCATCTATACCGACTAGTAAGGGCTATACGTTGCCAGTGACGGCACCTGGCCTACCTCGCTCTGCAACCCTTCCAAACCCCACGATGTCGTCGCAAACGGTGATGCCGGCACAAACGTTCCAACGAAGGGCCCCTCCAAGGCTGCCGCCTCGGCATCTCGAAAGAACTCCACTTCGTCCTCGAGCTGAGCCCCAAATGGTAAGCCGGTATCCATCGCCGAAGCTGCTGCTGCTGCTGCTTCTGCCCGCTCCTTTTGTTTTCTTGTAACCTCCTCCACAGCCTCCAACGCACGCCGATGGAGCTCTTTGACGACTTCATGCAGTCTATGAAAGGACTCATAGTCTTCGTAACTCTTCATCGACAGCATCAGCTCGAAAAGCTTGAGTGCCTGGTTGGCCAGCTCGTTGTCTGTCATCAGGTGTGGGTGATCCGGGAACACAAACATGTTGGCCAGGAGAATGATCAGGCCGGAGAAGTGCGCGCACGAGTTGGACCAGATGCTGCAGTCCGTCTTGGGCGACTCCACAAACAGCTTCATGCAACTGCGGCTCAGCTCCGCGCACTTGGCCCACCCAAGCGGCAGAGGGGGGTTTTGATGCCCGCATGACGAGCTCGGAGACGAATCTAAATCCTTGATCGTCATCTGGCTGTACGAGCTTATCCGTCGGACCCAGTCCGCGTCGTGCGAGTAGATTCCATGTGTCATCACCATCGCCGTGAAGTAGCTGTGGTAAAGGAGCGACATGTGGACTATCGGCAGGGAATCGAGACATTGGAGTGCCGAGTCTATCTGAAATTCAGGCGGTAGATTACGCCGCCAGTTCTCCAGCATCTCCTCGAGTCTTGTCACTCTTAGTTGTCGATCTTGCTGCGACACTTTCCGAGCGCGTGTGCTGTACAGCTGGTCATAGACCTTGCCGGCAATGTGACTCAACTCCACCCGAGCCCGAAAGTAGTTGAATTTGCTGCCATTTCTCGCAAACATTATGCCTGCACCGTCTTCCGGGTCTCTTTCTGGTAGCGGCAAGTCGATATCTACGTCAAGCTGAAACGACGGCGTCTTGGATTTTAAGCTGATTTCCTGAAAGTTTGGTCAGGAACGTGTCAATCATGGGAATTGTCAAGCTGCGACTTACCTTGTCCATGATATAAGTGATCCAGAAGAGCCTCGCTCTTTGTCGGGCAACTTCTGGCGAGAAGAACTGAAGCGATTCCTTGTCATGGAGATGCATGCGGTGTGCTAGACGCACAGCAGTCCCGATCACGACAGAAGCTGGCTTTGGGTCTTTCGTCCCCAGGAATAACACCACCATTCCCAACAAGACCTGAAGGCCCAGGAGATCTTCTTCCCGCGTGACCAAATCGGATACGACAGATTGTACGTTGCGCATATGATACATCACTTTCTGGTCGTCCACCAGAGCGTCCAAGTTGCCTTGCTCCTTTAAAGTGCAGCGATACCCCAGCGCCATTGCGATGTTGACTGCTGCCCATACTGCCGTGGACTGCCCGGAAGAAGGCACATACCAATTTGACAACATACGCATGAACGTTGGCGGGTCAAAGAGCGGCATGACGCAGTTGTAGCGGTTGAAGAACTCGTCGATAATGGGCATGATCTCCTCGAGCGGCGGTAGTTTGGGCTTCTCGGGCTCCGTCACCCATTCACTTGGGCTCTCGCTGCTGGAAACCTGGTCCACGAACTCAATGCTCTCTGCCGATTGCCCACGTCCATTGATACTCTCGGTTGAGCTCTGTGCTGTTGAAGGCTGGGTAGAAGTTTGGTTGGAGTGTTGACGGTTGGCGTCGAGGGCTTGCTGCAATTGCTTTTCTATGCTCGCTAGACGGCTCTCTAACTCGGAGACTTTCGTTGGACTGAGTGCTTGATTAGAAGACTGTTGAGAATACCAAGGATGAGCTCGCCTCACTTTTCAGATTCGCTCTGGTTTGGAGGCTGTGGTCGTTCTTTTGGGTGAGGTGCTCTCCGCCTCACAGTTGTCGTCCGGCATTCTGACTTGTATAGCAGGCAGTTCGAACATGCGGGCTTGAGCATGTCGCATTTGATCTTCTTGATAAAACAGAGATCACAGGCTGTCGTATGTTAGAACATGACTGAAAACTTGTCTTGGGGGCAGGTTGAACGAGGTGAGTGGATCTGACCTTTCCGCCGTTGAGAGGACGTTTCCATGATGATGGGGAATCTGGCACTTCTTGTCGGAACTCCTCAAAACAAAACAAGGTCATCTACAGAATCGAAGCCCTTTGATGACCATCTGCAGAGACGTATTTGCGATTTGACTGACCGCATGAGTTAAATGACATCTGAAGGAGCGAATCAGACGCGGGATGTGGGTGTAAGCAGAGGATTACAAATCCGACTGAGGATAGCCCCATTTGTCACCTACCAAGCCACAGTCCACCCCATCATGAATCCTTCCAGACAAGCAAGCTCGTATTCCGATTGGATGGTTCGCAGACTCTTTGACCGAAATCGTGTGACTATTTCTGCTAATTGAGACAGCTTAGCCACATTAATGCAGTGGTACATCTATGCTCACCGACTCACCGAGATACATGGCGTCTAATGCAGGTAACTTCTATTGATGTAAAAGCAGATCTGAATGGAATTCTAAGTAAGTAGGCGATTCTAACTAAGAAAAAAAAATCTAAATGCATTGAAAAGCAATCAACCCTGAGAATCACAAGACGCAACTTGCTCTTACGCCTGGGCTGCCGTAACGCCTCCATAAGGCACCGTCTTCCCAGAAAAGTCAACGCCACCATGATGTTCAAGCTTGTCCCCGTCAGCAATCATATCTTGGTACCAAGCTTGCATGTCCGATGCAAAGGTTCCGGTAGCCGCAAGATCGCTCGAGTCGAAAGGCTCCTGCCCCTTACTGACCTGGCGGATGTGCGCACCCGCCGCCGTGAGTCCGAACCCGAAGTCGTCCTCCATCATTTGAACTGGGCGAATTGCCCCTGTGATACGACCTTCAAGAATGTCCGAAGCAATCCGGAACTCTTGGGCTCCAGGCCGACCCAAGGCGACGCCATCGACAATATCCAGGGCCTTCACCATGGCCCCCACGGTTCTCATACCGCCCACGATGTACGCCTTGGTCTTGCGGGTGTCGCGATCTCCCAGACCCGCGACGACTGTCTCGGCGAACTCCAGGAAGAACCCCTCCCGCTTGCGAGTAGACTCCTTTGTCCAAGACATGCCGAGCGCCTCGTACGTGCCCCCAGAAATCTCGAGGAAATCGAAACCGAGCTCTGATAGGAATGCGCAAAGCTCGCGGGCCTCGTCAGGGGTTACACCGCCGTCTTGGAACTCGACGCTGTTGAGCTTCGCCGAGAGGATGAAATCAGGAGATGTCCGCGCGCGGATTGCTTTTCCGATGTCGGCAATTAGACGTGTCCGGTTCTCGAGCGTCTGGACGCCGTACTCGTCGGTTCGGTGGTTCGTCGTGCGGGATAGGAACTGAGCGATGAGATAGCCATGCGCCGCGTGCAGTTGGATACCGTCGAAGCCGGCCTTGTCAAGATATTCGGCGGCATGCGCAAACCCTTCAATGACGCGGTTGATGTCTTCCTTGGACGCTTCACGGGGCTTGCCGAATTCCATGCCCATCTTGGGTTCTGAAGTTTGTTAGTTTTAGCTACGAGCTTTTGCGAGATGAAAGACCGCATACCGAGTACGACTGCCGACGCCGAAATCGGGTTGGGCTGGATCTTCTTCTGAACCTGTCTTCCAGCGTGGGTGACTTGGCCCAGCATGAGACTACCATCGGCCTTGCCAGCCGCAGCAACGGCTTTGAAACCCTCAAACCGTTCGCCCTCCGGCTTGCACTCGGGTGTGATGATCATGTCACCAATGCTGCTCATGT
Source organism: Colletotrichum sp. SAR11_239 (assembly GCA_025328985.1). Taxonomy (NCBI): domain Eukaryota; kingdom Fungi; phylum Ascomycota; class Sordariomycetes; order Glomerellales; family Glomerellaceae; genus Colletotrichum; species Colletotrichum sp. SAR11_239. The sequence goes on from JAKMWZ010000063.1 coordinate 84,769, forward strand.
AGTCGAACTCGACGTCAATGTTGCCAGTGACGATGACACCAAAATTGTTTGGGCCTTCACCCCAACTGCATTTCAACTTGTCAGTCTTGAAAAAAATGACTCTTGAGAACAATTATGGAAGAGAGACGGGAGTTGGGAAAATGCGACTTACCGGCGATAGACCTCAACAAGTTCTGGTGTGGGAACACCTCTCTTGGATGGCTCGCTTCCACTCCACGTCGCCAAGTTCTCAGCCATTGCACTCTTCAAGAAACGATTCTTGGCTGTTTTGGTGGAGAAGGGAAAAGACAAGGGTTGAGCCAGTGGCTCCGGGCTGGCGGCTTCACTTGCGTAACGAGAAGACATTTTGACTTGTTGGTTGAGGTTTTAATGTCGGGTCAATGGTGTGAAACTGATTGAGATGCGAGGGGTAATTTGCGTTCGAATTTCAAAAGCATGCGAGAGAGTTCCGTTTTTATAGCTGAGTTTTCATTTGTAATGCTGAAATGTTGGCAGTGTTGTTGTCACTTTTGGTCGCCGCGGATGGTGAGAAGACTTGGAGGAGACTCCGCCTCCGCGGAGCGCAGTGTCGGACTGCATGGCCGTTCGAGTCCGAGAAGGGAAATGTTAGCGGCGGGTGCCTCTCGGTGAGTGTCGGTGAAGCCCACGAAGCAACACACGTCGGACTTTGGCACCGCCACGGCGAGCTCCACGGCGTTCCACGGAGAAAACTGCAGGATTCCTACGATTACTAATGATGGATACCAACCACCTGGCCGCTCTCCTGATCCTCCCCGCTTGATCCTTCGTCAGATTCGGTCTAGTGCTTGCGTGCGCTGACTTAATAATCCATGTGACCATGTCATGTCATTAGGAATCTGGATGTGGCTTTGGATGACTTTCAGTCTCACATTCCCAGGATGTAACATCATTCGCTCATTCGGGTTGAAAGAATGTCTATTCCGAACGTACTGGTCTATTTGCAAGACTGTGCATCCTGCCTACTGAACCCGTCTACAGCTCATCCTTGACCGGCTGGGATGGCTCGGCTTCCTTCTCGTTGACAACCCTCGGCGATTCTTCCGCGGCCTCGCTCGCACTCTCCTTGAGCTTGAGGACTTGCGCCTTGACGGTGAACTCGATATCCCTCTTCTTCTGGGCGCTGTTGGGTCGGGTGTGGCTGATGGGCCATGACACGACAACAGCATCCTTCGGCGTAGCGCTGTAGTTGCTCAAATCGGCGAGCGTTGCTGCGGACCAGGTCAGCTTCATATGCGTCGAGATGATGAGGGAGCAAAGGCTGGGGGACGGCCAGCTTCTTCCGCTTACCTTGGCAATCGCTGCCGTCAGCGACGAAGAGGGGCAGAATGTGGTACAGTGCGCCCGGCGCGAAGATGGCGACGCGCTTCTGGTCGAGGTCACGGTCGACATCCGTGGGCGACTTGGAAACAGTGACGCGGTCTTTGATCTTCTCCTCTTCGGTGGTGGGCTTGTCGAAAACAGCAAAGAGCCCCTTGCCATTGCTATCCTCGGTGCGCTCTTGCTCCTCGATCCACTCGCGGACGCGAAGAGGGAGGTCGGAGTAGTCCATCATGAGCAGGTTGCGGTCGTACATGTGGCGATCGAGGCCCGCCCAGCCGCCGGGGTACTCGCGACCGGAGAAGAAGAGCTTCAGGCCGTCTCCCCACGGGAAAAGCCCGACGGGCGGCTTTTCGAAAAGGTCATGCAGAGTGTACTGTGTGGCGGCGAACGTCTTGGACGCCTCACATGTGTGGTCGTAGGAGTCTGTCGTCTTTGCTGTGAATGGGTCGCGCCAGGGGAAATTGTCAGCCATTGTCGTCTCAGGCTGCGGCATCTCCTTCCCGCCGAGCTGGAAGGCAGAAGCCGTGCCAGCCAAGAGGGCGGCCGCCAGGGGGAGAGCTTGGAACTTCATGATGACGGCTGGGGTCGCGAAATGGTATGAAGCAGCGGCAACAACAGAAGATGCCAACAGAACACGAATGCTTCAGCTCAGTCGCTTGGTGCTAGCAGTCGACGCGAAGACACGCTCTTCATATAGGGGTCGCTTCGAATGCCATCAGCGCATTCTGGCAGCTCAAACGGCTTTGCTGTCCTTTGCGGACGCTTCATGCTCCGGATTGCCATATTGAGTCGACCTTCTTGGGATACCGATGTCCAAAGTGGGATTGACTTCGGCCCAGAGGTTCAAATATTCCGTCTCTGTCACTCAGAAAGACAGACGCGACCCCAGACGACCCCACCTTCCCCTCACTCATCAGACGGCTCGACGGGACGGAAGCAAGACTCCGCTGTCTTCTCCAAGACTCCAATTTCCCCTTACCCACACTGTCTGGTCAGCTGGCAGACAGATGCCGCCGGCCCGGCAATTTGGTGACGTTCTTCGGTTGAGATCCGACGTGGAAGCGGGCGGAAATCACCAGTTGGCTTTCAAGTAATAGTGAAGCCCCATTGAGGCTCAAGATGAATGTGACTTTACGTTTCGCAGTGGGTGTTGAGTGACCAGAACTCCCTGTCGTCTGATGCGAGCCTCTTAACATCCGATGAACGCATGAGCCAACACCCACCCAATGTGAGTATGAGATGAAATCAAGCTTAGATTCACCTCTCTACCGGCTTACTCAACTCTTACAGCTCCAGCTTCGTATAGCGCATCTTCCATCAAAATGCAAGTGCCGACAGCTGATTTTCATCACGCCCATCGCTTAAAGTTGCTCTGGCATGTCTACTCAGCCTTACCTAGATCTAGATCACGGCTGCGAGCTCTTCGGCTGGGACCGGCTCATCTCATTGGCCCAGGATCAGAAGCTCCGCTCCAACACGATCCCTTCTGGAATCCATGACGTCGCTTCTCCGTCGAAAATGACGCTGCCGCCCGTCATGGGCTTTTCAATTGCCCAAACAAGGTCGCATCGCCTTGTCGCGGTACCAGAAACTTTGGCCTGCTCCGTCACAACGGTCTGGTCAGGCCATTGACCGTGTCTTTACGTGATGCTTACAATGTCGCTGCCCGTCCGTGGTCCTGGAGATATAAGATGGCCTCCTTGTTTGACTTCGGCGATAACTTCCCCTAAAAACCAAACTCAACTCAATTGATCAATTCGCATTAACATTGCAACATCTATACCACTGAAAACCTCCTGCGTCATTCTCTAGCTATGGCGTCACAAGCAGCATATGCGGCTGAACAGGCCATCGGCCATCAGGGCGACGCCGTCACGGCCCAGGATGTGACCAACTACCCAAAAGGGAGCGACAGCAGCGACACAATGAAGGCACTCGTATGGCAGGGCAAGAATAAGGTTGAAATAGGTCAGTGACCTCCATCTCATCTCACCAAAGGATTATCAAAGCTCACAACTTTAGTCGACGTGCCCAAGCCCAAGATTATTGAGGAGACGGATGTCATTCTCAAAGTCACTGGCAGCACTGTCTGTGGTAGCGATCTTCATCTTCTGCATGGCTCCGTGGTGCAAATGAACAAAGGTGACATTCTCGGCCACGAATTCTGCGGTATCGTCGACCAAGTCGGATCGGCTGTGAAGAAGGCCAAGATTGGCCACCGTTATGTCGCGTCGTTCCAGATTGCATGTGGAAACGTGAGTCGAGAATCAACTATCTGGTGTAACGGAGAGTGTGAGCTGACCTGTGTAGTGCTTCTATTGCAGCCAAAAGCTGTCGTCTCAATGCGAGAGAACAAACTCCAACACGATGGAGAAATCCATGTACGGCTCCCAGACGGCGGGCATGTTCGGCTACTCCCACTTTACGGGTGGCTTTGCCGGAGGTCAGGCCGAGTATGTGCGCGTTCCGATCGGAGATGTGAATCTCCTCGAGATCCCCGACAATGTGCCGGATGAGAAGGCCTTGTACTTGTCCGACGTGCTCGCCACCTCGTACAATGCTGTCAAAGACACCGCAGTCTACCCCAAGGACCAGGTTGCAATCTGGGGTGCAGGACCTATTGGCCAGATGGCTGGCGCATTCGCTCTTGGTGAGGGTGCATCCAAAGTCATCTTCATCGACACGGAACCGCGTCTCTCATACATCAAGTCCAAGTGGCCCTCGGCACATGCGGACAAGTTGGAGCTCGTCGACTTCAAGAAGTTGTCGAGCGGCGTGACCAACAAGGAGACTGTTGTATCGAAGTTGAAGGAGCTTTGCGGTGGAAGAGGCCCAGACGTTGCGCTTGAGTGCGCGGCTGGAGAGTACCCCAAGGGCTGGCTCCATACCATCGAAATTGCCTTGGGCGCCGAGACCGATACGAGTGAGATTGTCAACGAGATGATTGAGGGTGTGCGCAACTTTGGTCGATGCGGTATCACAGGTGTCTACGTTGGGTACACCAACCATTTCAACATCGGTTCACTCATGGAGCGTGGTGTCCGCTTGATCGGTAACGGACAGGCACCTGTTCACTTGTACTGGGAGGACTTGCTCAAGAAGATTCAAAGTGACGACATTGATGTTTATCAGATGTTGTCGCATCGCATTCGGCTCGACGACCTCGGCAAGGTTTACTACAAGTTTGAGAACAAGGAGGACAGCATGCAGAAAATTTTCGTTGAGACAAAGTTCTCGTCTCCGAGGGCGGAGGGTTCGCCAGAGCTTACAACGTATTGATCACCTGTAAATAATCAATAATGATCAATAATTGCGACATTTGCAATTGAAAGCCTGAAGCCTAAGTCGATGTGATGTCAGGTGTTCTAAGCCTTCCTCTTACACAGTGGCCCGTCAGGTAGTTCTACAAAGGCCTCTGAGCCAACGCAAGTGGGGCAGTAGAAGACGTTGAACGGATCATATTTCTTCTTCGCTGCCAGATGTTGGTTGTAGTTGGCGCCGTAGAACGTTTCAATGTAATCCGGGTCATGCCGGTCACCTTCGTTCATGTAACCTCCAGTAGTTGGCGCAAGCCTTTTCCCGGCCGCACCCTTGACGTATGTGATGTCGTCTTGCACAGCTTTCCGCTCAGAATTGCTGGCTGTTTTCGAAATGCCACGGCCGGTGATGAGAGCGTAAGAAGAATTCCGCCATGCTGGATGTAAGCCCGAGGTTGCATCTTTGGCATCCTCGAATACCTGTCCACCGGAGACCAGAAGTACGACATTGGACGCAAACTCCTCCGGCTTACCGCTGAGAACCTCCACAGCCTCACGGACGTGGGTATAATCTTCGCCGGCCGACCGATCTATCATGCGGGATGTGAGAATGGAGGTGTCGCCGGTGGGATCGTACAGCCCTGACTCTGCCTCATAGAAGGACCAGTAGTCATCATAAGAGGCAAAGCTCTCATAGATGAGAAGCCTGTCTGAGAACTTGGTCAGGGCCTCACGCACAGGTGCGAAACCAGCATCGGCTTCCTCTCTTGGCTTTCCAATGGTCCAGAAGCCATGAGAATAGCCGGAAGTGGCATTGCCAACGAAGATAGTTGGAAAGTTGCGGAACCAGAAGGCGTAGCCGGCAAATCCTGCGTCGTTGAGGTCGGGATATGACTGAAGAAGGACTGCCACGGCGTCGAGAAGATCAGAGTTGTTCGCGGTCTGCTGCAGGGGCGCGATGGCGAGCTTATGAGCGGTGACGGCATCGACATTGGGATGTGCCTTAATCGTCATGCTGAGGACAATACCATAGCCTGGGCCACCGCCACGGAGGGCTCGGAAGAGATCCGTGTTCTCACAATGGCTAGCCACAACAATGCGTCCATCTGCAAGCATGATTTCTGCGTCCAGAATCTGGTCTGCCCCAAGTCCGTAATTTCGTGTCGCAGGTCCATGGCCACCGCCCGATGGCCATCCTCCAATGGCACCAGGAGAGACAGCACCCCCGCCAACAGCAATCACATTGTTTGCCTTTGCAATTTTGTAGACGTCGCGCCATTGATACGCGCCGTCGATATGAAGCGCACTGCCGTTCCATCCTGATTTGGAGCAGCACCTGCCAGGTACGTAAGTGTGTTGAAAGTCGATCGTGTTGCGATAGTGTCGCAACCAAATCTCAAGACTGCCATAGCCATCGGAGCGACCAAGAAGGTCATGTCCCGTGCTGGCGACAACCAGGCGAATGTTGTGCTGACGCGCAAATCCGATGGCCGAGGAAATGTGATCCCGAGTTGTTGCATTTACTGCATATGTTGGCAATGGGCCGAGAGAACATTTCGTTGGAACTTGGCCCGCAGCATAATCTACCGGCGCGCAAGTGATGTTGTACGGATACGGTCGGCCAATGGGATTTGATGTCTGGAAATCCTGATCCGACCACATTTCGACTACGTGTGCGCACGTTTCCAGGTCCTTGGCCGGGCCATCGTAGCAAGATTGTGCGATGGGCTGGGTTTTGACGAGTTTGCCGCCGAGAGCAGTGTCAAATTCTTTCCACAAAGACTCGGCCGGCCAGCATTCATCTCCAGGAACCTGCTGCTGTGTCAGTCTGTGGCGAGCACCAACTGGTTCGAGATCAATAACGCGACAGTTGGAAAGTTCAAGGTTGACCGACGCATTTGCATTCTCGTCCGACTGTACTGGGAGTCGACTGCTTCACTAAAACATTGTCGCCGATGGTGCACCCGATGAGGGCGGAGAGGGATAGCAAGGTCGCCAGATGCATATTGGACAGTTCCTACACACGAAAACAACGACTTTGAACATGAGCAAAGGGGGCAGTGAAGATGAAAGAAGTGCTGGAGAAGCACAAATTATCCAACAATCCGCCGATAAAGATAGACATGCATACACAAATTCTCCCAGCTTCCTTCCGTGGAAATGATGTCCGGCTCAGCGATGACCTTGCATAACAGCTCAGCCATCCGATTGGGTCTGCGGGGAAGGCAATTTTCGTCTGACTTGGCATTGAGTGATCCGCTGGGGTAGATGATCTTAGTCCCAACGTTTAACGGAAACTGCTCATGTAGGTACCCTGTGCTTACGGATCTCGCGAGACTTGGGCTGAGACAGGGGGCATCACTTACCGCTGATTCGTTCCCACTGGTACGAGGCCATGGAAAGTGGCCAGGCCCGGATTGTCGGTTCTATAGCCCTGCGGCGTTGGACGAGTGCCCCCGATTTTCACGCGAGTACTCTGTGTCAATCCCGAAAATTCATTCTGCCCACACTTTGAAAGCCGCCTGTCACCATGGACTCAGCAGAACTAGTCTTTCAAGGGTAAAGTTGTAATCATGTGATTGTCATTTGTATGCTCTCGAACGACAACCTCACGTTTATTCTGTGATCATCTGTCGTGTGATCTAAACTCGCTGACACGAGCTTCTTTGCCTCAGTCATAGCCTCGGAATGACCAAAAAGATTGCAAAAGATTTGCCTGTAGTTTTGAGATTATGAAGTTCTAGAAATATAGGCTCCATCAAGGTATGGCTTCTTGACATAATAGTTGGTCATAAGTTGAGTATGGATAGATAGGTGCTGCTCAAGAGATTCTGCCTCGCGGTAGATTAGCTACCTAGATCAACTAAACTTCATCATCCAGAAATTATCTGCAATTATTCTATGACTTGGGTATCTACATTGAAAATTGAAGGACGATGTCTTGAAAGGGTTGTATACGGTCTTGTGCTTTAGTCTGGCTCCCGATTGAGAATACCTTCCGCCCGCATTGCCGCAAGCCATGTTTGCCTTTACTCGTGATGACCCTCACCAATGCAGTAAGGAATTGGGTAAGTGTCGCTGCTGCAGAGACGAATGATGCCCTTGACCCAAGCCAGATCGTCATATGCCTGACTCTCATATGTGTCGACCGTAAAGGGGTCAACGGTGGGGCTATCAGTGCAGCCACTCAGCAGATTGCCTTGCACACGGCGGACGTAAGGCTGGCTGACAACGACACCGTACTGTCCGTCGGGCACGCTGAAACTGAGAGAAGTCTTCTGCGTGGTCGTCCAGGTCATGTCCAAGTTCTTGTTCAGGGACACACTAATGACCTTCTTGCCGCCGAACTTGATTTCGTGTTTGACTGTCAGGCGGTTGGCGAGCTTGTATCCCTGTGTGACTGAGACTCCCACTGAGTTGCCTTTCGAAGCAACAACGGGGGAAATGGCCACGTCCCAATCGACGAACTCTTCGTCGGAGAGGACCTGGACCTCGGTGCTCTCCTCGCAGCCGCGACGAGAGATACCGGGGACGCTAGTTTGGTTGTACGAGTCGCCAGGTGCAGGAGCGACGGTCGCCGCATCGAGGGCGTCGAACTCGGCAGCTTTCATGATCTGAGAGGTTCCATCGGTACGGAGAATGACGACGTCGTCGGCTGCAAGAGAGCGAAGTTGAGGGGGTGCGGCGGAGACGGCAACAGTCATGCCAAGAATGGCGACGAGTGCGTGCATAAGCATGATGATGGGATGAGAGAAAGTAGTGTAAACCTGCGACAGGCTGCCTGCTCGTCGATTCGGAAAAAGAGTGACAGTGGTTAGGGAGAATGGAAGCGTAGAAGAGAATGGACGCCGCTCGGGCAATTGGGAAAAGCTGCGACAGACTGAGGTTGGTTCCACAGAGACAACATGATACATATACACGGCTTACCGCGGGACTCTCGTGGTGTTATAAACGGATCGCCCATGATCGCTCTTCACGCCCTACCTTCCTTCCAAGTTCCAACTCACCAATCTCTTTGTCAAGCGGAACGTGATCCGGTCCGCAGTGGGCCACCACGCAGCCTCCTCCACTTGTGAGGCTTAAGGCCTTCGGAGAAGCTTCTTGGTTCTACCAATTGAGGCTCGCGGGTAGCGTGCCGGATCTCCGCTGTAGCCCAAAGAGGACCGAAATTGTCCAGATTCGGAGTATGGCCGATGGATATCCACGCTCCGTAATCTCCCACGGCATGGGTGGGTGTTAATTTGGGACAGAGCCTGGAGATATCTTCTTGGCTTCGAACCACTTCTGGTTTCCCTATATCGTGACTCTCAGAGACATTTTCGACTTTGTTATCTACGTAGGTTTCTTATCAAGCTTGGGAAGGGAGTCACAAGTCAGTCAACTCGGAATAAACTTAAGCATAAGTGTATTTTAGCGCCAAGCTTCCGCTGATCAGTATCTGTGTTCTCCATACCCCGGCTCTACGACTCAGTCGCAGCAAGGAACCCGATTGGCCAAGAGTCAACACCGAGTCATGACGTCCCATTCGGCTTTTCGGACATCGCCGGGCGGCTCTGAGAACTCGGGCAAAAATGCAATTGTGAACGGTAAAGGGAATCTCGGTCAACTTGCAGGTCTTGGTCCTTCGGGAGCATGCCGCGGTAAACAACATGCGAGCCGTTGGGCTACTTTCGGGGCCATCGGAGGTTGCCCATGATTGTGGAGAAAATCGAGAGACGAGTACCATGATCCTGCGCCAGCTGTTCCATGAAGCTTTCTCAATGCATTCCGTGACCGCGGACGTCAGTTTGGCTCAGCTAACTACCTTACCAAAACTCTACAGAATATATGTAAACACCTGCACAAACAGCGCATTGGGAAGCCCTCTGTTTGTGAAGCAAGCTTCCATACTGGATACAGAATTTTCATTTAAAGAACTCATCTCTGGAAACTCATCGATACCGGGAAAGATTAGTCTAAATCTTCAGGCTGAGCATGTCCAGTCTGTGCCGATTAATTAGCCAACCCGGTGACAACGCCGTCGACCATCCAGGTCCTCACACATTCCCCAAAACTGCGCAAAGGTTTTCAAGTGGCACGCCACCGAACGGCGACACCTTTGCCAATGCGTTTGAGGTGACTTAAAGTATCCATACCTTGATCTTTCTGAAAGATCAACTGAGACTTCCGACCAAGCAGGTCTCCGCCGAAGAGACCGTATTGACTTTCGCCGCCGGGCGCGGCATCACCTTGATGATAAAAGTCAATAACCACACACTCAATGGCTGAACTGCCATTCAAGATAAAACTTACGGGTTGAAAACGTGGGCACAAAAGCCTCGAATTGGAACTGATTAGCTAGGGCCAGGGCATACTGCGCATGGCCTCTATCTGACCCCCCAGTTCATAATCGCGACATATTCATCAAGCGATTGAATGACTGAGACCAACAACCAAAAGCGTCCGGAAACTATGTTTCCTTATCGAAATGCTCAGAGACGGCGAGATCCCGTCGACAAAATGCATGCAAGAGAGTACGACACCTGCTATGAAAGCTACGCTGACGATTTCTCTGACTTTGAATGCGATAGGATCGAGGAAGCCAAACACGATACTACCGATGATCTGGGAGACTGTCCGGTGTGCGTACTTCAAATAGTGCAGCGCAGCACCTCGAGCCCCTTTCCGAGCAACTGGGTAGACTTCGTCATAAGATTTGTACTCGAGAACGTACACGAACCGGAATCGCAACTACATCAAAAACATCACGAGGACCAAAGAAAACTTTGCAACTTAGTAATGAACTTTTGCAGAGGTGTTGGGCGTCGCAAATGGGACGTGAGGAGTTTGGTGCTGTGCGAAGGATGCAGTATTGCCCATATGAATGGCTATTTCGGACGGGATTCGGAACAAACGCCTTAGATAGGTCCGTACGACGTTCTTCATCCAAAGGATTCTCGTCATGAAAACAAATCCTAATATATGATCCTCTACACGAACTTTGTCATATGAGGCCGTTCTCGTCAGATTTCTGGCCCCACGCAAACTTGGGCATTTCAGAATTGCGCGGAATCACCGAGGGGTCTCGACGTGGACTTGGCTCTAAAGAAGCTATATTCAAGTACTTTCAGCTTGGAACAGTGAAATTATCGGTAGTTTATTTCCAATCGCCACCCAGAGAAAAGGGCCACCAGGTTGACGGGCAACCTGAGCAGTGTTTTATGTAACAGTAAAACCAAGTGAGTAGTTATTCTGATGACAGGATTGAAAAATATGGAAGAAACTTGTGTTTCCCAGCGTCTTGGTCTTAAGGAGGCAGGTCATTTACCCCGTCTATCCCCAGGCATACCATGTTAGCAGCTTATCAATTGCACATACCTACACTGGCAGACATAACGATTGAATGTGTGTTATGTCTGCATGGCTTTATGCTGCATGAAATTAAAGGAGAAGTGCGTGATTAGATGCTTTCTACCATATCCTACTCATTTGCTCCTTTGTTTGTGCGCACTTGCTTGTTTGCACCTGAGCGTGTTAAGGTAAAATCTTTCAGCATTGAGCTTACCTTTATGACTAAGTGAAATGTGAGTAGTGCAGGAAACGTTTCACTACACTTGGGACTAGCGAACCTCCGGAGGCTTGGTTTCGCAGATTGGTGGTGGATCATAGACTCCGCCTGGGCACTCCAGTCAAGCTGGCGACCCTCTTCATGGAATGCTACCGCCCAACCACACAGCAGGCCAATGATTGGGAAACAAGTTGAGATCTCTTCTTTCCCAGAGAATACAATCATCTAAAAACCACTTCAAGCGAAGAGGCAACGCTCTCTAGAATATACCCGCCCGAGCCACGTAAGCTCAACCCAACCTCTCAGCCTGGCGCTCTCGCCATCGAGAAAATCATCATTTGCGACTCAGAGCTTGATGAAGACGCCAAGATGGTAAGTTTTGAGCGTACTTCTGCCTTATTCGTTCAAGCGGATTGTTGCCACCACAAATTGCGCTCGATCTCACTTTTGCTCTGCCGAGTTCCCTCACCACATAGCCAGACTTTCAGTCAATTTTGACCACGAGCCTGACCTAAAGACTATGAACGATAAGCTCTCCAACACCTGGAAACTTTCACGGAAGCTTCCTAGTTACATCGAAGCATCGACGCATCGCCGTACCGAAGCCCAAAAGCGCGTCTGATTTCTCACAGGAAGTTTCGGCCTCGTCAACCAAGGTAACGCACTTCACCGGTTTCAATCGCATCTACTGTCCCCATATCTGATTCAAAAAAAGAAGTCACAAGGAATTGAAGCGAAAAATCCTTCCCTTGAATGCTGCTACACATTGAGGCGCTCATTCCCGACAGCTTGTCTCAGTTCCCGTCGAATCAGTTCAACCCCAGAATACTTTCAACGCGTAACAATCCGTACGAAGTCAAACTTTCACCCCGGATTCAAGTATCGTCATTACTTCGCTTCAAGTTAGTACTTTTTACGTCAAATATTTCTACCGATGCTGACGGTAAAATCCAAGCCACTGCCCCTCTCGCTTCAGCCCACACACCGACTCTGGTCTAGCATGATAAGTCCGCAAGTCTCCGTTTGCGCTGTCCCCGACCCGACAGCCTGCGCTGCTTGACGTTTTGCACATTCAATCGAGCTGTGAAGGAGCACACCGATCACAATGCCTCCCACCACTTTCCCTCCCCATTTCACCTCGGAGGACATCGAGGCAGCGACAAAATCTCCTCAAGTGGGCAAGTCTACCCTTGCTCTTACTAGGCCACCGCACTAACCTCTGCAATAGCTGTATCCATAATCCTTGAATTCCATAGACAAAGTTGGGATCACCTGTACAGTCGCGCCCTCCAGAACTTCACCGGAAGTCTCCTTATCTCGCGATATGGTCTTATGACGACGTCGGAGCGCAAGGCAAATTACGAAGAACTGAGAAACTCGCTGCGAGCCATCTGGGACAAAGTCCGAAAGAAGCAGCAAAAAGTACTGAAAGACTTTCTCAAGACATTGTTGGAAGCGTATGGTCCTGCTGCTGTTGAAGATGCCAAAGCCCAGATCGCAGCAATTGACTACGAGACAGAAATGGAGCGCACCGAAGAGATAGTTGCCGCAGTCCGCCTGAAGGTCATGAACTCGGCCCCCTCGAGCATACCTTGCGCGCATCTAGATTGGTGAAAGTTCACAAACAACCACACAGGCAGTTCATGAGATCGGAAGAAAATATTACTCGCTTTGTTTTGCAGCACTACCACATCACCGATGATGGCCTTGCTGGAGAGTTACCCTGTCTATACTATCCCGCAAGACCTGGCAATCTGTTCAGGGTGCGGCGATAATCTGCTGAGCGTGATGACCTTTTTGGAAGTAAAGATGTGTGAAGCCACTGAGTATGCCGCTTGATCTGAATGCTTGAGTAAGTTGATGATTCACACCTCATACACCGTGCGTGATGCATTATAGACTTCGGCCATTCCCCCAAGCCCGTCACAACATACCGTACTTGTGAAAGTGGTTGGTTGCTATATCACTGACTAGCAACAACGGGCCAATCATACTTTTCCCCTTGGGCTTGTCAGGAATCTAAGGGAACCTCAAACTCCCATCAACTAGTGTGGGCAAGACTGGGATCATGCTCCTTTCTCTCATGTTCCCTCATCCTCGAGGTTTCAAGAGAAATTTGTCTAGTTTAACATTCATTCTTTTGTCCAAATCTTTGCTCTGGAACCTACGAAGGTTTGCTAAGCCTAGTAGAGGAATATCGAAACAACTAAATTCCGGATTTTGTCAAACCATCTTCTCTATTTGTGGCGCGAGATCCAGCCCACACCCGGCTGACGAATCGCCATTCAAGCATCTATCAAAGATTGAGCGAAGAGTGTGACCGCATACTGATAGATTCCGCCGGAAGACCGATCTGACCTCAATCAAGCCATCGCAAAGCCAATGATTTAGGAGAAGAAGCTGGCCACTTTCAGCAGCCCTGAAATAAAAGCTTACGCGGGAAGCAGAGGGCAACTTTGAACGGAACACGCCAAGTTATGGTTTTTGATTGGTGATATGACAAAAGCAATACTGCATAACAGATGCCACGCTATGGTCTATGACAGAATTTAAACAGAACAATAACTGAGTGCACCATTTACTTGGTACAGAAGCAAGCACAAGCACCTTCGCCGACGTTGACGCTCTGCAACTTGAATGCAGCACCGCACTATCGGAGACAATGCTGGTTAGCCAGGTTTCTTGTCCTTCTTCCAATAGATCGTAAGCAGGGGTCGCGCGTTTGAAGGAACGTACCTCGCGTGGACAGGCAGTTGTGCACACGCCCCTAATGCTCGTGCATCCGCTAAAGTCGCTCTGCAGGATGTTAGATAGACACATAGAATGCGGAAGGGTGGTGCTACTCACACTGCTATCGACAGCAGCTCTGCAGAAAGACTTCTGGGCGGCTGCCTGGGAAGCCAGGGCCAAAGGAACAACGATTGAAAAGAGGGTGGACAGCTGCATTTTTGAGACGGTGTATCGGATGAACGAGTGAGTGACCAAGATGAGACGACTGTGCCAATAGTGCTCGAGACAAGAGTCTATGTCGATCAAGTCGAGGCACTGGAGACATTTTATAACTGCTGCTACTTCGTAAGGCATCCCAAACAACCTGACTCGTTGATGGGTTCCAGTTCGTCTCATAGCCACTAAATAGACTTTGTAAGAAGCCGTGCAAGGGTCTCAATAGATTTCATGGACAAGATCAGGCGTCTCAGACCTAACTCGAGTCAGTGACCAAGACAATATGCATATTTGAGTTTAAGCGAGACCCTGATGCGAGCTCTGAACGAATCTACTTGAGACTTGCGCATTACTGAACACGCGTATGTATGCGCGCGTAAGGTGACATGTGTCTACAATCCCACCAGAGGTGAAACTTTACGAGACCGCATAGGTCTGCACATGCCTCCATGTTTTCTCATTGTGTTCCTGAGAAATATTTAGCCGAAATGGTTACCCGCCTTTCGCGAACATTGTATGAAGTCGGATTCAGTGGCACCAGCATGTTCAAGACGAATGATGATAGAAATTGGCGCTATTATATCGCATTTAATGCTAGTGACCATGCCAGGTGCTGCTGGAATTTCGCGCCCTTTTCACCTATAACGAAGCACCCCAGACGGCGCAAAGAAGGCAGACATAGGAAAGAAGAAAAACCGTAATTGATCCAACAGTGGCACCGCCGCCTTCCTCTCCCTTCATCATGGCTGCGACTTTCCGATGCACTTTAACGGCTTGAGTTTGCCGTCATCTTCTGACCAATCTTAAACCGCTTGAGTCTCATCGCGACGGGTGTAGATTCCTCGCCCTCGTCGTCATCGGCTTTTCGCTTCTTCTCAGATTGTTCCGCATCATACTGTGATTTCATTTTGTCTTGAGCTTCGGCCTTCCCCTTCGTCTGTGTCTCCTCCGCAGCTTTCTTGCTGTTGTCCTCACAAAGCTTCTGAGCCTTTTCCTGGCGATCCACCTTGATCTTGTCTCTTGTCGATTGAACTGCTTTTGCGCGTGCCTCAGTCCGGCCGCTCGGGTCCAGGTGCGCCTTGTGCTCTTGCCATCTGTATGTCTCAAGAATGCTATCCTTCGGTATGGAGTGCTCAATGAGCACCTCGTTATCCAAGTATTTCTTGTCGTCACGCGGGCTCAACATTCTGGCCAGCTCGCGGGGGTTCCACATTCGATTCAAATTGTGATCCCAACCAGGTCCTTGGGTGTTGAACCTGATGATTCGGACATCGTCAAAGCCCTTCGCAACGTAAATTGCAGCAATTCGGACAGCCTTTTTAAGGTCATTAGTCGCTGAAAGAAAGGGACTTGCCTCCCGACTCTGCCACCTCAAGTGTCGCCGAAGATGATGATGGAAGAAAACCGCGTCGCTCTCACGGCCCAGCCTCGACTTTATCCCATCGTCAGGCTGGCCGCTGTGGATAGCTCGGTACAGTTCGCGGGGACGGTCGAGACCGCCAAGTGTTGTGATTTTGATCCTTGAGTTGAGCAGAGCGATACCGTTGAGGCAGCCGACATTTCGACTGTTATCCATGGCAATCAGAGCTTGAGGGAAGTTGCGGTTGATCTCTTCCACATATTCCGGAAGAATACGAAGGGCCCACGGGGTTCGTTTGCCATCTCGTGCTGAACGGTTGATTGTCAGCCAGCCTCTAACATCTTGATCGGCGAAGTCCTCGATTCGTGTGACTTTAGTTGCATATCGCGCCACAATGAGGTCTCGAGCCGGGATGAACTCCATCATTAATCGTGTCGGAAGGTAAGAGCGACTCGAATTGAAGATCAGGCTCAGATTTCGAAAGAAGTGTCTGAGGACTTCGTGTATTTGGTGTTGCGAGGCAAGAGCGACGTAGAACAGGCAAGTCCGAAGTTCAGTTCAAAAATGGCGTTGTTTTGTTTCTGCGACTTGAGGTCAAGTCAAGTTGATTTGTGTGTGTTTCAAAGCAATGTGGAAACTGAAGAAATGTTGGAGACCTTTGAAGTATTGACGAGCCCGTCGATTGAGCGGAAATTTGTGGGTTGGTGGAAGACAAAAAGAATCAGGCGAAGGATGGCTGGAAGCCTGAGATTTATACTCTATCAAGGAGGTCTTTTTAAGGAAAGAGGTAAGGGAAGGACTTGCTGTGATTGAGGTGCAACCGATAATAAGAAGGTCCTGATCGGCCAGAACGACAAAAGAAGGAACTACAGAGTTTCGTAGATGAAAAGTCTTACTTCATTTGAAAAGGAGAATCTGAATGAACTGTGCTCAAAAGACAACATTGAGAACGGCGATCACCTGCTGTCATCTTTGCACCTTCTCGTACCTACCTCAGGGATCACTGTTAGATCGGGAACATGTCTGTAAATACGCGTCGGAATGCACGATAAATGAGGTATCCGGATTGACACGAAAGACAATTTCAAAAATTGGGATTCAAAAGTGTCTTCACTTATGATCTAAAGCAAACAATTCAGTGGTAAAGTAGACTCCAATAGGCTATCATGTTATCAGTGTAACTCAGTATGATGCCATTGGATTTCTTAGGTTAATTTTGCTGAAATGACAAAGTCACAAGAAGCGACATGCTATCCGTCAATCTAGTAATGCAAAAAACCCATAGTTCTAGACTATAATGAACTCAAGTTCATTAGATCTGCAGGCACTGGGAGCTGGTGTGGCAGAAGACCTTGCACAGGTAGATCTCATCGGGTTTGTGTTGGTGTGGCGCCCACAAGCCCGGAAGGCACTGTGATACCCAATTTGCTACAATGAATGGTATGAGAAAACGTCACTTAGGTCGGAGCACGGGAGATGAGAGACTTACCTGCACCAACCCAACCACCTTTTATGCTCAAATTCGAGGAGCGATTCATCAGATGGCATGCTCTTTTTCCACGACGCAAGGGCACTGTCGGGCTGTTCAAAGGCGCGAGCTACCGCCCCGGTCGATGCAAGAGAGCCGAGACTATCGAGTACGATTTGTTCCAATTCTGTGAAGCCAAAGAACAAGCTTGGTGTCTCAGCTTGGATCATCTTCTCCAGTTGACCAAGCCAGACGACAACGGGTAGATCACTTGCTCGGGGAGGAGATTGACCGCGACCGAGACGTTTTCCCAGATCAGTCTCGACAGCCCCTCGTACTGTCTTCTCGTCCATTGATAGCTTCCATTCACCGGTAATGCATCGCATCCAGTGAAGATGTTGCAATAGCGGTGCCAGTCGCAACTCACGCCGCTTGCCTGGGGTGTTCTTCAGGGGATCAAGCCCCTCCGCCAAAGTCCGAAGCTCTCTTCTCACCCCGGAGCCCCTTTTCAAACCTGCCAAACGCTTCTCATATAGTTCGGTTGGATGTTTACGTCCAGATGCAAGAGCCAGTCTTCGGGACGTCATTCGCGCTGACACAATCTCCGACGGCTTGAGCCCTTGAGCTATCCAGAATCTACTGACGCATTGAGCGAACTCGGTTGGCGGCTTGGGGGCAAACATAGGCTCCTTCTGCAGCTCGATCAAGAGGTCCAGGTCGTGCCAGCGCGGCATAGTCTGGGGATTGAAAACGCGAAGAGCATTGTACAAATGCGCCGCGGCCATCAGCGATCCGCCTTTGTTCACCAGACTGAGCTCCGAACTGTTCAGTTTCAAAACCAGAGAACTCAGAACAGACCCTAGAAACAACGGATTGCGAACTGAGAGTTTCTTCTGATCTGAGTTGACAGGCGGAAAGAGAGCGTCAAGATGAGCTTTCATCAAAGAATCCTGAATGCCAGAACTCTTGTCGATCTCTATCAGATGTTGTATCGAACGATGGCTCATGAATTGCTTCAGATCAGACTCAACAAGGGAGTGCAGACCACTGATGGTGTAGAGGTCGAGGAATGTACGACACATAGCCGCGGTACTCATCCTGATCCGGGTGCGTTGTATTGTATCTCTGAGACGAGTGGCGAGAAGATCCACTCGAGCAATGGATGGATGCATTGCCTTAGACTCAATGTGGAGTTGAGCGAGACGGCGTGTGTCGGGAAGAAAATGCTCGGCGTTCGTCGAGCACTTGGACAAGACTGGCCTGAGCCCATCTTCTGTTGGCTGCCCGCCTTTTGAGAGAACATCCGCAATGGAATCCAACATGCCAAGCGTATCTGACATGAGCCAATCATCAATCTCAGGCGTCGGTATCCATCCCGACCTTATAATCTGTTGCATGTTGTCGTACGCAAACGCTTTGGCCTCGGTCTCGGTCGGCATCACCAGCCAATGCTTTGCCTCTCCTAGAGCGCAAAATGTGTACAGAGTTCCAAACATGATGTCGAGGAAACCAAAGCGATAACCCCGCGAGAAGTCGAGTTCGAGATCTGTCAAGTGTTGGAAGGAGGCCTGAGTTACCAGACTGGCGGTCACAAGATCGGTCTTCCGTTCAGCGTACCGTGTCCAAGTACGCTTGAGGAAGTTGCGGACGTCGCGAGCATCGTTGAAGAGACAGATGAGCTCCATGATATGATCGTCCTCGATGGTGGTTAGTTTCTCGAGAGGCCGTGCAGGTGGTTCCATGTTCGGACGCTCGGTAGTCGGCTTGGGGTTTGCGTCAACACGCGCTTGGCTCGGTTCAGTGCCGTCAGGGGCATCCGCCCCAATGTCCATACTGTCACCAAGGACCGCAAAGAAGTTGTCGCTTTGAGCTTTGTCGCGAGTCGTCGTTCCTTTCGAAGTATTACTCGTCGCAGATGCCGGAAAGCAGTCAAGAATCTGCTGCAACTTGTCGTTGAAGAAGGCATGAGCAGAGTTTGCTGCGGGAGAACCGTGATGCTGGAACCATTTCGCACAACGACGCCGAAGTGCAAGAGCCTCTCGAAGTGCTGATTTCCTACTCTCCGGCATGATCTTCCCAGCTGCTGCGCATATCTGCGCCATGTCTACCAGCTCCAGTACTTTGTGTGACTGTGAAACGTTCTTGACGCCACTCAGCTCTCCCGCGGTGGCAATCACCCAACCGAGTGCCTGATCGGTCTTGATCTTGTACCGACGATAGGAAGATGACAGCTCAGCGTGGGCCATTGTACGTGTGCAGCCTTGATGGCCAGGATCTTGGCTGCACGAAAGATGTTTCTCGGCAAAATTGGGGTTGGAAGAGCTGCTCGAGACACAACGTCTTCTAGAAAGATAGAAAAATCTTTGAGCAGCGAGGAGGAGCGGTGAAATGAAAGAACAGATTTTGTCGTCGGAGTTCTGCGCTTGATCCGTTTGTCGACGGGATACCGCAGATTACAATTGGGGCCATGGCCCTTGGCTCCGTCGTCTGCTGCATCTACCCGTAGATAATAGTGAAGATTGTCAGACGACGGTCTCTGAAAATACTTTGCGTAGAGGTCACCCAGAAAAGTATGTTCATGGGTCGCAAACCGTGGATACGGTCTTCAAGAACAACGAAGATCGGCAAGAACTTTTGGGATTGCGATTTTGCCTTCTTCGACATCAAAGCCTTCGGTTTCATCATTGTACAACAAATATAGCTGAGAAGATTCATCTGGCTTGAAATGCAAAAACCCCTCTATCAACATTGGCGCAATCATTTGGGAAAGGGTGACAAACAGACTTGTTTCGACTCCAAGTCCTCCTTATTGATAAAGAGCCCCCCGTGTTGAAACTCATCCTTCAAGGGAACACTCAATTCATCAAAACTCATCAAGTCGTCACTCTTTTGCCAGCGGCTTTTGTGCCGAGTAAGAGTGATAGAAGATATAGGGATGGATGCTGTCATCCAACATCTCCTTACGACATTGGACAAGAAAAACCTCTACTTCCACTGGATTCCACCCCAATCCTCTGGTAAAAGGCCCAATGGTGTTACCATGCAACCCGTCATAGATGACTGCGCGGGCATAAGATCCGATGGACTTCAAGCGAGAGTCCTTTGGCCAAGTGCCGACAGGAACCTTCTTGGTGTCGTGGACCAGATTCTGGAAGCCAGCAGCCTTGATTCGGCCCTCGTGGCTTTTTCCTGCCCTCAAATCTACACCAAACTGCGCAAGTCCATCTTCGATGAGATCCATCATCTTTGCGGGCGCATACTGTTGTCCCTGTGGCATGGTGCCGTCATCGCACTTGCATTCGGGCACTATGTCTTGAATTTCCAGCCAAGCACCCGGCTTGAGAGCCCTGCATATGTGGATCAGAATTTGAGGAGAGAAATGTCGAAGACTTGACGATTCATCAATTGGGCTTACCTGTAGGCCTGGCTCAACAACTTAGGCCAGTCTTTGATAGATGGCGCCATGTGACGGAGATGTATATAGTCGACAGAATCATTTGCATATAGCCATCGTGCCTCAGCATCATCCACAATGAAACGAACATTTGGAGGCACAAATTGCGGCTGAATTGGGCTCAAATCAATGCCCTCAACATCAGCCTCAGGGTACGTTTCACCCACTGCTAGACGTTAACAATGATGAAGCAGGAAGAGAAAAGCGCGTCACTCACTCTCGATAGCCCATATTCCGGTACCTGTACCAATGTCAAGAATCTTTTGAGGGCTATTGATAGGTGCGTTATGTAGTTTACTATCACATAGAGCAACTATCATATGATGTTTCATGTCTTCGCGCTCTTGCTCCGGTTCATCGTTCGGGAAGTGGTATTGACCTTCTTTGTACTTGTGGTATCGGCGTCTATTTTCGAAATTGAAATCTCTGACGCTGGAAGAAAGCGATGTTGCTGTGCTGGAACCGCGACTGCTGGCGGATTCGTAGCCATCCACAGAGGTCGCATCATCAGCCTCGATATGTGGATCTGCTTGGTCAATTGCAGTTGATGGCGCGTTCTCGTCGGTTTGTGAGTGCGTTGTTGCGACATGGTCGCGTTCTGGCGAGGCCCCTTTTGGACTGCCGGGAACCCGGTGCGTTTCCACCATGGTCGAAATCACCACGATCTATTGCTACACCGTGACACAATTGTCTAAGCAGTTTATTACAAGATATGGAGGGGGATGAAGTGGGAGAACAAAGAACGTTGGAGCAGGGACTCAATGGGCTACTTCGGATTGATAACGGATTGAAATTTACGTAGCCCATGTCCCATACCCTGGTTACATGCATCATTTTGGCGATAAGGACCCGTCCATAGAGGAGAAAACATGGCACAAGGTAATGCCGCCTAACGAACCGAGGTGAGTACATGCACATTCCCCTCTTCCCTCTTCATGTTGATTGGTTGGATTTGCACGAGGCCGCGCAGTCTAACCCAACAAGGAGAAAACTTGGTGTTGGTGATGTTGGTTGTCTACAGTAAAAGAAGCATATCGACCGGGGTGCCAGAGGCTGCGCGTCTGTGTGGTAAGAAATGCGAGCTCACAGCAGCGGGGATGACCATCTTGACCAGGCTGTACGCAATCTGCCCACACTTTTGGCTTTCTGTCAAATCACACATTAAAAGGACACATGTGGTATCTGTTGGTGGTCGCTTAAACCGAATATTGCCGTCGAAATGTAGTTGTAACATGATGTGACGCTCGTCTTTCTCTTTGCATCAGCAAATCCCGACCGATGCAAGCAAATATATGTGAGTCAACTTTGCGGCACTTAAACGTTTCCTGCGACAGTACTAAGCTTACTGTATGAGGTAATAGACATCGACCGACGACATGCAAACCTTCAAACTTGACCTTCCTGGCAATACGTCCATTTCTGGTCGTCACAACATCCCACCGCGAGGCCCCGGGCCCTCACGACCCAAATTCTGCCCCCTGATTGTTGGCCTTCATGGGGGATGCTATTGCAGCGCATACTTCGACGTCAACGAGTACAGCGCCAGACATATGAGCTCAGCTACTGGAGTCCCATTTGTTGCGATTGACAGACCGGGATACGAACAGACAACCGCGGTCGGCAACATTCCCGAGACCTCATCTTTCCAAGAAGAATGGGGCAAGCTTCTCCATCAGCAGTTCCTACCGGCAATTTGGAAAGAGTTTGGCGTTGCCAGCGATTGTTCTTCAATCGTCCTTCATTGCCATTCCTTGGGCACCCCTGGAGCATGCGTCGCTGCAGCACTCCACGCGAAAGAGACGTCGCCAGCTTATCCCCTCGCCGGCATCAGCATCTCAGGTTTTGGGAACGGCACCAAGAACTTCCGCGATCCTAGTTCTGCGCGCATAGGAGATAATCCACCGGAGTTCTTCACGATACCGAAAGAAGCGAAAGATGCCATCATGTTCGTTCCCGGAGGAGTTGACCCTGCAATGTTAGAGAACACGGCTATTCTCGACCGCCCCATGCCATTCCGCGAGATCGTCGACCTGTACAGCAAGTTCTTGGCGACTTGGAACGAGAGATATGCGGCCGAAATCAAGGTTCCCCTGTCTATTGGCCTCGCCGAGCGTGATGGGCTGTGGTTTGGAACAGAAAAGGACCTTCGAGAGTATGCGGAGGCTTTCAAGGGGAGCAAGAAAGTCGACGCTAGTCTCATACGCGGAGCACCGCACAATCTGGAGCTTAGCTACTGGTCTCAAGGCTGGTATGCTCGTGTTTTCGGGTTTGCAATGGAAGTTGCGACTTCTCACGTCGTTGAAAACGACCAGGCTACGAAGAACTGAGATATATTTGGATGAAGGACCACCAAGTAGAACTTTGTCAACAAATGAGAGATAATTTGCGCATAAACTTTACTTCTAGATTTCCATTCCCGTATTCGTTTTGCTCATTAAGTTCGTGTTCTCATCTCTTTCTCATCATGAATGAATACGCACTCTCCACCACGCTAGCACTCCGAAGCCGATGACGGTGGATAGGGCTGCTCCAAGTAAAAGGCCAGGATTATTCGGTGATAAAGTAGTGGCAATATCTTCCGAGGCCGTCCGACTCTTCGAGATTTCGGTACGCGACGGAAGATCAATCAAGTCGGGCTCGGTCTCCGCGCCCGGAATTGGGCAGGAGTCCGACTCCGGGACCCAGACTTTGCCAGCCGCACGACAGGCGACGCGCCTTGCGCGGTAATCCTTGACAGTGCCACCATCGTCAGCAAGGGGTCTGGACTGGGGAAGTGGGTTTCCATGCGAGTGAGCCCATACCTCCAGACATTCTGTAATATCTCTGACAAGGTTGCTGGCCTTGTGCGGAGCAAGACCCTTGGAGATGAAGAATCCGAAGACGTGATTCGGGTGCATGGAATGCAGCTCAGCGCCGTTCCACAGGCAGACGAAGGAGATGGGTCCATCGACAAGGTCAATTTTGCGGTGCCTCAGGAGCTGGAGGAGCCAAAGGCGCACCCGCTCTGGAGAGGCGTTCTCGCTTGGCATGCTGGCCTTTAACGCCTGCAGCGACTTTGCGTGGGTCACCTCCATCTTGATTCGCTTTTATGTGCGACTTCTTGTACGTTTACTCAGCTATCGTGGCCTTGATTCGGTACTGAGAGCCGTGATCGTTCACCCTGTGATGATGGGTCATGGTTGTGTTTCTTTCAGGCCAAAAAAGTCGCCAGATGTCGGTGTGCCCAAAGACCCCGCGTCAAGTGGGTATTTCGCACCGCAAACGAGAAAACCCATGGCGGCTACGGGCGAGGTGCAGGAGATGGCCGAGCCGTCGTTCTTCTTATTGGTAGTTGAACATCTCACCGCCAGCCCCCCTGTCTAGCTCTCCGGGAGGACCCTCCGATTCATCCGGAAGAGGACCAGCTCCACATCGTACCCATGCAACCCTACAAACCGCCCTGGTTATTTGAATTCGGCTTCACGGGCAATTTGTGCACAAGTTGTATTACAGCTCATGAAAACCCTCTTTGAAACAAGCTCGAAGGAATGGAGATTACAAATGCTCCCTCATCTGCCAAGCTTCAAAACTCAGCTAGTAAAACTTCCACCATCTTGGGCGCATTGTGTCTTCACTTGCACGATAGTCACTAAAGAGTCGTTGGAATCCATTTTGGATCGTTTGACGAGTTGAGCAGCTTTATGCTGGGACCTCTCTGAATTTCCTAGGTCTCAAATTTCGCCAACAATAGGCTTCAGCAGCTCCGGCAAGACAACAGCAGCATCGCCGACAAATACCCAATCCCGATTTGGTCGAACACCCTTTGCATCGTCTGCGTGGATGTTGATGACTGCAACTCTGGCGCCTTTCTTCTTGGCCATCTCGGCATACCCAGCAGCGGGCCAAACGGAACTGGAAGTGCCTATAACAAGACAGAGGTCGATAGGCGCAGGATCGTCAAAGACTGCTTCAGTTTCTTTCACAATTTCGACGGCCAGAGGTTCGCCAAACCATACGACGCCTGGCCTGAGAAGGTTGGTCTTACACTTGGGGCATTGCGGTAGGTCTGCTTTGGTCAGCCCGGACGTCAAGCGGACGTTGGCAACTGGGTTCGCGGTGAGCTGTTCCGGCGGCTTGAGGGCGGTCAAGTCCTGGATGGTTGGTGTTTCCTCTTTGTATTTGTCCCCAAGGATCTGTGCATGTTTCCGAGCGATGCCGGCAAGAAGAACCGGGCTGGCCTTTGGCCTGTTATTGGGGTCGATGTTTCCCATAGCCGCATGCTCGTCCTTAGAGGGGTCAAGTGCCGGGGTAAGAGATGTCTCAAAGTTGTCACGCTCGACATACCCGCACCCGTCCTTGTCGAAGCAAGACAGCGTGAAGAGATTCCCATGCAGTTCTTTCATCTGATCAGCCGGATGCCCGGCAAGCTGACTCAGGTTGTCGACATTTTGGGTGAGAGTGATGAAGCCTGGAAGTCGGCGCGCAAGCTCAGCCAAGGCGTAGTGAGCTGGGTTTGGTTTCGCGCGAAGTGCTTCCTGTCGACGATAGGTGTAGAACTGCCAGATCATGCCCGGATCGTGTCGAAACCCGGCGGGCGATGCGACTTGTGTCATGTCCTGGTTCGTCCATGGTCCGCTGGCTTGTCTGAACGTCGCCAGACCCGAGGCTGCCGAGAGACCTGCACCGACGATGGCGACGATGCGCTTCGATTGTTTGAGTGTTCCATGAAAGTCAGCGACCGCCGCCGGGTCTAAATTGCTCGATGTGGTAGTTGAAGTAGACATGTCGGCTTAGTGTGACTCAAGTTTCGACTCAGAGCACATCAGTGAGAGCAGCATGGAGGGCATTTTATGGTACTGTCTGGTGTTGGTTGCCTAGTCCGAAGGCAACCAGGCGGCCAAGCTCTGCCTAGCCCCATGCTACTGATGGTGCCAACAACATACCTAGGGAGCTACCGACAATTCGAGGGTGAAATCGACGAGGTTTTGTACATCATGCACCGCGTGCGATTGCACCTTCATCTCATATTAATTATTGAACCTCAAAGACAAGTTTCATTATTGTCATCAAGAGGTCTTTGCCCGGGAGAATTCAAACAAAAATGGAAACAAAGGCAAAAAGAAAAGGGGGGAGGGGAAGACTAATGACACTCCACGAAGTCCTCCAATTTTATAGCCCGAAATCAAGTGATATCGCGAAAGTCGAATACCCGCCCTTCAGACATGGCAATTGGTTCTTCGTCAACAACAAAGCCCAAGTGAGCAATGACGTCATTTGATGGAGTTTTGTCTCCTCCAGCCGATGTCGGCATGGGTACCTGGTATTGACCACAATGCTGACAGTTGTCCGATCTTGCCCCTCTCTGCCAGTGAGTTGAAGAGTGCTCCGAAACATTGTCCCCAAATACAGACGAAAGCACCGACATGCCGCTTCTCCAGAGGGTGCCACTCGCACGCTATCTTTTCACGCGGCTTTCCCAACAAAATGTCAAATCCCTGTTTGGCGTCCCGGGGGACTTTACCCTGAGAGCACAAGACTACGTGAAGCCTGCCGGACTGAAGTGGATTGGAAACTGCAACGAGCTCAACGCCGGATACGCCGCCGATGGCTACGCGAGAACGCAGGGTCTTGGCGCCCTGATGACTACGTACGGTGTCGGCGAGTTGTCGGCCCTGAACGCCATCGCGGGCAGTTATGCGGAGCATGTGCCCGTTGTGCATATTGTCGGCACGCCTGCGACGAGATTGCAAAAGAAGATGAGCCACATGGCGGAACTTGGGCAACGATATTTGCACCATACGCTGGCGGACCCAACTAGGTTAGACGTCTTTAGCGAAATTGCTGCAAAGGTCACGACGGCACAGGCGAAGCTCGACGATGCGAACACAGCGCCGGAGATGGTGGATTGGGTTCTCGGCGAAGCCAAACGGCACAGTCGACCTGTTTATATCGAGCTTCCTAGCGACCTTGTCGGAGTAGAAGTTGACGGTGCTCGGCTTGGAGACGATCTACAGGTTCCCGAAGTTGGCACGAGACACGCTGCGAAGGAACAAGCCAATATCCTCTTGAACCTTCTGATGTCTGCGAAGCAGCCGCTGTTATTAGTGGATCGCGGGATGGGGATGCAAGAGTTTCGAGTGGAGATCAACAACTTCATCCGGGAGTCCGGCATTCCGACGCTCAGTCTGCCTTCCGGGGCCGGCATGGTGGACAACGACATTCCGAATTATTATGGTGTACATTCTGGACCTGTAGGAGCAGTTGACACGCTACCCTACCTGGCGACGGCCGATGTTGTGCTGGCTTTGGGTCCTATGTTCTCCGACACCCAAACATTGGGCTGGCAGGTTCTTCCGGAGCCAGCGAAAACCATCGTCCTCGGAAAAGACAACGTTGATGGAGTGACCGTCGATACCAGAGCTGTTTTGACCAACATGTGTGGTAGCCTTCGTCAAGAAGGACTAAGAATACCGGGAGCGGAGAACGAAAAGGTACAGCTTCTCGGCGACTGGCGCAAACTGTCAAAGCCCCTAGAAGAACGGGAAGAGAGACCGATCACACAGACAGGGCTCTATCAACGGCTCAACAGATACCTCCAGCCCTACGATACACTCATCCTCGGAAATGCAACTCCCATCATCGGCGGCCGTGACATGGTCTTGCCCCATGGTGCGCGTGCAGTATCGTCGGGCATGTGGTTCTCCATCGGCCACATGCTGCCTGCGGCACTGGGCATCAGTCTTGGATATCGCGACAGCGCGAAGCAGGGACAGACCATCTTGATTGACGGAGACGGCAATATACAAATGACGGTGCAAGAGATCAGTACCATAGTCCGCGAACGGCTGGACATTACAATCTTCGTCATACAGAACCAGGGATACGCCTATGAACGACTCATACACGGTTTAGATGAGCCCTACAACGACCTGGCGCCGTGGCGGTATCTTGACGCGCCTAGGTTCTTCGGGGCGCCGGAGGATTATCCTGTGCAGTGTCATCGGATTGAGACGTGGAGCGAGCTGGATAAACTTCTGGATACGGAGAGTTTCCGTGCCTCAAAGGGATTGAAGCTCGTTGAGCTGGTACTGGGCAAGTATGATGTGCCGGAGAAGTTTAGGCAAGTCTTCAAGAGTGCCGGAGAAAATCTTGAATGATGAAACAAGAAAAGGCCAAAATAGCTTGCTAGTATTTACGATGAGAAATCTGACAGTTCTTCACGTCTGATCGTTATCTGACGTGAACTAAACCACTCTGGCGTTGATGATTTGACCGGAATTTCTTGGATAACCCGCATTGAAAGTCCAAGAGCCAGTAGTTCCCCATCGCCTCCACCAGCGGCGACCATACGACTGACCCTTTTTCGTTGTCCAGTGATTATTAGGAGTTTTGCGGGCTTTGGGACGACCGTGGAGGCCTGAAAACTTGGGATTAGCAATGGTTGCAATTGCCGACTTGCGAGATTGAGGAACTCACATCTTCCTTTGTACTTCTTGGTTGTTTCCCTCTTGGTGAGTTTGCGGCAGACGGTGCAGTATTTCAGATCTCCAGCCCATTCCCGAAGCCTTTGGTACAGAGGACATGTGATGCACTCGCAGTGTGAGCACCATTTTCTATGACAAATTTCATGGCCAGGAGGATATTCCTCGCAGAACCACGGGCGGAAGCAGGCGGGTCGGCTGTGCAGAATGCAATGATGGCGTCGTCGACGGTGCATGTAGGGGTCATAATCGACGTCGCCAATGGGTCGGCCGCATCTACCCAAACGTGGCTCTTTGGTGAGGGATTGGTCGCAGGAAACCAGCGAAGGTTTTGCGGGAATTAGTGGTCGTGTGAGGTCTCGGAAAAGATGCGATGTCAGAGAAAGGCAGACGATGTCATTCTGCTGGCAGTAAGAGAGAATCTCATACAGGATCTCGAGAGGACCCTGGGTAAGGAGACAGAAGGATGGTTGTGATGATGATGAAGCCATGGTGGTCGTGGCAGTGAAGAAGAATGTGTCGATATCTCCAGCCCCAGCTTGGATGACGTTGTCGACAAAACGAGTCCTTCCCGTTTTTATAATCAAAATCGCGTCGTCGTTGTTGGCTGAAGGAATTCACAAAGGTTTGGGACCTTGGAGAGAGGTGCCAGGCAACAACCACCCATGTCCGGCCAAAGGTGCCGTCGGAGTTAAGGTAGGTACCGCTAACGATTCGGCCCCACAACCTGCCTGGACCGGACGCCACTCGGTGCCGCACTGGTGCGGAAGGATCGCGGCTGTAAACCCGTTTTATGGCTTTCATCAGTGTACCTATCTTACATTCTGAAGGTCGAAAAAGATATTCTTGCGAGACAAAGCGGATATTGAACTGTCATAGAGCTTGATCCGCACTAGAGAGCATCTTGCATATCGTAATGTAAGCATTTGCGTCTTGACGAGGTCGTCAAGGCTACTCTCGGCATATGGTCCCCAACGTGGATGGGCTCTTATGCCAAGCACCCCAAAATCGATCACCAAGTCCAAAGTCGCGGCATGTCTTGAAGCCGGCCTTTAAGAGACCCCACCACCTGCCAAATATAACTCCTCCTTCCCGTGCCGCCGGACCAACTCAACTCTCCTACCCGCAAAGCTCGTCCTTTTGGGGGGAAATAATATCGCCTACCAGAACACCACGACTCTGTCAAATTTTGACGGCTTTCCTTTCATTCGGTCACTTCGGCAGTTACAGTATCAAAATCAACACTGGGCGAATGAGCCTGGCTCGTCGACGGCTGGCGTCGCCTCACCTCACCACCTGCTACCTTCCTCATCTGCTCTCGACAAGCTGATACCACCAGAACGTTGAAGTTGTCTCGGTACACATTGAAGAAAAGCCAAAAGATTCGTCTGAGGAAGGCGTGGCTGGGTGACCATCGTTGATGAGGGCTTAGTTAGGAGGTAAACCTTGTTGCAAGAGTCACCCATCATCTTTTCTCGTGCCTAGGTATGCTAACAAGGCTGATAGGACATATCCCAATTCGATCCCGACCTCGATGGCTCCGAAACGGAGAACAACACAGCCGTCCTCGCCTGATCCTAATCCAGGCGACACAAAACCCGAGTATCTGTTTTACAAGAGCATGAGAGATGGCATTCCTAGTTTCGACGTCTTGGTCCTGTCCCGGCGCAACCTTCACAATCCGTCTACTATACAACAAGTTAGCATAGGGAATATCGTTCCAAGTACAACAGAAGGAGTTTACATACAAAACTTCGACGGCATTATATGCGAATTCAGATCGCTTGCTAGAGTCACATTTCGCACCAGGGATCTAGTGATTTCCGAGGCACGAGCTTGCTATGCACCAAAGACATGTGGTTTTCTTGCGCATAGATCTGAGGGCGGCTTGCAGATCCTCAAGCTTTGCCTAAGTGGCGAAAAGCTCAGACCTCATCGCGCCGCTATCGACGGCTTTGGACTATGCTCACGCAAGTGGACCAAACACGTCAAAACCCTTGCGCAACTCCTCGACATCAACATGCGAACCTTCTACGACGGTCACGGGCGCCAGGCTAGGGAGGAAGATAGAGGGAATTGGGCAGCGGCTCATTGCGAAAAGAAGCTGACCGCCTTTGCTGTACACGCATTTCTTCAGCACTACCAGATCCCAAGAGGTCAAATCACTCTCCAGACTCTAGCCCAGCTAAAGAACTGCCTCGAACATGAAAGGACACCGCCGCTGGAGTTGGAAGTCCATGTTTCACGAGGGCCTTGCGGTATGCCAGAACGCCCTGGGACCTGTGTCAAGTTTGTCGAGAGACTCGGAAAAGCCTGCGGTATCAGGTTTAATATTATCTTTTTTAAAGACAGTCACAATCTCGTTGTCGATGAATCTCTGCCGCGACAAACACGTTGCCGCACTAAGAAACTCAGAAGCGACAGAATTGCTGGCCCAGCAGATGTATACGACTCGGAGGAAGAGGATTTTCTGTTGGAATTTCCAGGAAACCTGGCAGGTATCTCGCCTAATGATGCTTGCGACACAATGACGGATGAAAACCAGTCCACCCAAGTTGATAACCACGAGGTTATTGACCTCGATCTGGAGACCATCCCTGTTCCCGGCACGGCCTTAGAAGTGTTACACGAGTCTAGGGATCCAGAGAAGAGGGCCAGGGCGAGTCAGCAACTTCACGGGGCAAGAGATAGGACCCCTAGACCCCCCACAGCCAAGAGGCCAAGGGAAAATGCCGATCAAAGAGATCTCGAGGTGCCGGCCCAGATGGACGAACTCGGCTGCCGTCGATTCACATTTTGTTGGCATAGGGGTTTCTGTCTGTGTTCCTCACCCTTGGGATCTCAGCCCAAGGACCCTTCTTCCTGGATGCAAGAGTTGGAGGACCCCTGAGGAGAAAGTAAGCTCGAACGGAGACGATGAGAATTGGCAGCAACGGAGAAGGGTCGCTCGAGGGGGTGGACTCAGGTTCACCTATTTGCAAGTATCGCTCAATATGATGTTGCTATTTCCCAAATTGTAGCTTCAATTTCACAGGAATTTCCTTTAGGACCTAGTCATCCAATCGTTCCGTGACCCTCAACAAAGCTCTCATCAGCCTTGCTATTCGCCGTCTTGGGCGTTCCGGCCTTGTAATACGGTTTAGGCACATTGTCATAGTAAGGGATGACAATGATATTTGGGTCATCACTTTGCCCAACCTGGAACTCAAGTCAGCAAACTATTTTTGACGGGAGGCGGTGACGTACCATAGCCTTGGTGGTCGCTTGATATGGCACATCGGAAACGTTGAGATTGAGCAGTCCTGGACTCTTGGAGCTCGACAGACTACCCACAGTCTGCTCCAGCGACTCCAAAGTCTTGGAGCCATCACTCTCAGAGTTGTCCTCACGATGGACATCGACTACAGCAGATAGGCAGCCGAAGCCTTGCGCGACGACCTCATATTTTACTTTGGGGTTCATCGCAATACAAGGCCGCTGCGGGGTTTTGTCACCGTAGATAATCTCCTGTCCTGCCAGAGACATACCCCAGACGGCATTGTTGACGATGACGGTGAGGATTTTCAAGTCGTACTTGGCGTACGTGTCAAGCTCGCCGATGTGGAAACCTGCACTGCCATCACCCTGCAAGTTGACAACCAAAGTGTCTGGAGAAGCCACGGCAGCACCTGTTGAACATTGTCAATGTCAGCCGCTGTGAAGAACTGAATTTGGGGCCAAATGACTCACCCAGCGAGTATCCCCAGCCATTCCCGAGGCACCCTAAGTAGCCCGTCGTCACCATGGACAGTCGAGGTCTGGCCTCGTTCAGGCACTGAAGGGCCCATCCGCCGGCCTCACCACCATCGACACAGACAATGCTGTCTTCTGGCAGTGACTGGAACAGCTTCTTGACGGCGTGATATGGATGTAGCCTGTTGTTCTCTAGGAGAATTACAGGCTCCTTTTCGTTCGGGGCTGAGGCGACGGCAGAGCTCTTTAGACCCATAGCCTTCTCCACCCAGTCGTCTGCTGCTTTGAAGGGAGACTTTGATGCTGCGGCTATCATCGCGTCTGCCGCCTGTCCAACGTCTGCGACAATGCCGACCTAACAAAGTCATGTCAGTCAAGATTCTAGCGAGAAGATGAGGGCCTTATACGTCAATAGTCCGAGATCGCCCAATCTCCCCGCCGTCCAAGTCGACTTGTACAACACTGGCTTCGCCTTCATTCGGGATGATCCCGCCACTTCTACCACCCATCAAGAACCCTGTTCGAGCTCCCAGCAAGAGCACAAAGTCCGGGACTTGACCGCCGAGGTAGCGCAAGACCGCAAGTTGCGTGGCTGATCCGCCAAACAGAGAATGAGAACGCTTGATAGACGTTGAGTACTTTGGCGAGTGGAATATGGGCGTGTTCGTTGCCTCTGCCAGTTTTGTGACGTTTTCAACTGCGCTGGCGGCGCCGGTGGAAACAATTATAACAGGTCGCTTTGCGTTTTTCCATAGACCAAGTGCCTTTTCGATGGCTTCAGGATGAGGAGCAGGGTTCAATGACAAGCCGGAAAGAAGTCCCCCAGACGAAATGCTCTCGACGGGCGTCGACAGCACATCAATCGGAATGTCCACCAATACCGGTCCAGGCGCGCCCGAAGTGGTCGCTCGCCACGCCAGGCTGACAATCCGGGGAATCTCGCTGACTTCGGTGATTTGATAACAAAACTTGGTCACTGGCTTCGACAGGGTGACTTGATCATGGAAGCCCTGCAGCGCGTTGGTGTGGGCATCGCGGGGCGGAGCTGAGCTGGTAACACAGAACACTGGAGACCGGTCGGCGAAGGCGGTACACAGGCCGGGATAGGCGTTGGCGAAGCCCGAGTTGGCAGTAAAGAAGCAAACACCCGGCACGTTGTTGCCTTTGACTTTTGCCCAGCCTTCGGCTGCCTGCACAGCGACGGTCTCATGTCGGACGTCGATGAGCTTGATGTCGGCCTCAACAGCAGCGACGAGGAAGGGGTCGAGATGTCCACCTTCGCACTGTTAGCGCTCCATCCCGAATCACGAACAATGTGAATACCGTGAAGTCCGAATGCTGTGGTTGCACCGAGGTGCGCGAGAGACTGGGCGAGGAGATCACCGCCACAGGCAGTCTGTCGGGTCTTGGGCTGCTTGAGTGGAAACGCCATTTTATTATGAGGGTTGGAAGTGAGATACACGAGTTGGTTTTGCGCGGGGCGATAATGGACTTCTGCGGAACCCTCGGTGCAGGAGGTTCTTCAGAGAAAAATGCCCTCTGAAAACGAGGCGGCTCATTCTTGTTTATGTCGTCACATCATCTGATCTTCATTCAATCTAGCCGAACTACCGAGCATACCGGCGTGGTGCTGAGACTAACCCCGCATGGAGGGGTTATTGATTTCCGTCGGTATCCCCAAACACAGTGGCAATGAGACCCCTCAAAAGTATGCGTGTTGGTTACATTTGCATGTACGCCAAGGGAATTGTCATCGTGGCGTTCCTCAAAATAAGCCCCATAAATAGAGGCTGCTATCAGAGCTCAACAACATGTTGTGAGAAAGCTCAACCATGCGAACCCCGAGCGTTCGGTAACAATGTGTTGATTTTGAGTACCGTGAGAAGAGGATCAGTGCATTTTCATGCGTACATGACACCAATCATGAGTATTTACCACACGTTTCTTGCAGCGACATCTGCTCCAGCCAGCGCTGGCTTGTTGACCTCCACATACGACGGTTTTGAATCTGACCTTCTGCAACGCTGGTACTCCAAATTCTAATTATGGTGGCAACTGGGAAAACTGAATGAACCCCCCTCTCAATGATGTATATTTCTAGGCGGTCCACGTAGATTTATTACCGACCGATGTGATCGTTCAGTGACCTGATACCAGAATCCTTATGTCCAGGGCACACCAGCAAACGGAAAGCGGTCATAGAAAGAGGACAAGAGAATGTTCGTCGCTGCCTGATGTTGCCGGAGTCTCAAAAGACAGGCATCGACACGTCGGCAAAGGCAGGTCTCTGAGTTTGTCATTTAAGGAGCCCAGTTAACATGCCCTGCGTATTTTAAACAATGTCACTCTCGAAGAGAACATCCTGCAGAGAAATGCTCGTTTATCAAGTCCTCGAAAACTTGAGAACATACCAAGCTTCAGTATTTAACAAAGCAATTCTTGTCCTACTTGGTCCCAGACCATGATCCCAAACATGTTTGCGCTTGTCCAAGTATGTATGGAGCCCCGCTCATCCCAGTGTCCATTTCTTTCATCCCCCTTTTATGACTTCCCACCTCGTTCACAACTCCACACTACTGTTCAATTGGCTGAGGCTTGCGGTGGACCTTATCATGATCTTTTCTCTGTCTCGAGCCCGCTCAAACTCAGACTCTAGACGCTCCTCTAGGAAAGAAGAGCCTGGCTGGTCTTAGGGAAATATCTTGCCTTCCATTTTAGTTGATCTGGGTCCTCCTTCCTTCTCGTCTGCCTGCAGTCCCTCAGACAACACCTCACAAGCAATCCTCCATTTCACCTCTCACATCACCTACAACTTTGGAGGGAGCGCAAAACTCCGGATCGATAAGTACGAACTCTTGCTTTTCAAGACTTGACGACCAACAAGAGTGGTTTCCCTCCTCTTTCAACATCAACTCCCATTCCAAACCGAATCTCCTCCTGCGGAAGGTGAACTCCCCAGCTCGAACACCAGCAACTGCTCTCGAAAAGGCTCTGCTCTGATTGAACCTTCTCCTCGAAAGCTTGAGCCCTCGATCTCGTGCTCTACTTTCCAAATCACCTTCGCAACTCACTACCTCGAGCAAACACGACCAAAATGGCGGTCGACGGCCAAGACTGGCGTTTTGCAACCACTCAAGCTCCTATGCGGCGCCGATCCAGACTCAACAGCTTTGTGTTCCAGAATATTCCCGGCAGAGCCGGCCCTCAGTCGTTGTCTTTCGACATTTTCCTTCTCATCATCGATCAACTGATTCAAGACGCGAAGGACGAAGAGACCCCGGCTTTGTGGTGTTTCAGCTACGACGCCCGCGTTGATACCAGATTCGTCCTCCGCGATTACGCCAGGGAACACGCCGCACCTGAAACGTACGACAGCCACAAGTGCCGCTTCAATAGCATCCACCTTCCCCTCGAGATCAGCCGGGCCACGCGCAGCCTCGTCCATCAGCACTTCATCCGCCTTCCCATGGTCGCGGCAGACTTTGCCCAGAACCTCATCGTCGACGCCTGGGTCCTTCCCGAGATTGACAGGTTCAGGCCCCAGTCTACCATGGGCTACGGTTACCCCGACTGCCTGAACAACATCATCTTCACCAACACCCTTCTTCTACCGCCTCCGCAAGCGGTTCTGGTACTCAACTGTATCTGCACGATCCATCTCAACACACCTGGCTTCTTCTCCAGCGACAGCCCCAGAGGCGTTGGCAGTCTGCTTACCCTGCCCAACCTCAAGAGCATCATTTGCAACGTCGTCTTTGGAGGCGTCGTAGAGGATGATCTGAACCCGCGCTCCCCCGACATCATTGAGATACCCGCCCTGCTTGATTCTTTAACTCAGTGGCGCGACGATAATGAGCAGGCGTTCATGACGATGTGGCCCGCATTCGAGAAGAAGGGTGTCAAGATGCTGGGCAAGTGCATCTTTGGCAACGAGCAGCCCATCTTGGAGGTTCTCCGGACGCCGTATGGCATTCGGATTAGGTACCTGAGCCCGGATGCTCGATTCTCTGAGTCTTCCGAGTCGCAGAATGAAGAGAACTAGGTGAGTAAATATCTTGGAGAGTCGGTCTGGTTCTGACAGAGACTGTGTCTTCCAGGTTGCAATGCTACATTTGGATCAGGCTTGGAGGACGGGAGGGATCTGGATCGAAATCGGTGAAACGTTCGAACTGGGAAGAATGACTCTGCAAGATGGCCTACGAGATCTCATATGCTCGTTTTAAATTCAGGATGGATCACAAGTACCTCGGGTAGTTACTTCAAGATGTCTACCATGCTACTGCCTTCTGGGAAGGGAGGTTGAAGTTAACTTGCTGCAATGGAATACGGGTTTCTACACTTGTCACCCTTGGAGATTCAAGTGTGTAACGAGAAATCAAAGCTCCCCAACACGCCGGTTTATTTACGATACAGTATTGTTGATAGGAATGGGACCGAGAAGCTACTCGCTCGGCCCATCGTCCCCTGGTGCCTGAATCCCCAAAGCTGTAAAAAGCTCGTCAACCTCGGTATGATCTCGATGGTTCCGCATCCGATGACACCAAGTCACAACTTTGCCCGCCTCACCGGGCTCAAAAACGAATTCCCCGCCAACACGCATGGGGTTCCCGGCCAGGAGAAGCTTCGAGAACTGGGTCACGATATTACTGAGCCCGTCTGCAAAGAGCCAGAGCCATCTCTCGGGCGAGTACCTCGTTCTGGCACCCACAGCCGTGGTCTTGGCCATTTTCAGCACATCAAAGAGCCTCCCCGTGGGGTCTGTAAAGATTGGAAAACGGCACTTTGTTTTCTCTGCATACTCGTTGATGAGAGCGGGCTCGCCGTTGCCGATGATGACAAAAGTGGTGGCCATAGAGAGGGTAGAAAGTAGAGCAGGCGTCACGGTGGAGGAGAGAAGCTCAATGTACGATTGACATGCCTTTCAACGTCAGTATCCGATACGAATCAGAAAGAAAAAAAGAAAAGACCGGAGCTCACCCCGCAAAAGAAGTGACGGATGAAGACCACTACAACCCTTGAGGACGTTTCCTCCCCGTCATAAACCGATCGGAAAAGGTGCGGCTGTCCTTTATGATCCAGGACTTCGATGTCGGCCGCTTCCGCAAGGATCTGGGTCGAAGGGAGGTCATCGGTAACTGGGAGATCCTCCACAGCGTCGAGCTTGCACTCTGCCATCATGAGTTTGGACGCGATGGAAATGCGTCTCGCTCAATGTGTCATGGGGAGAGACGAGACATTTGGAGAGGGAGATGAGGTCGTACTTAAGAAAGGGAGTCAGCTGACGGGCGTTGACGGCCTCTCTTCATTGGCGACTTCGAATCTTGGCGCGAGCCAAAGTGCATCCTTCAACTGCCCGCCAAGTTCAGTGATCAAGGTGCCTTACCTTCCAAGTACCTACGTTGACGTAAGCTAGATTGCGTAAATTCAAAGACGAAGAAAATTGCAGCACGAATGCGTCATACTTAAAGTCAAGAGCTGAAGATTACTCTGGTGTTAATGGATCCATACATGTTCGAAGATTAGTGACAGACGAAACTGTCGCCTGCACCTTTTCCCAAACTAACTCCTCTGTGCGGATTTGCTTTCGTTGATCCGTTGCGAAGTTCACCCAAGAAGTGGTGTATCTATGTCTACATCCAACCCTCATGTCTAGATCTGCGACTCTCAAGTCTGCGCCTCATACTGTCAGCCTCAGCCCTTTCGAGATCCATAATCTCCCAGTCGAATTGCTCTTTGAGGACATCCAGGCGCTCGTCGATCGTTCTGCATGTGGACCGGATATTCGCCAAGACCTGACGACGAGAGACGCGGTTGCCTTGACGCAGCTGCTCCTGACACCAGTTGTGCATATTTCGCTCGATGGCGGTGCTAACACCATGCGTTGCGTCGAGGTATCTTTTGTAGAGGTTGTATCTTTCTGGTGTCAGACGTTGGTATTGGAAGTAGAATTCAATCGATCTCATATGGGGTGTGACGGTGGGTATCCAGGCCTCTCGGAATTGCTTAAAGTACACCCGGGGGCACAGGCTGTAGGACTTGTCGTCTGCGGCATTCGTCTTGGGGGTTGCACTGCTGTTGGTGTCCACATTGCCGCTCACGTTCGTCTTGGCATTGATATGTGTGCTGCTATCAACACAGCCGTTCGTGTGGTGAGCGGAGTTGCCACCGTGATCCATGTTGGATGAAAAGGTTTTGGTGAATGGATAGCAATTCATTTCGCTTTGGGTTGGCGATGCTGGGGTATGATGAGAAGGAAAAGCACCAGAATGGATGGAGGTGGGAGAAATAAACTATTTTCATGTCCTTCTTTCCATCTTTCAAGTAGACCGAGGGATGAAAATATTGAAACTTTGTCGAAATTAAATTCACGGCTGAACCGTTCAGGTGCCCAGGCAATTAACTACCTTGACGGGCATCGGGCCAGGTCTTCATTCCCTCCCTGAAGGCAAGAT
Source organism: Colletotrichum sp. SAR11_239 (assembly GCA_025328985.1). Lineage (NCBI taxonomy): Eukaryota > Fungi > Ascomycota > Sordariomycetes > Glomerellales > Glomerellaceae > Colletotrichum > Colletotrichum sp. SAR11_239. The sequence goes on from JAKMWZ010000063.1 coordinate 122,786, forward strand.
CGAGCTCTCCAGGTCCGCGAACCCGACTGGTACCAATCAACCTCCACTCACTGGAGAGCACGAAGAGAGCTGTGTCAAGACCCAAGAGTTTGGTACGCGGAGAGGTATCTGCATCTTTGGCGCCGGCAGTGGGCAGCGCCACAGAGGTAATTCGGGGACCACTGTTGGAGACACCTTTGCTGTCAGTGGTGAACCGCCCACTGGGTTCTGTGGCCGCTACTTGAAAGAAGTCTTGCGAAAGGGTCACCGCGAGGAGCGTTGTGGGGGCATGCAGGTAGTCGGATAGTCATTGGCCTTTTGACGTGGTAAGTCTTAAAGTGTGCATGTTTACATGGCGGGACTTGGCCGAAGGCAGCCTTAGACATTGACTGGAGACAGATGCCGCATCGACAATGAGCAAAAAGTGACAACATGGCTTGAAAAGTTTCAAGTAGAGGCAAGTTGGAGATAGATTCTCCGTCATCTGTCACGATAGCAAAGTAGGTTCTCCCTGAAACGTTCAGCCTGTGAGAAACAGACCAACAGCATGACCAACTTGCCCACCGACCGCCAAGTTGATATCTTACAAACCGTAACGTAGCCATGCACCCAAGACCCCAACCGTTGCAGATAAAACACCAAATCATCCATAAACCCTGACAGTGCCGTACCAACATTCGCGTGTTTGATCCCAGACAAGACTAGTAGGGAAAAATTCCGACCGCTCAAAAGCGACAAGCTTCTTGCGCCCTTAGCTAACATGTAGTTCCGTAGATGGCTCTCAGAGACAGGCCTCACACCTTCTATACGTGGTCCTTCCGCCAGATGGAGGAGGAAGCGCCCGACGAAGCGCCCGATTTCCGGCAAAGTATGAGTAAGAGCAAGTCTTGGATTCTCCCAGAATCTTGGGCGAGACATCGGTGTTGCTCGACAGGCTCATGGTATTGATCAAGCGTGGGATTCTGCTTGGAGAGGGAGACTTGTCCTTGGTCACGGCCTGCTCGGTGTGTGTGACATCGTTGTCAGCGTAAAACGGTTGAGCGTTGCCCCACTCGCACTCCTCTAGAAAGAAGATGGGGATCGAGGGTCTAGTGCCGGTGCTCTTTGCACCTTCGGTAGCACCAAGGAGCTCGGAGTGCTCATGGTTGGGATCGGGGGCTGGCGACGGTGTATTGACGCACTTCGTGGCATGCCAAAGGCTAGAGTGAATAGATAAGTCGTCAAGGTCGGTCTCCATCTCCGTGATCCAGGTGTCATCTTCATTCTTGCACCAATGGACGCCGTTGTTCCGCGAGGTAACTCCGCAGGTCTCACAGGTTGTCCAGACTTCATTGCTGATGGGCATTTAGACGTTAGGCACTTGAAAGAAATGGGTTCCGTCCTGAGGAAAAGGGTAGATGCAGAGAATCGACTCACTTCTTCTCCATCTCAGGCTCGGCATTAAGCTCCCCGTAGCTCTGGCCACCACTGAAGTTGATGTTCTCCTGGCAAATCCCCTCGGGACTGGGGGGACTCATGATTAGTACACCGGCTCAAGCGAATTGTTCCAGGGGACGTACTCATTGCTCTGAGTATCGACGATATCCCAGTCCATGGCAGTGTCAGGTCGGTCGAAGAAGACAAAGTCATCTTCCTGCTCCGCATCAACGCAAGAGTTGCGGCTGAGGTCGACGAGATGGAGAGAGTTGTTCGACATGACGGCGGTCGTGACTTGTGAGTCGAGAGAAAGTGGTAGATAGTGAAATGAGATTGAGGGAATGAGAATAGAAAGTTGATCGAGAGTAGAACAGGTCGAGAAGATTTAGTTGTGGGATGGTGATGGAAAGAGAAGGAGCTGTCGACGGCACCTGCTGTTTAAAAGATCTGCACTGTTTGGGGCGGAGAAAGCACTGTGAGGGTGGTCACAAAGGTCACCCCAAACACAGTGTTAAGCTCCCAACTCAGCCAAAGAAGGACCTCACAGCCGGACTCCCAAGTCCGCATCACTTGACGGTTCACGACCATCTTGGTAAATTATTAACACAAGGTCATATGTTAGCAGGGTGAGTGGCAATAGGTACCAAGTCCAGAGCTAACCTTCTGCCAATGACAAATTCATGTCGTGTCCTACGACAGGGTTTGGTTTGATTCCCATGACCAAAGAGGCGTTGATTCTCGCCTGCCCACGCCAAAGGAGTAAGCGGGAAAGCCATTTCTGCATACGGTAGTTTTCAGGCTATTGTTCGCCCGAAAATTTAGATTCGAGTCTGCTCGGGATGCCAATTGGTCACCTTTGTTCCACGGGAAGTGTGCGACGTCAAGGGCAGAAGCAAGTGGTAAGCAGAGATCAAGTCTCTTTCATTCATATGTGCTGATCGAAGACATTTGGTTTGCGATAAAACATCAGCGCATTCTTTGATAGAAACAATCCATTGTGCCAACCCTGTCTTAGCATTTTGCTGGGCTGCCCTCCATCCGAGGGACATCATAAATTGCAGTTGATCATGACACCGTGATAAATCTCAGAGTAACCGGCGCTCACTGCACTTATCATCATCATCGTCGTCATCGTCTTCAAAATTATCAAGAGTCAACTTCCTGATCCATTTACGCCCTCTCCTAACTCCCAGACTACAGTGTAGCAGGCCTACTTTACCCAGCGGAGCGATTGTTGGAATCAGCCAGCCCCAGTCATCAGAGCATCGCATAAGAAGGAAATTGCTATACACACACTCCATCTCACCAAAAGCAACAAAAATGCCTAATAATGGCGTCCTTCGAAGATCATCCCGGATATTCAACCGTCAGCGCCTTCAACTAAATAACACTGCCGGCAGAGTGGGCCCCCGAGACATGCCCATGGAGATCGTGATTCTCATCGTCCATGCCATGATTGATATAGTCGAAGAAGAAGCGGTGCCAATAAGATGGCCTGTCGAGTATGATAGGAGAAACTTCGCAACCACCGGCCAAGCGCCGCTAAGCACTTTCAGCAATCTTGTTTTGCCTCATTTGGGGGACGTCAGACGGCGAATGTTGATGATCCACGGACCTCTCCAAGCCTGTAAACTTTTCAATAGGATTGTTCAGAGAAGATTTGGGCGCCTTTCATTCATTGGCGGTTGGAGACGAGAGTCAGTCGCACTGGTGCTTCCAACGGTCGACAGTTTTAGTCCGGGATGGTCTATATTTACCCCGGCACCTTTTCCATCGGTCGACCCATCGACACCACTGATCCAGCCTGGGGAGCTCCTAACAACTGTCCATCATCTTGAGATGGACGTCTCGTGCTTTTCAAGGGCTCTTGCCCGCGGAACCGCCAGCAACCAGCCCTTGTCTACTTTTAGCAGTTTCCAAGATATTACTTTGGTGGTGGATAGGTTCGATCTGCCCCTGCTACTCCAGAATGCGCGACCAGCTCCTGACGGCACCTTTTCAATGACTGGCCCTGGCATACCGAAATTGAGCATGATCGAGGCAGATCTTGGTCACCGCTTCGTAGAATACTGGCAGCCTTTTTCAAGCCGAGGAGTCCGTCTTTTTGTCCTCATGTTCAGGGAAAGTCGGCCAACCTTGGAAGCTTTTGTTACACCAAGCGGTTTTAGGCTGCGGCGTGTGTAATGATGAAGGCAAGACCTCCTTGTTTTCGTTAGAAGTCCTTTTCTGTAGTTTCTAGTGTTGTCATTTTGCAGTGGAAATCTAACAGCCATGCTGCTGTTTGCGAAGTGTTATCTAGTGTAAATAAATTATTCTCCTCAGAAAATATCGTCACCTAAGAAACTGTCTTCTTTTGGGAATGGGCCATGTCATCAGTTCTTTGATCTAGATTTCTCGCTGATGTTCTTTCCTCTGCCAATCTTCAAGCAACTTGGGGTTGCGGCAAGTACCTGCCATTCTGTAAGAACTTCGTCCTAACAAAACTGGAGTCCTGGAGTCCTGGCCCTTTTTCTGGCAGCCGCTATCAACCCGTCGCAGTTGCCTAACGTAGGTAGCTATCCAGCACCAAATCTCACCTGCAGAAAACCTTTGTCGCAACTCTTCCGAGACTCCAACGGCGGCGCTGAATCGAAACTTCCCACCTACCTCACCAGATCGCGTTCTCCGTCAACACAATCGGCTAGTGTTCCTTGCTCTCTTTCCATTTGCATTTCGGTTTCCCGAACTTTACCTTTCGCTGCTCATTTGGCAGCACTTCGTGAACTTGGGAGCAACCAAAGCAACTTCTTCGACGGACTCGGTAAGCTACCTTCACTCGGCCTTCTTCGCTCTCCTCTCGTCACTTTTGGAACTGACTCTCTAGTCGTCAGGCAAATTTACCGCTTCAACATGCAGCTGCCCGGAGAGAGAAAGTCAAGATACCGCCGCGCCTACCTCGAGGAGGCGTGGGGGTCATTTGACGCAATGCTCCCCAGCAAGTACCGATCGGGATCTTCCAAGAGAAAATTCGACACCATCCACCGTCGGTGGATACACTCTTTTTACCAGATCACGAAACATGCCGAGGACAGCGGCATCCAGCTTACGACCCTATGGGCCGACGGAGGTTGGCTTTTCGAAGCCGTCTCGAAGAGACAGCCTGCAAGGCTCACTCACAGCATCTTGAGAAAAGTCAATCGCAGCCTTGGAATCTCCGACGAGTACAACAGTGCTCGCAAACAGTCGGATTCATCCCGCGTCGACGCCGTCGTCGACCTTCAAGACGGTTCGAGTCAAATCTCGGCCAGCGAAGTTGATCACAGCACTAGCTTTGTCGCCGAAGAGCAGATCAAGTCGGAATCCGAGTCCGAGTCCGAATCTGGGTGCTACTCCGACTCAACCTATGACGAGAGGGCCCATCTTACTCTGAGAGTTACCAGATCCAGCTCTCGTCCCAAGACGCCTCGCCCATGTAGCGACCTGCCGCAATCTGTTACATCCGCCACCAAAGTCAAGGCTGAAGCCACCGATTCGCCGACCGCGGAGACCAGAAATCGCATGTCACCGTCACCCATGCTGCCGCAGACTCTCGAGTCTATGAGCCGTTTCATGAGCCCCTCACCAGGCGGTTTGGACATCCAAATCGACACATCCCAGCACAACTCAGCGAAGCGACGGTTTGATCAAGTCGAAGCCTCGTCAGAGAACCCGTCACCGGAATCGCTGCCGAGACGACGCCCAAGACGGGCAAGGCTTACTACAAGTGAATCAGACCAGGAAAGCAGTACACCGACGCAGTGGGATCAACCAAGCACGAGCGTCGAGAACAACTCTGCCAGAGAAGCATTCAACAAGGCATTCGCTCGGTGGTCCGCCTTTGCAACCACTGAAAAGAAGCAAAATACCGGAGACAGGATGAGAGCCTTGGGAGATTGCAAGGAGGAACTTCGCCATTTGGAAGAGAGATTGGCACTGGCTCAGAATAAGCACGACAAGACTCACCAACAGATTGAGGCCATCGACAAGCTCATAGCAGCTGCAGTGCCTGTCCAAGACGAAGCAGACGGGATCGACATTGACAGATCGAGTGGCGGCGCTTGGGCATCGCTGCTTGCTACGGCAGAGCGCACACGAGAGGTCTTGGAGGGAGAAGCACAGGAGCAGGTTGAGGCACTGTCTACCGCCGTTGAGGCTATGAGAGCAGATGTGGCACGGTTGACGGACGAAGCTGAAATGCAGCGGCTGGTGGGAGTGGTGGCAAAAGGAATGGAGGACCTCTCGGGCTTGATTGAGAAGAGACGCTGAGGTGCTCGAGAATTGGGAACGGAATTGAGGATGGATTTGCTAGCTTGCGACAATTTGTACTCGGGCTCTTTGGGCAATGAGTGAAAGCCCTTGGAGAGTGCCACGCCTGTTGGAGAATCGTACTAAGCGGATGTTGGACGGACAAGACTTCTAGATAGCTTCAAGACACGATTGTCTGCATTCTCGGTCCGCCGCAATTCCATTTACGCAGAGGGCCTTCCTCTATTTGCTGGCGGTATCACAGGCGCAATGAGGCAGGAGCGGGGATGATAGGACACCGGACGCATCCCTGCTCGTTGCACTGTTCTGATCTCCAACTCTCGTCTCCCATCATGACTGATTACCACAGCACGCCGCCACCCAGTCCTTGAGACGAAACAGAGTATTTCTGTCGGTCGCAGAGGCAGATAGATGTTGATGCATTCGTTTCTGGGTATTGCTCGCCTAGTTGGAGATTTGTGTACACTATATAAAGCCAGGTCTCGGGGGTCTGATGCCTCGCCTTCTTCTTCGTTCGAAACTGCCACACGACCATGGTCAGCTCTCAACCTTTCATGATAGTCTTTGGGTATGGTACCTATTCGTGCGCCGACTAGACCCTGGCCTCCCATTCCGGACTCGACTGCCAACAGTGAGGACATAACCTCGTACCCACCTCCACGCCGCAAAATGTCCTCACGAGTCTCAGGATCTGGTTGCGCTCGGCGTGTCTCTCGGTCATCTTCTCCTCCATTCCAGGGACGGTGTCGAGCACGAGGTGGATAAGCTTCTCGATCCAGTAGTCTGGGTGGCCCGGGGTGGGCGTGGTGTAGGGCTGTGTCTGGCGCGAGCGCAGGGTGCAGCTGGGACACGGCGGTTCAATGGAGACGGCGGCGGGGACGGCGGCGGCATCTTTGGCGGAGCGCGCGGGGTGATGCGGGATGGTGAGCATGGGTGCTGACGAGGACATCTAGGTCGTGCGCGGCGGTAATGCAGTCTGGCGGCTCGTGGTCATGCTGACGGGAGGACCTTTTATGGTGAAAAGTAATTACCGGTCGCATGCGACGGCGACGAGGACGAGGAGGAAAGCTTGGCGGTGCCCGATAGCGACGGTGTTGTCTCCCCCAGAGAAGACGGATGCCGCATCCTCGAGCTCGGAAAAGAGGGTGAGAAAGGAAGAAAGGAAGAAGGGGGAAAGTTGGCAGAGCCCTCGATTCACAAGGAAGAGAAAAGGAAAGGGCAGGAAAAAAAAAAAGGACGGTCGACGGGCAGAAGCGAATGAGACATTGCTAAACATGTAGCGATATGTTTTTGCGAATGACCATCTGCGTCGGGGGGCCTCGGCGAGCCAGTAACGAGCATCGGGGGAGGATTGGCGTGCAGGGGGGGTGGAGGGGATGGGGACCTCATCCGCTCGCCTGGTGAGCGATGTGCAGGATGACCGCCGATTCGAGGTCCGGGCCGGTCCCGCGGTCAACAGCCCTCCCTGTCATATTTCCGCAGATGGAAATGGGATGACTGGGATGACTGGGAAGAGATGGCTTGACGAGCTTCAATCAAGGGACAAGGGGGACACGGGGGGGAACTTCAACTGGGTGCGGGGTCAGCAGCAAGATTGACTCCGCCGCGGGATGGAATGTAACGGAGGCAACGCATATACTACATACATCTACCTACATCAGTTGTGGTTGCCTCTTCCAAAGTGCCCCGAGGCGTTATCTCTTGCGCCTTTCCTCCTCGTGGCGTGGCTGTTTCTTCGTGGTGGGTGGGTGGTGCTGGTTGTGGTGATGGTGTGGTGGTGATGATGGTGGCTCAACTTGCTTTTGGAGGCCCAGGGGGAGGCCGTGGCGGTGGGTGCCCATCCCATCCCATCCCATCCATCCCATCCCGTGCATCATTCGTCGGAGAGCGTCGTTTCTTTTTGCTGCTCAGCTGTGCTTGGTGTGTTTCGGTAAGTAGATGAATGTGCTGGGGCTTTTCCTCTGTGGCGTCCAATCACAGCTGCAGCGCATTTGTTGGGCAGGGAGTGAGACTTGCTGTAGTCATTCTGTTTGCTCCCAAACACCTAAACAGCAGAGGAACATCGCTGGCGGCGACGGGAAGACGTTGCTGGAACATGCAACTAGTCGCTAGGCCTTCCATCCTACAAGAGCCTGTTAGCGAACCCCTCATCGGGTGCTCCGGCTGATTTAGCGCTGTGCCCACTTGATGTCTCCCCCATGCATATTGAGCAGGAATCATCATAAACCCCGTCTGGCGGTGACTGAGCCGCTGCCGCCCCCCCAAAATACCCGACCTACGTTACGGTAGAGGGGTGCGGAAGAGCGGGACAACATCCGAGACACCAATGGCTGGGATCGCCGATGCTTTCTCACTCACATTGCAGACACCCTGACCTGACACCCATCAGCCAGCCACACGGTTCAAACGTCTCAATCTCAGGCCACAGATCCCCGTATGCGGTCGGCTTTTTGGCGTGGCCTTTCCCTTCTCATCCTCACAAAGCCGGGACATCGGCGGGCGCCGATCACTTGCGGCTTTGCGACCGGCCCCACTCCTCCGAGAAAAGAGACCGGCCTGCGGTGGGCCACCCGGCCGTGACGGAATAGGGTCAGGCCTTCGCATTGACACTTATCTGCTGTTGCTTCCCCCGCCGTTACACTTTCTACTCTGTCGAAGAAGACGGTCTAGACCCGTATTGTAGGATGGCTTTCTCAAAAAGCCTTGCCCCCTTACGGTCTTACTCACAAACAAGCCCCACCTTCAAACGGACGCAGGTTCGGATGCCCCGTTCTTTCCAAGCTGAAGATGTAGATGCCCGGAACACTTTGGATGGCAACTGCAAAGAGATCCTGTTGGTTTAGTCGGAATCCATTGATGCACGCAGGTGTTTCTCAGTAGCCTCAAGCCAGGCGCCAACGCGAAACGCGTCTCTTTGAGTAACTCAGACAAGCTATCTTCTTCAATAGTGAAGCGCCAGGTTATGGGATGAAATCATTTATGATCACCACGCAGCTGAAAAGATACACCACCCTTTCAATATCCGGTTGTTCTTCTTCAACCCCGTGATGTCCAGCACTCCAAAAGCTTTGCTTTAGGCCTTCCCTCTCCGCAATCACCCTCCATCCTTTCCCGCCAGAGCGAACACCTCAATCAGATTCCATGAGCATCTCCCACGGACCATTCCGCTGGCTCTTCTCAGTCAGCCAATCACTCTTGAGACGGGTCCCCACAATGCAAACGCCGTCCAACACCGCTGCCGAGAAGGCTGAATGCATCGAAAGAATCTTAAAGACGTGGAATATCTCCAGCTTGGACGACGTCGTCGGCAGATCTCTCTCGCCCTCGCTGTGGAGTTTGAGCCTGCTCAAAAGTCTTGACCTGCTTTGCGCGCACAATCTCAGCCATACCGACGTCCGTGGTCTGCTCAGGGCCGAGATCACGCACCGAGTCGGCAATACTCCGTCAAACGGTTTCCTGCACCGCCCATTCCTTTCCGCGATGGACGTTGACAACGTTCGAAAGACACAGGTATATCCCTTCTCAACCCCAAATATCAACCAGGGTCTTTCTTGCTGATTGCTTTGTGGCTTAGGGCGGTCGAGATACTGACAGTTGCAAAACTGCGCGGAAAATGTTGCAAGCCCGCGCCCCTGCATTACCATCTCCTCGCACTCCGTCGCCCAAGGTATGTTGACATTCACCCAGATGGTGTCATCAGTACAGTGTACTCTGATGGGAACAACAGCTGACTAGTTGCCACCAGTCTCAGGCAGACACGAGTCCTTCTCCCGGTATCACCGATCATCGTCCGGCCAGGTTTCCTGCGCCAGTGACCCCGAACTCTGTTTCACCCGCATCGTTCCCTAGAGGCTCTGGTAGACTTGACCCTAGCACTCCCGCATGCTCCCCTTCGAACGAAACAACAGCTGCAGACGGCTTCAAGCGCAAGAGAGACGCCGTGATGGCCTGTCTTAACGAGGAGTTGGAGAGCCAGAGAAAGCGGGTCCGTCTGGAGGTCGACATTGCGTCGGCCACTGTCAAGAAGACTCGGTTCGAGCAGCAAATGGCTGAGAAACACGAGCGGGAGGCCTCCCACGCCCTTGCTAGTTTGCCGACCGAGTCCGAGAAGCTCACAGAGCTCGAGGGCTTTCGAGCCTTTCAGAACGACATCTTCAAGATTCGCAAGAAGTATGCTGTTCTCCTCGGCAACACCAACGCTGCCCCGTCGACGGCGATTACCCCTGACGGACACAGACAGGTCGCACAGGAGTCTTGCCGCACCATCTTCGAGCTCCTCAACCACCGCATTGAGGCCGAGGCCGTGGCCATGGAGATAGAGGCTGGAAAGGCCAAGAAGGCACAGAGAGTTGCACAGGAGGAGATGGATCACCACAGAGTCGTTGTCAACGGCAAGAAAGCCGAGCTTGAGGCGGCTGAGAAAGCGTATGCTGATCTGCTTGCCGAAAACGAGGCTTTCGATGCGTTCAAAACTTCTTTGTGACGAGCTGCTTGGGTTGATGAGTGTTTTTGCATTGGGGTGCGGATTGATAGTAGAGCTGAGTACTTAGAATGTCATTTATTGAGGAGAAGTTGACTTCAAGCAACGCGATTGTGACTTTTACTTCCACGCAACACCTTGAACGGTTTTGGAGCCAAGTGTGAACTCCCAATCGCTGGCCGTGTCATGCATGCAACTTGAATCATTCCGCAATCATGTCCGAAGATGCCTTTGTCGAAAATCCACAGCCACAAGTCAAGCCACGGGCCACCAACTCCATACAATAAACCAGTTTTGAAAACTTGGCGATTCCAATGTGCACCCGACTGCCATACCTGCGGGTAATGGTGCAACCTCCATAAGTGCCGATGACCATGTGAGTGAGATCTTGCTGATCAAGATCGCGGGGAAATGCCTCGGCCAGGTGCAGTCACTCAGCCCCCCTTCCCTTGTAGGTGTGTACCACAGCTGATGTCAAAAGGGCACACACTTGTGTCACGGCAAAGGCCATGGAGGAGCTTATCGTTAGTAACGAAAGCCGGCAGGCAACAGAGTGAGGGTTGCGGCACTAGTTGCAGCATGCATGGGCAGGAAATTCCCTTGTTCTCCGGTCAAGACAGACCGGACCGACACCATGGCCAAAATGAACCGTGGAAAATACGAAAAAGAAAGAACCTCTCTTGGTTGGTTCCGTTGCAAAGGGGCCTTGGGATCAATCTTCCGAGGCCTTGGCGATGTGTGAGACCCACAGGACCCCGCAAGAAATTATGACACCTCAGATATGACCCGTCACTCCGTCCTCTCCACTCAGACGATTGAGACGATCAAAAGTCGGTGTTTCCGAGAAACATAAGGAAGTAAAAGACCGAAAGAACAGTTGTTCAGAGGGCTCGAATGTATCTGTGCCCGACTAAGCCTCACGAGGTTGACCTCTTTGTCTTGATCTCGAAACTGGACCACCTCCATGTCCATACTCCCATTGCGCCTTTTCGCGTCATTTGACCCTTGTCTTAGACCCCACTCTCCTATCCAGACATGACGGACAGCTCATTGATACTGCAACTTGAGTCCAATCTATACATTGCTCTTTTGCTGACCTCAGGAGAAATTGGATGCCGATACGTCAGACCTCAACGAAGACTCCCTTCGTCATGCCCCGAGCCACGAAAGAAACTGGACTAGGCAGCAATGAAACAGTGGTCAAGCTCTAGCCGCCCGTTTGCAAAATTCAGCTGAAGCACTCTCATCAAGCCAAGTTCCAGGCTAGTCGCGGGTTCAGTACCCAGACCTTCAAAAACGGAAGATTGCGCGCCCCATTCCAACGGTTCCCTCCACTTCGACTCACACTTTGGCACTCCAGCAAAAGGTGTGATTTCCATCATCTTTCTCAAACCCCTCACGCCAATCCTTTTGGGGTCTGGTGCCTGGAACACGAATCGGAGTGGGCCAAGCCCGGACGTCGCTGCCGATGCAAAGATCTATGTTCCAAAAGTAGCGCGTTGCATGCTGCGTGCCGCATTCTACTGTTCCGTCACCCTTCCGACGGTTTCCTGCAGGGATCATATGCAGATGGGCCTTTTTGGGTGAGTGCTGATACCTGCAGTCGGGGTTCCCACCCCCGCGGCCCGGGCTGGCGTCATAATAGCGATGCCGATTACGGGCACACCAAGAGAGGCCCATCCCGAATCCTGAATGATCAGGAATCCCTGGAGTTCAGCGCCGTGAATCGATCGGTTATGGTTCCATTTCAATTGCGTGCGTGGGTACGGAGTGCCTCTAGGGAGAGGAGTAAGGAGTGGTGGCTGTTGTTCAGATACGTCCTAGGGAGAAGAGATAACAACACTAGGTAAGCCAGAACCTACATGATCCCTACCACTTGGATTTCGCTGTGACTACCCATGTCACTCTTCTTCCGTACTGCGAACAAGGCTCTTGTAAATGCGATTTCGCACAACCCATCAAAAATGCCTCTGCGAGGGTACAGTTTGGATTGCGAGTGATGTTGGAGCGTTTCATCAGAAAACTTCAACTAGCCTTCGTATTATGGGCACTGATCCGCACTAAGTAGGATAAGGCAAGAGGAAGTATCTGCATGCTCTCTTGGCCGGAAGCAGGCCTCAACAGCCAGTATCCGCAGCAGTGGCAGCCTACTCATCACATAGAACGCATCAATCTTTGATCTAGGCCCTTGAACGTCTTCATCTACTGACGATTCGTGGTAGAGGTGGTGGGCCGAACCTTATCACGTCTGTCACGCATTTGAATGCGGTTGCATGCCTTAGTGGCCTTGGGTGCTGAGCATGCTCCAGCTCCCACCATACTCCCGCGTAATATATATTGGGATATGACCTATCACCTGCAGCAAGTGTCACTTTTGGCCGGAATTATATCGTGTATCCGTATGTTATCAGTGCCACTTTCGACCAGGATGAGTCGAAGTAACAGATCCATTCCTGGTTTCACCAGCCGGGAGACGCTTTCTTTTGGTAGGACGGTCTGTCATCGTCGGAATCCGTGACCAACTACTTCGGCCAAGAGACAACAAAACATAACCTTGCAGGGTGGCCAGCGTTGAAGGTACCCTCTTTGGCACTTGTGCATCCGAGTGGAGCACCTATCAAAAGCATTCAGTGACGTTGTCAACGTGTCGTGGCCCACGGCGCATGAAATGGAATCTGTGGGCTAATTGGTAAACGGACGGCCCATTTGTCGTTGCATTGACCCCCGCCTCGAAATAAAAGTGGCATCTGCAATCAGGCAATAGACCTGCACAAGTACGGTTTCAAGATGATAGGTTCTGCCCATGTTATCATACGAGGTAACTAAAATAATGCTCATAAATGCAAACAGGAGTCTACGAGCAACTCTTTTCCGTGAGCCTTCAGCTTTACGGAAACTGTTAAAACGTGCCGTGGGAGTTTAATGCGACACTTGACTAGCTTTCGATGAGCCTTCTGTCTACCAATCACTCGACCCATCACCCCATCCGTGGTAGGTCTTGAAGTTATCTTATCGATCTGAACGCTCGTTAGCTCCCAACCTTTCACTTTCGTGGCTCAATGTTGTGTGTCTCTTTGAATGACAAGGATGTTTCGGCGTTCGGAGCCCGCCCCGATGGTTGTGCTAGGCAAGGGTGGTATTTGCTGGGATGTGAAATGCAGCCCCCGCCGAACATAGATCAAAATGCTCCTGGTTTGGGCAAGATGCACTGGCGCTAGAGCCACTTGAACGGCGGATGTATCTCCTGGTCTTGCTCCACACCACCACCGCCCTCTGCTACGTAGGAGAGGAACAAGCTCGAGTCCAAGTGACGGTCTCGATTCGCTGTGCAATATGAAGACCGCTAGAAACAGCAAGCATACCAGGTGCGTCCGTGTGAACGATGAGGATTCCATTCTCGGCGTTTTTATCTCAATCCTGGTAATGAACACCCATGTGTCTCCGAGCGGTCGAGACGTGGTATGGATTACGGTAAGGGGACCTAAATGATATCGACGCCAGTCATGTGATGCCCATCTGCCGCGGGGGAGCTCTTCTTTGTATAAAATGAGATTGTTACCTGTCCTCAATGGGGTTGACTCTTGGTCTATCATCATCAACTTCAAAAATCCAGCCTTCCGCAGGACTCAGAATCCCGCATTGGTCCTTCGTTATTAGACGAACATCTCTCCGGACCTCATTTCACCAAGTCCTCTAAACATACCGCACATCGAATTTCAGCATGGCTCTTCATATCATTGAGATATCCCACCTGCACAGCAACGTATCCTGCCACAGTGATTGTGGTGAATTCTGTGTTGCCGATGTTCTCCCAACGATGGCAAATCTAGCCAAGTTCAAGAACACCCCACAGTGGGCGATCGCGGACCCCGCTCATCGAGCCTGCAAGCTCGGGCGCAGTTGCTCTGTCGTTTCGGACGACGAGTTCTGCGTTCGTACCATTTGGCATGCCAAGCTGAACCACGCGTATGGGCGTTGCGGGCCGCACACCAACAGTCCCGGTCATGCTCTCTGCCGCGACTTCTCGGAGGCCGAACGCCAGCTGTATCCATCTTGTGCCGATTGTGGTGTTCTCGTCGAGTTGAAAGACTTGATCCTCGTGCACCTTCGCCTTCTGGAAGAGGAGGATGACGATTTGTTCCTCGAAAAGCACGGTCTGGAGTCTGGAGACGACTTGCATTGCGTTCGTTCTTCATTGATTGGATATTCCAAGACGTTCGAGAAGAAGCTGCTGGAACACGCAGAGGACCTGCAGGCGGGGCTATCTGCGGTACAGACGCCGGGAGGCTTTGCTTCTGGTGATCGCCAGCGTGCCTGGAAGGGCATTCAAGCGGGTCCTCTTTGGAAGAGGCTCGGAAGCAAGCTTCATGGGGTGTTTCAGGCACTCAGCTGTGCTAAGTAATTTTGACCTTGGGCAAAGACAACTTAGATGTATTTTTCCGTGGCTTGAAGTGAGGTCGGGAGTTATCAACACAAGTGGAAACTTATTTTGCACGATAGTTACTGAATGGTCATTACAGTAGTTCCAGAGAAGCCAGGTCTGCTCAGTAGTCGCCGTGAGTGCGGTGTCTCATGCGCTAATTTCGAAGTAAATACCTCATCTACGTACTGGAAATTCGTAACACAAGCTGATACTCCGATGAATTATTTGAAAGTTTTTACTGACTCAAACCTCAAACCATACCCCCATCATGTCGTTCACATAATGCTAAAGATTATCACTCGCATTGTGTGCAGACAACTCCAGCTAGACTACCCTACGAGGTGGCCTTCTGCTTCTCTGATATTTATTCAGCGCCACGCCCTCGAACGTCGGACAAGTGTCATTTACAGACATTACAAACCCAGCCCCATAAGCGAGTTTGCGAAGTGATTGAACTGACGCGGGGGACTGTGCTACAGTCTATAGCTACAGTCCTAGCACAGTTTCGTATTGTAGGGATGTTCACTTAATGAAAGAAATAGTGCTTGAGACTCAAGCGGTTGATTGATTATAGAACTTCAAGACGGCGTCATGGCGGCAGCGTACGCCTTATCGAAGAGGTTACACCGACTATCAACTGTGCGCGGATCTACCATGGCCACCCCACTTCCAACAACTCCACCCAGATTAGCCAAGTCCATGGCTCCTGGCATACCAGTGTGTGGTGTCCAAATTTGAACACCAGGCCCGTTGGCTGGATTCTTCGCAAAGCTAGCCCATGCTGTCTGCATGAATTTGCTGAGCGCAGCTGCCTGATCGGGCGTCGCTGGGGGTGGAGGTAAGTTTCCAAACACGAAGCTAATCTCGGAGCCGTGCACCGGGCGTGATAGAATGCCTCCGGGAGTTGGAGGGAAGGAGGTGGAGTTGAATAGGTATCTCCAGGTTGGAACGCCTGCCTGCGCGGATATACGGGCCTCATGGCTAATGCTGCAAGTCCAATCCAGGTCCGTAGCTATCTGAGTTATGGCATCCTTTTCCGTTGGGAATGGAGTACCTGCCCCGATGGGGTACGCAGAGACAACCGCCTGTTGCAATGCTGCATCGCCAGGAAATGTTGCTGCAACGAAGGCATTCACTGGCTGTGGCGGCCTCATCATGGTGAAGATGTCAGCCTCTCTCAGGTTGGTGCCAAGCATCAGTGGTATCTTGGGGACCCGACCGGCGGATCTTGTAGCGTCGGGAGAGTTAGGAACGTTCGTGTCACCGTCGGCAACCGGGGGGAAGTTGAATGGTCCGTTCGAGATCACGGAGGCAACAGCATCCACAGGTGCTGCCTTCACACAAGCGAGGGCTTGGCCTCCATTGCAGTTCAAAGCCTTGGCCAGAGTTTTGAAAGAGTTTCCTGGCATGCTCGCACCCGTATTGATGCCAGCCATCAACCCAACAATATCTCCACCGGCTTGTGGCGCTGTGACAAGGTACGAGGTTCCGGATTCCGTTATCGCCGCTCGGAAAGGAGGGTTCATGCCGCTGGTCAGGAGGAGCAGATCAACGGAGGCTCCACCGGCAGATTCACCAAAGATGGTGACCTTCTTGGGATCGCCTCCGAACGCTTTGATATTTCGTTGAACCCACTGAAGAGCAAGCTTCTGGTCCATGACGTTTCTCTTAGTTAGCAAATGCATTTGAGGAAAGGAGAGAAATAGACTCACGGCCAACATTACGTGCCTGAGGAGGGATTCCTTCAACGCTTCCCGGAAACCCAAAGACTGTTTAGAGAGAAAAGTCATTAGATATTTCACTTGAGGACGGACTCCTGGATAAGAAGAACTAACCACTTGTCCGATAATTGGGAGTTACAACAATCACATCCTGGTTCTGGGCGAAGCTTGAACCGTCAAACATGGGAGTATTGGCGCTACCGAATTGGAAGCCTCCGCCGTAATACCACACCATTACAGTTCTTCCTTCGGGAGGCGGAGGAGACGACGGGGCGAAGACGTTCACAAACAAGCAATCTTCGCTTTGCGGACCCATGTTGCCCATCTGGGCGGCAATGGGAGCTATTTTAGAATTAGTAAAGTGCCGTGATCCCTTCCACATGGGCACCTTACCTGGAATAGCTTGTATACAAGAAGGAGCAAATTTGGTCGCGTCCTTCGCATCGCTATGGGGCGTCATAGATGCAGGAGCTGGAGGTGCGAATCGTTCAGGAGGGGCAGCATACCGGACCCCTAGAAACTTGTTGACCCCGGCCATTGTGACTCCAGAGTAAGGGCCATCGTCCAGCATTACTTGTACCGGCTGCTGAGCAGCCGCGACAGAAAGACAGGACATGACGACAAACGCGACCCGCGCGATGTCGGCCAAGGCAGCCGACTTTGGATGAAATGCCATGATAACCGTCCTCTAGCCAATGTTGTCGATGGTATATTGTGGTTAATTTTCCAAAGAGGCGTAGATGGTGCCTCCATAATATCATATACCAGTACAAAGCCGACAGGCGTCGGCAATCCCGAAATGCTTCACGTTATCGGCCCAATAAATGTTGTGGAATGATTCCTTGTTGTCCAACTTGGTGTGCCTCAAGTTAGGGATTTCCGGTTGTTTCCCGGCCTTGCCCAGGTGGACAAAACGTATTCACGATACCATAGGCGTTGCAGCAAGACTCATTTACGCAACGAATTTCTATGTTTGACTTTATGTCGCAAAACCTTCATTGGGATTGGTGGATGGAAACAGATCCGCGGGGTAGCGCCGGCGGGATAACCATTGACCACATGGCGATACTGGTGGACAAGTCCGAACGTCAACGTTGAGCAGCGCTGTGTTTCGGCGCCCCACATTGATCCTTTAACACCCGGAACACAGCGAAAGGATAGGAGTAGTCCGTCCCGGTCGACTTCGTCTGAAGTGTTCGTCTACAGAATGATTGAAAAGCATCATGTAAGCCACTAAAGATTGCTCACCAAGCTTAAATTTAGGCTTTTCCGATGGAGTGGATGCGATTGTTTCCTGGGCAGACACACGGACTGCGTTGACACTCGCCACAATTACCGTCTTGGTAACCATGTCTTGAATCTTGAATGATCGTCAATACCTACTTAACTTCGACCCAAGCAAGCTGTCTTTCTCCGCCACGAAGCAATCAATCATGATCTTCCTCATCTCGTGGATACTCAAATAATTCACGCCAGGCTACATGATCAACAACCGGAGCCTGTTGCGGATTTCGCAATTACATTTCGTTTCCAATTCTCCGTCACCCTCAACGGCTTCAAGGAATTCAAATTGTGGTTGTCAGAGACCACGGTACTATTGAGCGGATGTCATTCTGTTCTCGTTCTTTGCAGCACATTTAGTGGTGTTATCAGGCTTATGCGCTAGCATGACACTTGCAAATTCCTGCGACGCGTGCCTGTAGATACTGAGTAGTGGAGGTGGCCTTGACATCCGATTAAAACAGCTTTCTATGTCGGCCCGTTGGCCAGTTATCGGTCGTGAAAAGCATAGTCATAACCGTGTGAAACTCGGCTGAGAAAGTCAGCATCGTCAATGTCTAGAGCACATACAATGACCAATCATTGCTTTGGGTCCTAATAATATTTGAACTGGACATCAAATTGTAAAGACCGACTCTGATTGCATCTGCATTTCTGAACCTAGCATATGGACGCGGCTTGCAGTATCACGACGAAGAGTTTATAGACCCCGAAACACCATGTTCACTCTCGCACGGAATTTATCAGTATCACGACAATGCTCATATTCTGGATTGAGGGTGTAATCCGTTCGGCAGTCTGTATGTCCCCCTGATCCACTTGCCGACACGTTGGTTTTTATCTCAATCAGATGTTTCCCAGCCGCCTTTCACCCGACCAACTACGGCCTTCGCAGTAGAAGATAATCGCGGAGCGATTGATACATTACACTACCAAAAATCGATGTTTATATCTTCGTGTCGCTTTCCGATCGAGCGATTGGGGATCATACATGCGCCGGCTTTGAAGAATCAGCCGCGGGCTGTCCTTGCACACGATGAACCACACTAATTCAATCAAACACTCATCCCCAAGCCCAACGTCTTTCATTCCCTCCCAGTTGCCGTGTGTTTATTTGATTTTTGTTGCTTCTGGAATGTTTCATTAAATCTTTGTGTTTAATTCCCCCGTGAACGTCCGACCGAGACGTCCACAAGGGTTATCATCATTTCTTCGGCCTCCTCAAACTAATCTTGCCGCGATGATAGTCGCTCGTCTTGTTCCAATGGGAGAGTATCGACTTACTACAGCTTTCAGCAGCGGACCGCTGTTACATAAGTCCGAGACTTCACCCGAGCCGACCGAAAGATGTGTTCCCAGACGATTTTGACTTTCGGTGTTAGCGTTGCGGTGTTTGTCACCGACCAATTGGCGATGTAACGACTGTCGGGATTATGGACCAAACGTAATCCCGCTTGACATATGCCGCGGAAAGTCTAACGTTCATCGCGCGAGTCGTGAGAAATGCACTTTGTGTTAGTGGGGTTAGGACGAGGTGGTAATTAAACTTAATTCGGTCAATTTACGCGTCAATCATGATCTACCCCATTCGAGTCCCAAAAGGAGGACATAACTGTTGTGAGTTCCAGTACTTTCTTCAATTTCAAGTCCATTACTTATTGGTCCGTAGTAATCCATGAGCGTCGCTGGTGTCTTCTCTGTTTGTTCCGTTTGTTTCTTGACTTACGCTTAGGCATACAAGACGCCTCACGTCCAGACAAGTTTCAACCCGACCTCTTGCAATCGAATTCTCTGGATATTCAAGAAATCATGAGGCTCTTTACGGGGCTGATCGCGCTTCTGCCGTTTGTGGCCGCAGCAGAAGATTTGAGCCGACCCACGGTTGATCTTTCCTACGCCCGATACCAGGGCACGCACAACTCGACCTTGAATCTCAACATCTTCCGAGGGTAAGTGCTACAGAAACCACATGGCAATATTTGATATCTAAACAGAATCTGACGTAATGTAGCATTCGATACGCGGCTGCTCCAACAGGTGCCCTTCGATGGCAACTACCTCAGGCACCAGAAAGCAGCAACAAGTCCGGCAACAATAGTGAGATCACGCCTGCTACGTCCGATCCGCCCCGTTGCCCATGGGCACGCCGTTCTCTGCAGTATCCCAAGACCGCATCCGAGGAAGCCTCTTTGAAATCGTTCAATTTTACAGGTGACGAGGACTGTCTCTTCCTGAACGTCTTTGCCCCGGCAGATGCTAAGAACCTGCCTGTTATCGTTTGGATCCACGGCGGCGGTTACAGCCTTGACTCGGCGGCTTCGTTTGATTTCTCTACTCAGATTGCGACCAACAACAACACCTACATCGCTGTCGTGATCCAATATCGACTGGGAGCATTTGGCTTTCTATCATCGGATGAAGTTGCGGCCAACGGCACTCCCAATGCCGGCTTGCATGACATGGTGTATGCGCTTCGTTGGGTCAAGAAAAACATCTGCAAGTTCGGCGGGGACTCAAGAAAAGTGACTGTAGCTGGACAATCCGCCGGAGCTGGAGCGATCCTAAATCTGGCTACAACGCATGAGGCAGATGGTCTCTTCAGAGGTGTGATTGCAAGCAGTCCATACATGGCAACTCAGCCGTAAGTATACTTTTACCTTTCAACTTTCGAGGCATGGAGCAACCTGTCTGAAGCAAGCATTGCAGTCAATTCGATGGCGCTCGGCCCAAAAAGCAATACCAAAGTCTGGCTGAGCGTGTTGGGTGCACAACCACGAAAGACTCCACTTCTATCTTTTCCTGCCTGCAAAACGTCGACTCAGTCACTCTTCAAAATGCGAGTGACTGGGTGAGTACACAGGGTCGCTACGGCCAGTGGGCATGGGGGCCGGTGATTGATGGGAAACTCGTTAAGGACATTCCTCCGAATCAACTCGCGAAGGCCAAGGCCCACGGCGTAAATCTGCTCACCAGCAATGTTGCGGACGAGGGTCCCTATTTCACCCCGCAGAACATTACATCCCAGGCAGGCTTTGTAACGTTCTTGCAGACAACCTATCCCAAGCTGGCGACAAGCAACATTACAGATATTCTTGCGACATACACTCAGAAACACGAAGAATTCCTGGCAGTGAATTCGAAGGACGCGAACAACACTGACCCGGGATTTCAAACCAGTGGCCTTGATTCGCCTTTCGCCACAACCGTATCCAACTATGCTACGGGTTGGCAGCAAGTAGCCAACAACTTTTACGCGGAAGCCACGTTCATGTGCCCATCGCACTGGCTTGCAGACGCATACGCATCTAAGCCTGGAGGTCAGGCATGGCGATACCAGTTTAGCGTACCACCTGCATATCATGGTCTAGACGTGGGCTCTGGAAGTACCACAGATGTGCTTCTCGCGGATGTAAACACACCTAACACATCTATCACGGCGCCCCTTCGACGGGGCTTGCAGGTCGCATGGGGCGACTTTATTGTCCACGGAGCCCCAACACTGCGCGGCGCTGAATCAAATATCACGAATTGGCCTCAATGGAAGAAGGATGGAGGTGGTGTTGCCCAGATGTTGAACACGAACACAACAGGGGGTGTGCCGATTGAAAAGCAGTCCTCCTTTGACGGCATGGTCACTTTACAAATCACCAGTTATGCACCTGGCAGCGACAATGATCCACCAATGAAGACCATGTTAGATATTGTGGATGGGAACAGATGGGAGGATGGTCGGGGAGAACGATGCCGCTTGCTGGCTGCCTTGGCTGATTGGCTAACTGAATAGGGGAGGAGCAAAGCGGGGTTACCACAAGTCATCGTGTGACAAATATTCTGTATATCACATGAGTGACTCCTGAGTACATGGCATAGAAACTGATACATATTATATGATGGATAGTTGTATGAGTACTGAATGCTTCAAGGACCCTAGAGGCGTAGGCGGTAGAGCCATGGGATGTCTTCATACCAGAGTTCGACAGCTTCAATAGCTACTATCAAGCTTTAGCTTTCAGTTGACTCTTTCTAGCAACCAATCCTATAATAGTTGATAATACCGGCCAGTGTGAGGAGACTGATTTTTTCCATCCAATTCACGCACCCCTCTTCACATTTGCGCAGATGTTACGCCGCCGTAATGTAACTTCTGATACTTTGAGATATCTAAGTAACCAGACCTAAGCCATGGCTTGAAAGAGATCTAGGGGTACCTCAGCAAGAACAGCGTCCAGTAGGCCATCGCGGCCGTCAGACCAGGCAACGTAAGCATACGCATCGGTGAGCGAGACAAAAGAAGCTCGATCGCCTGGCTGTCCATTTTGACCAACAGGTTGTGGCTGCGCCGTAACCCTGATTGGTGCGACAAAGTTGCGTCCGCCGTCAAAGGATACCGTCGAGTAAACGTCGAGGACACCCGACGAGTTAGTGCGCCACATCACGCCAAGTAGGCCATTTGGGCCGAAGTCGAAGGCAGGACGCTGCGCGTCAGGAGTTTGAATGACAGCCGGACCAGTGAAGTTTTGACCCGCGTTATCCGTGATATAAATCTCTAGCGTGAGGTCGCGGGGGACCATGAGCGCGAAACGGCCAGTTGCGGTAGGGTCGGCCGACACCCATGGCGTCGGATCACTGGGGAGACCAATGCCAGAGACAGCCAGCATCGGGCCCGTACCGTTCGCTACAAGGTTTCCTCGGCTATCCGTCAAGGGCAACGTCGTCCATGTCACGCCCTCATCACGGCTCACGTACAACTCTGGGTGGCCATTTGAGCCCTGCGCAGCCGAAACCAGAATGCCATCGTGTACTGCAATCGATCTGCCGGGAAATCCACAGATGGGAGGCAGGTCAGGAATTTGATAGTCTAGGCAAACGTCGACGGGACCGGGGATTTGGTTGAAGGCGGCCCAAGTCTCGCCACCGTCAGAGCTGACAGACACAGCTGCTGGATACTCCCAAGACGAGGCGCCGTTTGCGTACACCTTTCCTGTAGCCACATCAACCCGCAGCTTTGTCGCACCTTGCATATGAAGCGGCGTCACAGATGGGACGCTCCACGTCTTGCCTCCATCGACGGACTTTGACAGTTGGGGATGGGCCGCCATGTTGTCTTCTAAGCCGGAGAAAACTTGGTTGTTCAGGAGGTAGAACGTTCCATTGGCGTCGGCAAAGACCTGTGGTTCGCCGCACTTTGGAGCGGTTCCCAAAGGGTAATTCGCCGTGACGTTATTCCAGGTAATTCCGCGGTCAAGCGTGTAGGCCAGGAAGCAGCCCCCCACGGGCTCAAGTTCGGGCAGAGGATGGAAACGTGTCGAGACGAAGACAATATTGTCTGGATTTGTGGGGTTGATGGCAACGACCGGTTGGCCCTCACGCGAGGCGATGCTGCTAGTCATGTTCATCTCGCGGATCGAAGACGCTCGAGATCCGAGAAGTCGCAGGGTACTGCTGCCAAACGCCTTGTTGGCACGAAGGTTGTCAAAAGCAAAGGTCTGTAAAGGCGCAGATAAACCGATCAAAGCACCCGCTAACAGCTGGAAGGCTCCAGCGAAACGATCGATTCGCCACCTTCGCAGCGTGCTAGTGCTAGGCCGATGACTGCATTTGGGAATGGTTGTGTGAGCCATAACGATGCGTAGAAGGGGTGGAAACGATGCCGATCAAAGTTCTGGTTTGCAATTCGATACTAAAGCTTGCGAGCGAGTGTTGTAAGGGAACTTCAGAATATGGTTTACGAAAGACTAAGTTACCAAGCAGGAGAGGGTATTTGTACTAGATGAGTATATCTCAGTTTCATGGACGTGAATCTGCGTGGTGCTTGATATGGGTGTGTGCCTGCTACTGGACATCTTCACCCTCGCACTTCGCATTTCGCATCTCGCACTCCGCATTTCGCATTCCGGACCCCCTGCATAGCCAAGAGCGACCTTGCCGCGTTGGCCTCCCGTACGATGTAGCATACATAGGCCTGCAGAAGCGATGCAACGCTGGTCAAGTAGTTATCAAGAAATTACGAGGATGATTCTCTAGACTAACTCGAAGGTAGGATAGTTCCTTAAGATGTCGTTGGCGTTTATCTCCCGGACCAGGCCCAGACTTCCCGGTCGAACCTTGGCAAGTGGCCGGCCAGCTGATAAGTGTACTCGCTCTGGAAGACCGGACTTGGCGACCAAGTAATGATCGCAAAGGACCCAGAGATATGATCCATACTGGCCGCCTAGACACATTCTTTGTCGACTACGTCAGAGCAAGATGCTTCGCGATCAACCGTTGCGAATCGGATGGAAAGGCTCTGATGTTTTCTGGCTTTGACAGTGACAGAGCCAGCGCGGTGTAGATGAAGAAGGGCTGTCCGCACTGTCTTTGGTGTACCTAGCCTTTGAAACCTCCCTTTTAGTCGCCTACAACCGCCATCAATCGGAGGCATGCTGACCTTCTTTGCAACACCACATGTTCCCAGAATCTTCTAAGATGGTCTGCGTGGATCAAGACTCCATGAGCGGAAAATGGATTTGGCATACTTATTGATCCACTTTTGTACAGTTGAAGAGAATCTTCTCTGAGAGACGTACAACACAGCATTCTGTCAGTATCGACCACAACAGACCTCTCAACCATGGCTTGCCGAAGATCAGCCCGTTTGTTTCATCGAGAAGGTTTGCACCTAAATAATACACCAGGCAAAACGTCGCCAAAGTGTCTCCCTCTCGAGGTCGTCCTTCTCATTGCCCAGACCATGGTAGATGATGCCGAGATCTCTGCTCAGCCACTGACGTGGAATGCGACTTATGATTCCCGGAACGACACAAGCCCAAAGCTCAACCTCAGCCTCCGTCAAAGGCGTCTCGCATCGCTACGCTTCAAGATGATTCGAGACGTGTCCCAAATCAATCAGCTTTTCAGAAAGACTGTGCTGAAAGTCTTCCTACCAGACTTCAAAGTCTTTCACCGTGGCAAACCACTCGCTCTCGCCGTAGTACTCCCAGATGTCGATACCTTTGACTCTTGTCACGTGGTTATCAACCATCGAACAGGACCAGGAGTTGTCCCTTTCGTTGCGCAATTAGCCTATCTACAGCCTGCATTCCACAACATTCACCTGAGAATGCGACCTCAGGCCTTCGTCTATGTTCTTTCTGGTGGACGCGACACCAGATACCACAATCCAATGGCGGCAATTCTCGCGCTCAAAGAGATTATCCTTGACGAGGACTGCAGAGGCCCGAAATTACAGCGCCGCAATCGGACCAGTAACGCATTGAATCACCACATTCCAAGCAGCGCGAAGAGACTTCAGGCCATGGAGCAATCTCTGGGAACTCGGTTCCATGCACTTTGGCAGCCGTACTCGCATAGGGTGCGCATGTTCGTCAAGTTTTGCGATACATCGGAAAAACAGTTCGAGCTGGTTTCTACCGTGAGAGGCTTACGAATTCGAATACTGTAGAGATGTCGGATGGAAAATCGACCACTGGGCTTTGCGTGGCGACAGAACCGTCAACCGGCTAGGGGTCAACTGCGATTCATGTATTTGGTACTTGCTGGCTGAGGAATGGGGGCCATTCTACCAGGACAAGTTCATTTCGAAGGTGTTGGCTCAGCTTGCGTAGAGTTAGGATGGTTGAAAGTCATCTTCATTGACGTCCTAGCATTGGTTACATCACACACAAAATCTAGCGTTTCTTTTCTTCAAGTACGCAAAGTGTGCTTAAACTGCTGGGAAGCCTCACAATAGCCGACCTCATATTTCCCTGCACAATACTGTATCAAACGTTCCATCTGAATTCTCGACCTGCCTCGAAAGCATCACTCGCTGGATATTTGATTCGTACGGTACTCGTTGATTATTCAGTGAAGAGTAATTCGTGCTTTTGACATCTTGGAACCGATGATGGTGGCAGTCTGGGTCAGTATCCGCCGAAGGACCGCATAGTAGTGTTGCTTTTCATTTAACCCGTTGAAAATGACCACCTTTCGGGTACTTTACGAGGAAGGCCAGCTCCGCACTGAGTCGTTCACGGCGGCAAACATCAAGGCACCGTCAACGGGTACATGCAGATGCGACGGAAATCGAACCACAAGCGAACGAATGAAAAGGGCCAGGGATCAATTCTGCGACCATCCCATCGCAAAGCTACTCAAAGTGGTTCCTTCGAAATTTTTGATTCCATGGAAATGGGTTAACTACCTGATGGAACGGTTCCACTATCGATCTGTGAAACAACATCGTCTGTCCTTTAGTCTTTCAACACCTACTCAACCTAATCCATGACTTGAATGCCATTCATAGCGAACTTCGTCACTAAGTTTTCGTTCATTGTAACCGGATCCTTGGGTGTCTGATTGTCGTGGCTTAGGCCCGTGTCAAACACTCTGTCTCATCTCAGACAATGAACACCAAGACATGTGGGCATACTCCGGCAAATGTCCAACTCACCGCTCTTCTGGTGATGCGTAATGATGGAGGATCAGCAATATTCACGTTACCCCTCGGGAAGCTCATAAACGCCTGTCTTTCTTCATTCGGTCGCCCAATCCTCATATCATCTTGGCAGCTTCACCCTCCCAAATAATTCCCGCTGCAATGCCACAACGACCCTCGTCCCGGCAGAATCGACTCCCACAATCGCGTCTGCGAACCCGCCAAACACTCTCCTCCCCGTCGTCACGCACAAACAGACCGAACGGACGGGTCAGGGTAATTGAGCTCTCCACGGATAGTGAAGACGGATCAATCCGACCGGGTCCCAGGCGTAGCCAGACTACCACGGCCAATGCTCTCGTAACGACCACTTTCCGGGGCGGACCAATCCGCTTTGCATCGCCTAAGATCCAGGAGCGATCAGCACTCAGATCACCCGCGGTCACGATCTCTGGACTTACGCCTCATACACGCGTGGCACTCGGACGCTCGGCCGGATCTTCCATTGGACAGCGGGGTGCTATTGGGCTCGCAAACATGCTGCCCGTACCTCGAGCTGGGCCCCTTGCCCATACGGTTTTGTCGTTTGTGGCGTGTTATCAGCTATCGTTGTGGTTCATCACTGTGGTCGCCTATATGTGTAGACACAGAGCGGAGGAAGGTGGAGGAGAATTGTTTTCGTTCGTGGCTGGAATCATGGGTGACGTGGTTGAGAACCCCACCGTGTTTGCGATGGGAATGCTCTGGGCCAAGGTGTTGTTGTGATACGATAGAGGAACCAGGGGAACAAGCGAAAGTTGCATGAAACAAATGACCGTGGCCTCGACATCATGGACAGAAGCCTTTGCCAATCTTTTCGTCTTCCCGCCCATGGTTCCGGATAAGCGACCGCGGCCGCCGACATGGGCCATGCCCGGCTTGCCGTCAAACAAGAGATTTGCCGGATATTGACGGCACCAAGACCTACCGGGCCGAGCGATCAAATTGGAAGTTCCACATCCGGGGGCGGTCGTGACACTGGCTAAGCCCCGCTTATCTGCCCGGCCTGGTCCCGCTGAAGCTTCCGAAAGGTGCGAGCGTTAGAATTGCGACTCATCACGTCCCTGTGGTCATAGGAACCACACACCATGATGCGACGAACTGATCGGTCCACTAAAGTCTATGAACATGGAATCAATGATCCCGCGAACAACCTGACCTGTCGTTTTGACATTATGGGCTCGGATGATCGGCATGCTCACCTACCCCACGTTCGAAGCCCAATCCTTGCGACTGTATGATCGACAGGAAGCTTCACCACCCGAAAATGACGGAACGTGGAAGGCTTGGCTGTGTTAGCCACCGAATCCATGAGTGTGAACTTCTCACTAGTTTTTGCCGTGGAATTTGGCGCAATTATAATAAAACGATTCCAAACATGGTCTGCATGGTCTATTCGCATCTTCCAAGATCGTGCTTCGTTAGACAAATTCTCGCCTCCAACTCTACGCATTGAGTTTCCGACTGCATCTCCTTCCCCTCACCTGCCACGGTGCAAGTTAAAGTCAGCAGAACTTTCGGGTAGATTGTTTTTCTGTCGTCTGTCGCAATTGCCCGAAGCCTTTCTGCTTCCCTCTACCTGTTCTTCGACGTTCTGGAAGCACCACGATGGCGTTTTGGCTTGATTCTCATCAATATTCAAAGATTGCACAAGAAGAGACACAGGGCCAACACCATGAACGACATTGGGTCAAGCGACATTGGGATCGTGGAAAGGTGCATATCATTTACACCCTGCTCCTTGTCTTTGTCGCCGTAGTCAGCAATAACGCCTCTCGGCTCAACAGCGGCAGTGCGTTATACGGCGAAGAGCCCCTACGAGGAGAGATGCGTTGTGGGTCAATTAGATACTGCTGAAAGCAATAGCAGTATGTCGACATGTTAAAACTGACAACACGGCAGTGAAGACCGCCCCTCGAACCTTCCTCCTCGATCTAAATTATGCGATGCCTCCATCGCCAAAGGTCGACAAGGCTTGGTCATCCCTCCTCCCCGAACGAGGCGGCTTCTTTATACACCCGAAGATTGCACCGAAAGAGAGCTGTCTGGCTGTATTTCATCAAATACACTGCCTTGACATGCTTCGTCGGGCGCTCTACGAAACGCGTCCAGATATCATGAACCAAGGCGAGAACAAGTCGAGCACGGCATCATCAAACCACGGGAAACGGGATAAGACGACAGAAATCAATGAAGCGCACGACATGTATCACCTGGGACACTGTTTTGATCTTTTGCGCCAGGCCATCATGTGCAAGCCGGTAGGTTTCCGTCATAGACGACAGTCCTTATCCAAATGGGAGAATTCTGGCTGACGCCTTTGATAGGATTTGACGATTGAAATTGCGAACACAACGCTCAATGGTGTCACCGGCTTTGGCACAGAGCATCAATGCATAAATTGGGAAGAGTTGATGAATTGGATGAAGGTGTTTGAGTGAGCAGCAGTCTCAGGCACGGACAAATTGGTAGTCACATGTGAATAATTAATTAAGTCTTGCGACGAATGTTGCTGCTAGCCAAGGCACGGTAAACCAATATTGGTAGCCCCAGGTTGGCAGGCTCTGGCGTGGATCGCATGGGATGCAACAGCAGCATAGCCCAACAGCCTTTCGCAGAGCATCTTTCGAAAGAATACGCCTAACGGTTTTCTAAAGAAGAGTGCGAGACTCGGGCTTCTACCTCAGTGTAGAGTTCAGAAGGAAACTTAGCAGGTGGGCAATGTCATGTCTAGAAAGCTCCGCCAGTGACGGAGGGATGTGATCGGCCGTACATTCGTCAAATAGTGAGATGAACGGGGTGCCCATTCGGAGTGGCTGACATGGGTACACGGCATCGGAAAGGGGCTTTGTTTACTGGCCAAACATCTGGAAACGTGGTGCTACTGGGAGTTGAATTAATAAACCCCAGACTCTTCACTGGTTATATTGCCTGAGCTTGGCTGCGACTGCTTTCTCCATCAAGTTTCACAACTATCTGAAGCGATCCACTAGCAAGCCAGCAAAAGCTTAATCTGTTCCCTTCACATCTTGTTGGTTATTGTTTTCAGCAGCCAATCTCTTTTGGTCTGTATTGACCCCCCTTCTCCCTTCTCAACTCAAACTCACACATTGTCGGATTTCAGAAGACCTTGTAATGCCAACGAGTGAAGCCTCGACTCTGGTATTCCTTTGCAATTTAATTTGTGTCCTTCTCCGCCCCCGTAGTATTAATTCTGGGGCTCCACCAACTTCAATGCCCTCACTGAAGCTTGAAGGTTTTCTCACTCCATCCGTACGTCCGATTCAACCGCCGTGCAAGGATGAGCAGTCTGTATCCCTCAATTTGCGATTGATGCGGGCGATGGATGGTCAAAGGTCTTTCAACTTTGAACTGCATGGGGGGCCGGAAGGTGTAGACGGACCCATACCGAGGGTAGACAGAGAAGCCAAGCTCTGCCATGGCGGTCTCGAACGATGTCCAAGTTGTCGATCTCCGTGCTTGAGACTTTGAGAACAAGTTGGCAAAGAAGTCAGCAGTTGACGCGCTGACCTGAATGGTATCCGATGATGCGCTAAGCTGTGGTTGCTCTGCGGCCACGGAATGTCGGGGGCTCAGCTCGTAAGTAGATGCTTGGGACGGTCGCGTCTTCAGCTTTTCCTTCCGACGACTAATCATGGCCTCTTTGGGTTCAGCGACGGCTGAATCGATGCAAGCTGCGGGTAATGTGTTCTTTGCCTTGTCGATCTTCATTTGCTCATATCGACTCTCGAGGTCGGCGAAGCACTCTGTGATGAGATCCTGGTAGAGAAACCCGATCTTTGTACCGGCGTTAGCCACCACGAACTCCTCAAGGGCTGCAAGAGCTCCCTCGGCCATCCCGGGTTCCAAGAGATTGTCGATGGGCACGGCGTAGTCACGCAGGTCGATTTCGGTTCTCAAAGCCGTCAGCTCTGCCTCCAACTCTCGCGATCTTTTGACGAACGCTCGTCCCTTTTTGTTTGAACAGGATGGAAGGGTAACAGCAGATGAAAGATCCTGAACGAACCCAACGATGACGGCCAGGTCGAAGAGCGCGTCAGCTTGGCGTTCCTCCAGCCTTTCGCGCTCCGTTGGATGGGCCGTGTACAGATCGCCCAGCCTTTTCATCCAGTCCGTAGCATTGGAGGGTGCGGTGCTAGGCTGACAGAGGCGAAGAAGGTAGCTGAACAAGGGGTCGCTTCTCGTCAGGTCTTCGGCCCTGCCCTTCATGGCGAGACGCGCGTTGCCTTGCGTTGTCGTAGGCATTGGAGATGCGCTTGAATCGTTTGGGGCCAGCGCCGGTGGCGACATGACGCCGGAACAGAGCCTGTGTGCGTTCGTACTCCAACTGACACACGTTTGAAAGCTCCTGAAGAATGAGGACGCGGTACGTCTTGTCGCGGTCCGACACCTCGAGGGCTTCGACAAGGCGGGTAATGTAGGCCCAGATTGCCGCGGCCTGGACCTCACCATGGACAGCTTCGAAAACGGCGCCGCTGATGTGCTTGTCGGTGTGTACAGTAAGACTGCGGCCCTTTTCGTCAGGGACAAGACCTGTGCGGCTGAAGAAAGCCATGTTCGTGGCATGAGCGAGAACAACGGGCTCTGCTGACAACATCTCTACCCGTTCTAGGAGTGTTGCGCTCCGGTCGCGGGCGTCTGCGGCGATATCTGGCACTGCAACTTTGGTGGGTACATCTTGCACAGACAATTTGGCGAGGTTGCTGAGTGTTGCGTCGTCGCTGCTTTTCTTTGGTCGCTGGCTCTGATTCCGGGTTCGAGAGTCAATTTCTAGAACATCTTCGACCACGATGTTCAGGCACTGCAGCATGTACAATTGCCTCTGCAAGATGAGTTCGCCGACTGACTGAGGGACGCAAACACCTGCTCGGAATGCCGGTTCCAAGTCCGACAAACATTCATCGATATCGCGTAAAAGACGGAACGAGCGCCCGTATCTGGAAGTTCTGCTATCCATGAACGTAGTGAAGCAGTTCTCGAAGGAAGCGACGTGGCGCAGTCGTTTGGTTCTCATCATCGTAAGAATATGGCCGTGGTCGCCGTCGCTACCATCCAATCCTCGGAAGTATTGCTCCTCCAAGGAGAGAGTGGCGCGGTGTTTGAGAAGGTCCAAGAGGCGGTCGGAGTCAGGTTCGGTGAGGTCGCGGATATTCCACTCTGGAATGAATTTGTACACGTTGCCGAGGCTCATGTCCAACGGGTGTCGCAAGATGTCACCGTTTGCTGCTCCAGCTTTCAAGCATCGTGTTCGCTGCGATTTGTCGAAAGAACGCCATGCCGTCTCGAGCTTGGCGGCGTGGGTTCTGTATTTGCGCGCCAAGTCAGCATGGAGTTCCTGGACGAAGCCCGGGTCAACAGCCTCCATTATGCACTCATCCACGAGGGAAGTTTTGTTGTCGATTGATTGACGTCTCGTCGGTCGGTAGAAGTCAGGAGGTGTTGCTTGTTGAACACCTACCTAGGGAGGAGAGATGGAAGGGTTGAGGAAGTCACCGACGACCCGCCGCAGAGTCCCAGTGCCCCCGCGCGATGGAACGTCACTGGACGCAGACCGAAATTTACCCCACATTTCACATTGCATTAAATGCACATGTGAACAGAAACCTTCCACGCTTGGCTGGAGATACCTGCGATTTTCACACATAGAACCGGCTCATTCTGCAGGTATACAATCACTTGTTCCTACCTAACACGACATGTATACTTCCAGAGACACTGAAGTCTGCGAAATGCGGAATCTTGCGACTGGTAAAAGCCCCCACCCCCTGTGCCTTCCTTTTTGGCACCTACCTACCTAGTAACACAAACTCTTCTCTACGGCAAGCAGGTGCCTTCCTCTCAACAAGCCAGCACCTTCTTTGCCGGTCTGAAGATCAAGGTGCTCTTTCCCAGCAGCCGCAACTTCTCCCACACCGGCGATATCTCTCGCTAGGTACCTACCTCACGCAATCCCCATCGTCCATGAATCCAATTACCGAACCTCCCTTCATTCACAGCGGGCAGTCTTCGAATTCCACCCGAAGCTCGACAAAAGGGCCTGCGATGCTCTTTCGAGCATGGCTAACCATGGATCCCAGCCGCCGCACGACACCATTTTTGTCGCCGCCGACCTCAAATGCGTGCTTCGCAAACAGTCCCTAAGACCCTGGACCACTTCGCCCAAGAGCATCACGCTTGTGGTGACGCAGCATGCCTCCGGTCACGTCGACACTGTGCGCACGCTGGAAGACGCCGGGTATCATGCCATCGATTGGAACGTCTGCCGGCAGATGCCCTCGCTCCTAGAAGGCCAAGCCGGGACTTGTGTGGTACTCTCTCCTTCAACTATACCCGACCCTTCTTTCCTTGACTTTGTTCGGAGCTGGCTTGTCAACGCCATCATCGTCGAGAACTCAGAGCTCTGCTACCCGACTTTTGACTGTCATTACGGTCAATCCGAGTATGGTCAATTCGGATTGATAGCCGCCCTTGAGTTTTACCTTGAGCGCCGCTGCCGACTGACAAGGGTCCTCATAACACGCCTTCTGCCCCCATCAGCAGTCGTTGAGTTCTGCAGACAATACGATGTCAAAGCCGACCATGACTGCATTCGTCTTCCAACAAACAACTCGAAGACGGTTTACAGCGCGGTGGAGAGCCGAAGCCTTTTTCTGATGCGACAATGCCTTTCAAACGCTCTCAATCACTTTCACGCGGCAATCGATGCTGCAGCCAAATCCTCCGCTACGAGAAAAGCTCACGGGAGGCAGCTTGCTGTCGTTCTGACCGCAAGTCATTCTCAGGCCATCGCCTTGGCTGCTGAATACGGGTGTCATTATTTTGACTCGGCAGACCCTCTAGAAGAACGACGCCGCAGACTCCACGCATGGCGCACTTCCCAAAAGCAGACCATTTTCGCTTCTTCACAACAAATGACGGCACTTGACCTTCAAGGCGTGTCGCTCGTCATCAACTACGACAATCCTGAGTGCGCGATACCCTTGACACTGCAGATTGAGCCTGATGGCCCAGCACGTATCACGAGCATCCATCTGTCAGACAGTGTGGGTAGAATGGCAACATCTCACCCATCATTGTTCAATTTCTTTCGAGGCAGTTGCCGCCGCAAGGACCTGACCAAATATCTCATTGGCATCGAATTTCCAACGTGTCTCGAGCAATACGGACCTGCACTTTGCGACCTTTGCATGCAAAAGCACTGTCAAACTTTCAACTTGACTGTCCGAAACAATCTGCCTCCCGAAAACATGGAAAACGGAGGGTCCTCGGTCACAGAATACCGAACACTCCAAGCAAGTGCTAGTGCACCGTCCCTGACACCTCAATCTTGTCGAAAGCGAGCAAGGCCTGACTCTGGTACTGACGGCAACCACACACATTCGATCTTGAATAGTGTAACGCTGGAAGACGCCTTGGATGTTTTTAACCACGCTTGTTTCCTATTCAATCCGGAGAAAGCCCGACCAAGACGTCTGTACTGCTACACACCTTCGCGAACCGATCCCAACATCCCTCTCAGCAGCGCCGAGCACCCAAAGGCGGGATGCCCACTGGCAAAAGGATCTGAGTCGGTCGAACGCTTACGTGGTCTCCTGAAAGACAGGTTCTGCTTTCCGCCACGAGTTGGTTGTTATACATGCTGGGCTCCGACAGGGCTGCCTTTCTGCTCACGCGATCTCAGCAACGGAGGGCGCATGGAACGTCTACAGGAGGGCCAGAAGCATGGATGCCAGGCCGGACGTCTTGTCGCTTCTCTTGTAGCATACTTTATGCTTCATGAACCTGGGCTTTTTAACGATGCAGTACGGAGGCTGGGCGGTCCGCGCCAATATCTACCCCGCGTTGAGAATGGTGACGATGTTCGGGAGGTATTTGAGGCATTTCTGTTTGGGAATGGTTGTGGTTCGGCGGTTGATTCTCTTGTCGACTGGCTCGTAAAAGAGAGGACAATATGGAGCGAAAGCGAGGGACACATTACCACGACGAATGTATTCGCGACACTTGCTGTGGCGCATAGCATGCTACAGAGAGGGCATGGGATGTAAACGTAGTTAATTCGACTGACTTCCTTCGATAACAATTACCACTGTCTGTACCCAGTTCGGGAATTATTGTTCGGCCACGACGAAGCGGCTTCTTGGCCAGCACTAGTTCTTGAAAATGACTGCTGGCTCGATGGCACTGCACCTGTTATGATCCAGTGAGATCTGGGAGACCCAGAAAAGCCTTCATCCAACTGAGAATGGGGACGGGCCAGGGAAATGGCTGTGACGAAAACCAATGCAGGCTGTCCCGATGAAAGACTCTAAGAATGAGGCCACAGTCGAGCGCGACGACGCGAAGTCACACAGGCAAGCCGTGATATGAGGGTAGATGCAATTTCATGAGTGCACAGTCGCCCATGCGATGAGAACTTTCAGAGGTAATGATGGCGTTGACAAGAGCTATCTGGGACGGACTGGCTCCTTCCCACAATGCATTTTCCCTCGAGGTACACCGAAAAAGTGCCTGCCTAACCTTCGGCTTCTTTTGCAAAAGCTGTGTCTCTCTCCAGGAGCACCTTCCCAGTGTCCTCGAACGTGATCAGCGACCGTACCTCCCTCTCAACCTCGCCCATCCCAATGGAAATCCTCTTCCTTCCCAACTCCTTCTCCTCCAGTCAACCCCCCCTCACCATCTGCCACTCGAAACCGACCGTTTTTCCACCCTCGGACGCGCTCTTCTGTCCGCTCGCATCCTCTCTAACGCTCCCAATTCTACTGCGAGCCTTCTCCTTCAGCTTCCAACGATCTTCCCTGGCCAGTCTAACCCATCCAAACGTCTACCAAGATCGTCCGAATCACGCCGAGATCATGGCTCCCACTCTGGATTCCGCGCCGATTGCCGCAGGCAACACGGCCGTCAATGCCTGCTCCACGCCCAAAACTATCAAGTCCGAGATTGGTCAGTCTTGTCTCTGATTTTCCATCCCGAGCTACCCTCACTGACACCACATACCAGACGCTGAGCCCGACATCACACCCATCCGCACAAACATTGCATCTCCCGAAGACTCCGAAAGCAAGGTCCCCACCTTTGACTCCGAACAACCCGACTCCGACAAACCAAAGATTACTGCTCAGCCTGCTTACGAACAGGAGGCATTCACTTGGCTCTCGTTTACTATCAGCTGCGACAATGGGCTTTCATTTGCAAAGGTCAAAGACTTGGAGGACAGCCTTCTTCGAACCTTTCCTGACGCACGCATCAGCTGCCAGAAGAGCGTGTCGAAGACGATCCAGGAGGAGACCAAGAAAAGACATCTTGATTAAGCGGCGGCTTCGGATCAATCAGACTTTGAGCGTCGTGTTTTAACCCGGAAGGCGGGTTAGGCAAGATATGTGTTTTAAAAGGGAGAAATGCGGGCGAGAACTTTGGCGCTGAGGATCTTGACGAGCCCATTTGCTCATTAACTTCAATGGCAGAAAACAAACATCTTTCTTCGTCTACTTGAATCTTCCGGCAGTGACGTCGAGGGTCCTGGACAATCCATCAGCCAAAGCATAGCATATCCAAACTGCAGGCAGTAAAATTGATAGAGACACATTCCGATTTCAGCAGATTTACCAAAAATGTTACAGCCTGGCCCAGCTCCTGACATTGAGTCGAAGTTAGCAAGTCGAGGTGTTGATAGCTAGGACTTGGCCACGTCCGATTTTCGTCTGATTCGGGTTTAGAGTTTAAAGATAAAGCAGCTCATATTACAGGAATGGTTCACCTAGCGCAATTGATATCCTAGGATGAGGCCGCTAAGCTTAAGGAGCCCGTCATCTAGGTGCTATCGCGTACGAGACCTCACTTCACGCATATCATAAGAGTGAACCTAAGTCCAGCTTCCACCACATACGACCATACCCACTGGAGAACTCGGGATCCCGTCCGCTCTCCCATAGATAAGCCAGTGAGGGCTGGAGTAGTAGTCGGGTCGGTGACGACCGGCGAATGCCCGGTGTTGTATGTTGTTTCTTTTTGCGTCCTGAAGTGTCTAACCGTCCGGGGCCCTAGCTAGGTTGGATTTCAAAGTTTATCATGTAATGTTCTTTAATACTCTAGATTGCACGTGGTACACAAACATGGGTAGCAGATGGTTCTAGTTGTTAAGAACTCATCACATTGGATTTGGCTCCTTCGTAGGGAAGATTCTAAAAAATGAGGTAATCAAGCGTTCAGCCGGTCAATGTCTCATATGCCCGGAGCATATCCGTAGTTCCCGTCTGCCTGGCGCCATTTACGTCAATTGCATCTTCTTAGTCTGCAGCTTTACCGCATTAGGGGCATTCCGCGAGCCTCTCCACAGTTGCAAGGCTCAATAGCCAGCAGGCACTCAGGTACAAGAGTATTTGGGAATCGAAACGCGAAACGTAGTTCTTGGCGGGAGGCGCTGTAAGCCACCGCCACCAATGGTTGGTGAGTTGTCTCATCGGCAGCCGGCCAGTGCCAGCTCAGAATATCCGGGGCGCGAGTCGTTCGATGAAGCGATTGCGGGATGGGCCAACGCTAAATCCTAGCGTTTTAGCATCAATGGAGCCCGCCGAGGAGCTTGCCCGCTGTCACGTCGACTTTGGAGCGATGTTGGGGCTGTCTGACGTCAACGATCAGTTCAAAATAAGCGCTTTGCTGGACGACAACTCGCGAGCTACCAGGTTATTAAGGATTTTCCGAGATCCAATTAGAATTTCGAGATCACAATCTCACAGTTCCACCAACACGGAGGTGGAGGTGATATCTATGGACGGACGGTGGTAAGTAGATTGCCATACAAGGCTTTTGCGGGTGCGCCTATGGGTCAAGTAAATCCAACGCCCAGTGCAACTCCGGCCTTCTTCTACACCTCTTCATCCGTTCAACAATGTTGAGACTGGCATTTTTCCATTTTCGGGGTGCCTAGTACCGTTTCGTCGGTCTTGCGTGAATGCCATAGCCAGTGGACCGCATTCCTCAGTGCCTTGCTCCCCCTGCCAATGAAACAAGCATTTTAAGCATTCCCATGTCGTGTCAAAAGTAACCTTCGTACGCTACGTGCGGTAGGTTAAGCGAAGTCATTCCAGCGAATTTGGTTTTGAATTACTTTCCAGTTCTCCCCGACACGCACTTCCGGATATGCCTACCTCGCAACCCACAAGCCTGTCTATTTCGTGCTTTGGGCCTAGGAGAGCATTCTTCTGTCATCGCCTTCGGGCGGATTCTTACCGACATAAGCTCTTCGCCCTAAACGTGCCTACCCAAATAGCCTCCGCGCCATCCTTTGAAGGATTGAGAAAGACCCTATCGGTATTTCAAGTGCTGATGCTGTTTGCCTACTGGAGCTTATGATGTCGTGGTGGGCCCTTTCATGAACATCAACGGCAACGCCGTCTGTGTACTAAAGCCAGTAGCGCAGACTCGAGCCACGCTTACCCGAATTCAGTCCTTTGTGCGATGATGCCCCGGATGCCCACCGCGCACCGGATGCCAGGCTCTCTGTGTGGGTTTTGTTCCCCAAGCGTGGTTAGGTGTGGAGTCAATCCAAGCAGAGCGCCGAATTCGTGGAGTGGGACATTTCTCGGCCGATTGACAGTCTGTATAAGAGCTGCGGGAAATCCTCTCTCAATCTGAATAATTAATACCAACAAACTCAGTTCAGAAGTCACTCGCGACCCAACAATTACCACCGTCTTAGTTCTTTGACTTTTTGTTGATACACATCTCTCATATTGAAGCCCAGACACTGGCTTCTGACACCCACCATGCGTTCACTCATCTGGGCCTTGGGCCTTTCTGGCACCGCTGCCGCAGCAGCTGTCAGTACCACAGTTGCCAACGACCACCACGCCACAACGACGGCGCCACAGCCGCATTCCACAGAGGATACACCTTGTGCCATTGCAAAATCACGGGCTGAGGCTTTCATGTCGGCGGAGCCCGAGGCGACAAGGGCTTTTGTGCTTCCGTCGATAGCCTACAACTGTCTCAAGTCGATTCCAGTGGACAAGGAAAACGATATGGGCCTCCTCAACTATCTGGAACCCTACGTTCAATTCCAAAGTACACTGGAGCCTCTCGCGGCCCCTCCTGACTTTTATCTCATCCCCGGTGTGGATGTTTTGTCTGGATTCGGCCAGATCCGAGCGAAGCTCACCAACGACGAATATGATAGTCAAGTGGATTTTGCACTTGAGCTGTCTTACTTGGTAAGTTCACATCACTTGCCTCTGCTGGATGTGTGAGAGTTGCTAATATTCAAGTAGTTCATCCAAGCCTCGGATGGTCATTTCATATACAAACCCGCTATCCTAGACGTTTTCCAGTTCGGCAGCCTTTCATCCGTTGTGTCTGTGGCTGACAACGCCACTGCTCTTCCTAGAGTCTACCTTCGGAGTGATTTTGAGCAGTTTGTCGCCAATGACACTGATGTGTACGACATCGAAAGCATCGATGGGGTCCCAATCGTGGAATTCCTCGAGGCGCAGGCATGGCGCGCGCTCAGCCAAGATCCCGACGCCCAGTACAACTCATTATTCGTCAACCCCGCGCAGCTCGCAATGGGATCTGGGGATGGATTCAGCCCTAGATTTCCTGGCCAGTCCCCCGACGTCCAGGTGATCAAATTCACCAACGGCACGACCTTTAACGACACTCTTGTTGCCTCGATCTCGGTGAAGGCTGTCGACTATATCGGCTCTGCTGGGGTGATCCACGAATACTTTGAGCTGCCTGTCACAGCGACCCCTACTTCGTCATCCTCGTTGAGCTCTACAGCGTCATCTACATCATCAGCGACGCCGACAAGCACCCAGCTGAGAGGCTACCCTGTACCCGTTGTCAAGCACGCTCATGACTGGATCTCTGGATACTTCATGAACGGCAGTGAATACGAAGACATTGCCGTGCTTTCCATCCCCGCCTTTTCTCCGTGGACAATTCCCGAGACAAAGATCAACGGTACTTTCGAGACGCTTGAGGCCGAGTCAGTGGTGTCGGAGTTCTTGCAAAAGGCTAAGAACGCTGGCAAGACAAAGTTGATCATCGACATGCAAGCAAATCCCGGTGGCCTCATCTTTGCCGGATACCAGCTCTACAACCAACTGTTTCCCCAAGCCGATATCTGGGACGGAAACCGCCTTCGCGCCCACGCCGCTCTGGACGCTCTCGGTACCACAGCTGAGAAGGTTGCTCCAGAGATTCTTTCAGACGCAGTCACCTCTGTCTACAACGAGAATCATGAGGCATACGATTCTTGGGCTGACCTTTATGGACCGCAATTCATTGGAGAACAAAATGTGACCCACCTGCTGAGATACAATCTCAGTGAAGAATTCGACTTCAGCACGCAGGAGCAAGTATTTGATCCTGAAAACATTGTCGTCATTACAGATGGCCAATGCGCGTCGACCTGCACAATCTTCACTGGCCTGTTGGTTCGCGAGCAGGGAGTCCGATCTATCACCCTTGGCGGCCGCCCCATGGAATCGGCAATGCAGGTTATTGGTGGTGTAGAGGGCGCTCAAGTGCTCAACTTCATCAACCTGCAGCAGTTCGTTGCGCAGGTTGGCCTCAACGCTTCTCAGAGTAACTTTACAGAGTATCTCGAGGCTGCCTTCGACGTGCTTCCCAGTATTGAAGAGCCACCGTTATTGCCTGCTCTCGCAGAGGCCGGATCTTTCAACTACCGTAACGCGTACGCACGCGACGATTTCAACGGCTATCCGGAACAGTTCAAGTACGAGGCATCAAACTGCCGTCTGTTTTACACGGCGGAGATGATTGTCGACCCGGTTGCTATCTGGAATACTACGGCGCAAACTGCATGGGGAGGCGGCCAATGTGTGAACGGGTCGACTGCCAATGCCAACAATACTATCAGTAGTGATGTTGTTGGTTTTGACAAGAAGGTTTTGAGTACTGTTAAAGCCTACGACGGACCTGGCAGTCTATTTTTCAAGGGTGACTACGAGGGACCCCAGCCGTACACCCAGAAGTCCAGCAAGCGGTCCATTATGGATCACTTGACGCCCGCTGAGGACTTTGTCTATGAGGTGAAGCCCAAGATGGCCTCGGGTTGAGACAACTAAGAGTGCTTGTGCAAAGTCTGAAGTTTGACATGGTTATAGTTGCATAGACAGTATACATAAAAAGAATAGAGCATGTGCAATACAAGTAAATGTTTAATCAGCAAGGCCATGAAATAAATAATCAACGTGTTGTTGCAATACACCACTGGCACCGCTGTGGTTAAGATGCGGGGCTACATCTAGAGGGAGGAGTATCTAACGAGATCAACCTCGAGTGACTGGGCAAAGGCGAATATTGGCCTCCATCACATGGCCAATGTGATTGCAATGTAATATCATGTAATCTACCGTTAATCAATAATATGGCTTCAAAGTTGTTGCTGCCGTTTGTTCACGATTTAAGACATGTATTTATGTATCCAAGCCCCTGCCTCTTCAAGGCCAACTTTGGCATAGTGCGACTCAAAGAGGCCTGGTCTCTTCTCACGCGTATATTCGCAGTGCAAGGACGTAACTAAAAATCATTTTGGGTAGATTTATGTCCGGGGTAAGTTAAAGACACATCAAAATACGCAACACGTCAGACTTGAAAGTTGGAATACTCCGAGGCACACAATGTTAGTCAACAGGCAGAACAATGACGTCGGACTCGCCACCATGCAATACGAGATATTTGAGTTTCCGTCTCGGCGGAGGTTGAAGGTTTATTCTTCAAATTGAAGTAATGTCCAAAGGAGTTCACTCGGCCAGTCAATTACCGCATTTGGTGATTGCGGGCCGAAGGCTCCAGACTGCGGCTTCCAGCTCACCGCTTCATCAACACAAAACCCGACCCAAATTTAATCGAGTTTACCATGAGAATTCAGTAATGCTTGCCAGGTACTTCTGGGCAAGGCTTCTGGCATGGCCCTGCTAGCAGAGGGTCCATAGCATCCCTCCGAATCCCGGGGTTTTCTTACCCAATCCGTACATTTCGCTGAGCAGCGGCCCACATTGAACGGCTGACTACCGGATCTTCCGGATGAATCAGGTCCAGATTCAAGCCCTAGTGAAGAGGATGTTCTTTGAGACTCAGTTACGGTTGAGTATTTCTACCCTTTCGCCCATGCCGACAAAGATTGTGAGAATCATCAGCCACCAACTTTGCTACTTATTATTTCCCAACCTAAACGTGCGCCAAGTCAATATGAAGATTCATTCCGTAGCCTTCCTGCTCTCTAGCGTGGTTACTGTCGTTCAGAGCCAGAATGTGAAGTACTGTAACTACGGTACTAGCGATTCAGCACTTGAATGCAGCAATGTGAGCTTATATCCAAAACATCATTGAGTAACGGCTGCTGACCAGTCCACCTCGGACTAGTTTGTATACTGCGTAGGTGTTTCTTCCGACTTCTTCAATTACATGTTCTTACCACCCAATAGTGCATCCCACTTCTCAACGTACAGGAAGATTCGTCACTTAAGCAGGGCTTCCCCGTGCGCCGCTCCTGCGGCGGAGAGGGTATTCAGTGTTCTGTCAAAAACGATGCGGGAAATAACCTGTACGGCGTAAGTGCTTCCCTTGCTCGTGAATGAGATTCGGTTTGGACTGTGCTAATGGTTTGAGAAGCGTGCTTCTTGTGTAGGATCCAGCAAGCATTCATTCTAGGATTCAACTAACTTCAATGTAACAGTGCTGAACATGCATCGGGTTCTGTCGATTGGATCGTCGGGATCGCGTCTGCAATTGCCTTCGATGTTGTGATGAACGTAACGGGTAGCTGGATGCAGTTTTGGAAGAGCCTGAAAACTAGGCTAAACATGAAAATCTTTCCACAAGTCTTACGCCCGGTCACCAAGCCTAATAACAGCCTTAGCATCCGAGGCTTCAAATG
The DNA here is from genome assembly GCA_025328985.1 of Colletotrichum sp. SAR11_239. Taxonomy (NCBI): domain Eukaryota; kingdom Fungi; phylum Ascomycota; class Sordariomycetes; order Glomerellales; family Glomerellaceae; genus Colletotrichum; species Colletotrichum sp. SAR11_239. The sequence continues at coordinate 164,750 of JAKMWZ010000063.1, forward strand.
TGAAGAGAATTTCCGATTGCAGTTCTCACGACGGTCATGATGCTTAACTCCGACATGCAGCGCCCGTCCATAGCTAGCAATAGGATTGACTTTAGGTTGGAATCTGTAGCAATATTAGCATGAGCGTATAGCGAACGCAGCGTTGGTTTGAGGGAAGAAAATGATTAAAATATACGTCGTTTAAACGTCTCCGTTGAAAGCGATTTTCCCTAAACACCCACTTTCCTTGAAAAGTATCCTAACATCGAGAAGAGGCGATTTGAGTTCGGGCTTCTCGCGCCACGTTTCCTGGGTTATGATGCCGCATGTTGATGCAAGAGTCTTTAGCAAAGGTTCTGTTCAACTTGCTAGGCAATGCTTCGTTGCTACACACTGAATGTGTCTGGAGATTTCAGACTTTCGCAGTTACCTGTTAGAAGGCCCTGGCAAGTATGATTCAGTTCCTCTACTAGAATAACAAACTGTTCAGTGCTAGATCATGTATGATCAGCCATGACCGTGTTTCGACAGCATGAGGAAGTCACCCCTGACCCCTCATTCCCAAACTCTACAGCCCCTCACGCGCACCCACTTTCCATTGCCGCAATCTTAACAGTGACCCACATAAGCATGACATAATCCCTTATCGGCGTTATCAGCGCGTTCGCGCGTCCGCGTTTCATCGCATCGAACATCCTAACGACAACTCACACTCACTGAATTCAATCCACCAACCCACTCAGCCATTCACACCCTTCACATCCCCCCCTCAAGGATATCAGATCACAGCAAATATGGCCAAGACACCCACAAAGACCGCCGAACCTAGCCGTTTGACGCAGAGCCGGGTGGCCAACATGACGGCTGGCCGAGCCAAGAAGCAGGCCAAGAAGGAGAAGCTCAAGGCGGCGCTGCAGGCGCGTGCCGCCCACGCACGCGCCGCGAGGAAGGCGATTCGTGAGAGTGCGCTCTACCTATACTCACCACCTGCTCCTTCCCTCTTCCTCGTTTCCTCGCTTCCTCGCCGGTAACTTGCTTGCTGACTGTGTCACAGAAGCCAATTGATTTCGATAAGCATTCTGGGTTGACCCTCCAGGCAACGGGGCTTTGGTCGGGTGGGGAATGCCGGTCCGTGTGTGACGCGTGAAGGTCGATGGGAGGAAAGATATGACAAGGGATACGGGGCGTGACCGTCCAAGATGCGTTTTTTCGGATGATTTCAGACACCTCAAGTCAATAACGAGTGAAATATTCACGGATCAACATCATACGCGTGATTGAAGACCCGGTCCGCCAGACGCCAGGGGACCAGTGGCCACCCAACTGCCTGCAAATACAGCCGTTGCCTTCTTAAACCCTCTCCTCGGCCCCATCACGCATCAGGACAACCCCAGTTAGTTTCCTTTTTCGAGGCGCCAACCCCACCAAACGGGTATCCTGAGGCCCAGGGACCTGCTTCTTTTGGAAGATGTTTGTGGTTTCATTGGTAGCTGGTGATCGGAGATTAATATCCTCCGTGTCTCACCATACTCACTGCGCATCTTCACAAAGGATTTCAATGCACATGCATCTACATTTTGTGCGTCGTGAGTGTGCTTCCATGATTCCGATCGGTAGAAATGATTTTTCATGGCCCCCCTAACCGCCACGCTAAGACCACGGCATGATTGACCGACCATTATTGCCAGGCATACTCCAAGACAGCGCATCCGATAATACCCGAAAATAATCAAAAGTCTGAATAATAGAAAGCTTCCTATGTTGCTATCCCTTATTGCAGTCGACGCGGCACCGTCCACAGTCAGTTCCGTGTCAGATTCCTTTAATACATGCATGGCCTCTGAGCTTTTTCTTTGCACCTTGAACAACAATAGAGTGATAAAATATTGGGCCACGCATTATAAGGAACCCATACTTTCTCGAATTGGGGAGAAGAAGAAGAAGAAGAAGAAGAAGAAGAGAAACATAATTGTTGTTAAATCAAGATTCGATATGGTAGAAATCCGGTTGTAACGCTTGCCAGTCAAGGCTGACCAGGCAGGATACAATTTCATGGACTTCGGCTTTACGTTGGTGGGAGGGTTGAACCACAGCGATCTTTACCCTTCCAGAGACTTCTGTAATTCTCGGTCGACACTGCTCTGCTGTTCAAATAGCCGTGCAAGATCATTGGCAACCTCCGTGGACTTCACATCGCCATTTGCAGACTACAGCTGCTAAAGGCTTTGAGACGAGGAATGCCAAACGGCGACGTACCTTTGTTGTAGGTGTTTGTAATACTGATGAGATGTTCCAAATGATTATCGGGGTTCTATATCCGCCTCACTGTTTTATTTTGGAGTGCAAGCTTCTGTTTAGCTTGTTTATTCAACAGTTGCTGTTTGAAAATGTCAATAGTATGATGACAACTGCCTACGACCGTTCTAAACCCGTTCATTAGTTCTTCCCTGACAGTTGACATTGTGGTTCGGCTTGCAGAAACTGTAGCGTGTGATGCTTTAAAAAAGTCCGGCAACTTTCCAACCCGCGTGCAACAAAGGACAACTGATACGTCACGCATCGGCCGAGATTTTGCGCCGCCCATGTGAGCAAATGCTCGTATACTGGAATAAGATGGTTTGCTGATGAGTCAGGATCTCTTAAACGTCCCGCCGAAAATAACGCGGTCTTCGGAGTGATCGTCGACTCCGAGCTTGCAAATTCCGTGGGACCCGTGGATAATTGCGGACTTTTCTGAAAGGCTCGGCGGAGGCTCGAACATGATACTAACTGTATTAACTGCGACATCAGTCACGGATTTCCGTTTACTTCAATGACATTCTCAGGTCTATAGAAAACACTCACGCGTTGTGGCAAATGGCACGAGTCCAATGATGAAGGTGTCAACTTGATTGGTGACCTACATTACAAAACACCCGCACCTGACTTATTAGACTACGCCTTATTTTCAGTGATCCAAGAGTCGTGAATAATTACTTTCAGATATTCGCTTTCGCAATCCCTGATGCGCTCGGGATAAGATCTTCGTAGGAGACCCGACTGTCCGGTGAAAGAGCCCCTCTTACCGAAGGCTCCACGGATTCCGCGCATGCGTTGGGGTGGTCAACTCCGGCAACCTCAAAATCTCGGAGTTTCAGGGGACGCATTGCCCAGTCCCCGCGGAACCTGGAAGGTGATCTCGGTGATGTTGTACAATTCATGACTTTTCGTTTGGCGGGGGAATGCTTGTTTCGACTATTCGCGTTAACAATCAGAAGTCTATAAATATCCTGCCTCAGTTGCGATATGAGCGTTCATCCCAATCATCTTCTCATTCCTTTCAATTAGCTTACAACCTCTTTTATCACACTTAGAGAAACTCAAAATGAACCCCAAAACCTTTCTTGCCATCATTTTCGCCTCCACGGCGCTCGCAGTACCCGGCCGGAACCAGGCCGATGTCCAGCCCCGAGAGGCACTTCCTCAGAGAGGTGGTGGCGGAGCGCCGTCTCCAAACTGTTGCGGAATCATTCCCCGCCCTGTCGGTTGTCAATGTTAAATTGTAAGTGACGATATTCAACAATCTAGATCCCGAAAGGCGGATGGCTCTGCCTCAATCCGAATCCTAATGCTCACCTTACCTCTTGATTAGGAGCATTGTGGCATATTGTTGCTATCATACGTCAGAGAGTGCGGCACCTGTCGGCGTCTAGCTGTTACGTTGCTGGATGCTTACCAGGGTGCGAATATTGGAGCAACCGTTGAAAGCATTTGGGCGGAGGGCTTTTCAAAACATGATAGGGAGGCCATGAGAGACGTCCAAATTGACTCTCGATGTTTGTCCCGTATTCAGTCTTATCTCTGGTGATACAACAACCCTAAAGCCATCACGCAAATCCTATTTTCTTCTGTTACTCAGTGAGGACGACATTAACGCGGTACACGTCCCCTAACAAATGATCACTACAGGAGCGTGACTGCAAACCACTGGTTGACCCATGAATAATATTGCGGATGTTTGGCCTTGTGACTCTTGCTATTCATTGATTTGGACCTGAAGTAGACATGCGCGCGATCGACAACTTGGACAGGCAGCTGAAACTACCGAAGATGATGCCTATGGACAATCTCGCGAATTCGGGGGGTTTTTGGCATGCATATGCATCGACGCAAGAAAGCGCCAATGCTCATGCACTCAAAGTAGACTTCAGCATCTGTACGAGAATAGAGGAAGGATTTGCGTTGCTGTGTATTTATCAACCCGGCGCTGAATCATTATAACACTATCGACACATGCTATGCAAGAAAATCTTTACTGATTATAGCGAATTTTCAATCCATTTCACACGAAAGTGCTGTCACCCCGACTATGATGCCTAAATCAACGTCGTTGGTACGTCGAGGGATTTGACTTCGACACTAAAGGTTCAGCCCCAAACGCCAAACCGAGTCGGTCACACTAGCGCGTGTGCAGACTGCGTGAAAATATACAAAAGAACGGGGTTTCTCAGACTTTTTAACACAGATTTGCTGGGTACAGCAAGACCCCAAGGCATCTAGGGTCTGCCAAGCTCCGTAAATGCCCCACCTTGCTGCCTATCATGAACTTGTAACACCATGGGACTTCAGCGAAAATATGAGCGGCGAGTGTGTATTTAATCTGTCTTCAGCCTCCAACAAACAACAAAACTCATAGCTTAGATCTTCATCTTTTTCCATACCACGGCGCTCATTGCACTACCATGTCTCACGAACTCGTCATACGATCCAACACCCTTGATTCCGAGGAAAACAAGGCGAAGGAAAATGAGCTAGTGAGTTATCAATAAGGTCGCTATCTCTCCCAAACTCTGACTTTGAGAAAGGACTGGATCTTACGCAAGCCCGGCTTTGGTCTGCCCCTTGGCCACATGCCCGATGCCGAAAACCGGTTCCCGTTGTTGTACATGGACGACCGGTGGGGCGGAGGATGGCGCGCCGCCACGCTGCTCATCCGCGAGTGCTGCATGATGAAGTTTATCAACGCGCTATCCGACAAGCCGGAGTGGTGGCGCAAGGTACAAGATGACGAGATTGCCGGAAAGTGGAAGAAAGAGGCCTTGAGCATGGACTGGACGCTGTATCTGAAGCACGCCGATTTCACTCCCGCGATGGCCGACGCCGTAAGTCATGCGACCGATCATTTGATGCGGACGGATTGTTGACAGCGTTCAAGTGCATCAGCGAATTGAAAAAGAAGGCAGTTTTGTACGAACAGACCGGCTTGATGCCTGTACTTGACTACTCCATCGCCGTCATCAAATCCGACGTCATCATGACACCCGATATGGCTGCGTCTCTTCGGAAAGGCGTCAAACCGCTGGAAGAAGTCCCTACAGAGGACAAAGACTGGCACCCCAACAGCAATGAACAAGTTTTGGATCTTGTGCACCCTTCTCTTTGGCCACTGATGTACGGCCGCTCTAGGGTCCTCCGAGATCGCGTTATCGGCCTGGATGACGCTCTCGAGCATTGCGGCATGGGAACGGTTCTACCGAAGCGGAAGCAAAAGGAGACGGAGTTTCTCATAAAAGCGGGCAGTTTCTGCGAGGAAAGCATCACCATTCTTTCGGACCTGTTCCAGTGGCTCCCCTGTGATGTCAAAATCGATTCAACGACTGGAAAAGCCAAGATTGCAAGCTACATCAACAACCTGCACCCGAAGGAACACAGCGATCTGTATGCTGTAATTGAAAGATTTATCGAAAAGTCTCTGCCGGCGTGGGACATCATCTACAACTGGGAAAAAGACTTCTCAGTCCAACGTCTTCGCACAGACGAGGCCGGGTTTGGGGATTGTCCTTGCCCTGAACTGTGCCAGTTGGACGACATGGATTGTTCATGTGAGCCATGGAAACGTCCCGTCGGAGAGGACGAAGAGCCCAGGGACCCAGATGACGAAGAGCAGTACGACGACGAGTACAAAGACTCTGAGCGGAAGAAGCTGGATGATGCTTGGTTCTTTGCGACACATGCCCTCAAACTCCCCGACGCCGATCCTCTGGCGGAAAAATACGTCCGCATTGACAGCTCGCATGTCAAGACGCATGGCTTCTTCAACAATAAGTCCCAGGTCCAGGTTATTGTCAAGCTCGCAAACATTCACCTCACCCCCGACAAGCCCTCGTACGCTGGTGGGTCATGGCATACTGAGGGCCAGCTCAACGAGCACATCGTCAGCACCGCCTTGTTCTACTACGGCTCTGAAAACATCACCGAGTGCACCCTCGACTTTCGCACGTCCGCCAATGGCGATGAACTCGACGAAGGTGCACTTTCGTACGAACAATATGACCACCGCAGTATCGAGCGCACATTCGCTGTCCAGCAGTACCAAAGCATATTCCAGGACATTGGTTCAGTGGTGACAAAGTCGGGAAGGGCGCTGTTCTTCCCGAACTTGTTGCAGCATCACGTTTCGTCATTCAGGTTGGCAGATCCGACGAAGGAGGGGCATCGGAAAATCTTGGCGTTATTTCTGGTGGACCCCGCGATTGAGATTGTGAGTACCTCAAACGTGCCACCACAGCAGAAACATTGGTGGCTTGGGACGACGGGGTTGGACGGCGGGAAGGGAGTCTTACCAGCTGAGCTCGGCGAGTTGGTTGCCGATGAGGTGGAGTGGCCAATGGGGCTGGCAGAGGCAAAGGAGGTGAGGTTGAAGGTGATGAGGGAAAGGACTTGGCTTAAGGAGGAGGAGGAGGAGAGGTTGAAGGATGTGACGTGGAATTTTTGCGAGCACTGAAGCTACTCTGGGCTGGTGCATTGGACGTTTGCTGGATTTGAAAAGCAACGGGAAGATTGAAACGCTTGCGACGTTGGCGGATGAGCAATTTATTCTTAGTTCGAGTGATGCTTGCGAATAATTGAGTCTTGTATGATCTCTCCAGTTCACTTTTAGTATAGGAAACACACCTTCAGATCGTTGAGATGCTGCTGTGAGTAAAGCAGAGCACTTGAATGGTGTCGCATTTTCGTTGGGACTTTTGTACCCTTGTTGGTCGTGATGCTGTAGCATTCAGCTTGGCGAGCCAAGCAGATGGCTGCCTTTGGTCATGGGGCCGGGACCCCGTCCAATCGCGAACCCAAGCCGAAGTATTTTGGTTCAATTTTCACTTATCTTTCACAGAATTGCAGTGAACAATCCAAGATAAGATCACGCCATTGGCGGTTATCACACATCTCGCACACTCTTCGCGCTTAGAACCCACTCTAGGCACCCGTGGCTGACCCCTGCACCGACAGGCCTTCAATCCCACAGCCTTCTGGAGCTGCGTCATTGAGCGCTCGTGATACGTCAATTTCACTCTTCCGCACCCAGAAAAGGGTCTCACTGCGTCTATCCCGGCATCGGATGACATGGACTTGGTTGACGTCGCAGCCTCGTGGAGCAGCTGAACAAAAGGTTTTACGACTGCCTACATTCAGCAGGCTGACGAAACCAATGAGCGTTTTTTTGGTGGTTGGCAGATTTCGTATCCCCCATCACATATGAAAACTACAAGTAGTCATCATTCTCGCTGCTGCTGACAATTATCAACGGAAATGGTTGAAGCACCACCGGTTACATGCCAAAATGGACTCGCTTACATGGGCTAGATTCACTACCCCATTCCAGCATATACGCACATCCATCTTCCTAATCCTGACTTGGATTATAACAAGTGCATTAGCCCAGGACGACAATTATACCTCACCATGTCTCTCTGACAACTTCAAAGACCCAACAATCCAGCACCCAGGCGGCCTTTTCTCAAGCGACGTTTGGCTCCGCCGCGGCCAATGCATTCGCAACACTGATACCTATGCCGTCTGTCGGAGCAATCTCATCGCGGTCCTTGATGACCTTTCTGCCCTCCAGCAGACCGAGTATGGCGCCTCGGCGGGCGTCTTGACGCTCCTTCCCACTGCTGGCGCTCTCTTCGGGAGCCCTACGGCAGAATTGTGGGCGCTGCTGAGAATGTCTCCGATAGCTGGCTTTCTGGCACAGTGTCTGACCTTTGGCGCAACCATGGTGCCTTCTGAGACGGAGGATTATCTAAAGGTCTCTAAAGCCCAGGGATGCACGGCGATGCGTGTCCCGCGGGCGACGGAAAAGGGAGATGAAGACGAAGGAGCGACTTACGAACAAACTGCGAATGAGGTCCAGCAGCGTATCCGATATGCGATGGATCAGGAGCAGCAGGGATCGCTGGGATACGCAGGACTCTCCGCGAAATGGTTCTTCATCGTTGGATGTCTTGTCCTGGCAGTATTCGTAGGGGCTTCGCAGGCTTCCTTGGCTGTCATTGAGCAAGGTGCAGTGTATGCCAATTGGTGTACTCTCACTTCGTGGGCTCACATTTGGTACCTCGTCGGTATGTCAACCTGGACACCGTTGCCGGGCACTGCTAACGCATTGGAATAGTAACATTCGTTGCCATCGTGGACGGATATATCAACATTCCCTTCCACGAGCACTGGAAGGTATATATCACTCGCCAAGATGTGACGCTCAACGGAAGCGACACATCGGCCCCCGAGGAGGGAAACTTTCTGCTCGACGGCTTCAAAGACAAAATGATGAAGGAGAGCATCAAGACTGCTGAACCAAAGTGGAACGCGGTAGACAGGCACAACTACGGCTCGTCTCGACCAAGTCGGCAGATGCTAGTTGTTATCTCCGTCTCTCAAGACGACAAGCGCCCACCGTACTGGTTGTCCGGTCTCCGACTCTTCTTCCGCGCCGGTGGTCTTACTTGCTACGTATTCGCCACGTCAGTATTCGCCGCGGTGACTTTGCTGGCTATGCCAATGGCACAGATGGTTCTCATGGTGATCGTGGGATCGGGATTCTTCAGTCGTGCAGTTGTGCAGAAGATGGTGAAGACGATGTACCAGGAGAAGCCCGTGATGCATCTGATCGCCGCGGATGAGCAGACAGCTGATCGCATGTTGACTGACATTATGCAAATGAAGGGGGACACGGCAAGATCTTCGTCTTCGTACGTTTTTGAGGTCGACGGAAAGCTGTGGATCCAGCAGGTTTGCGTTGGCCTGGGGCGTCTATGGAAGAGAAGGCTATTTGGGTTGCTAGCAGAAATGCCCACGGTGCAGGTTACTGGTGCAACTGTGTGAGAGCCGAGCGTGTACTTCAGCCTATGGGAACAAGGCCTACCTAGCGCTCGCTTTCGAAGTTGCATATTCAATGTCGACTTCATATAGCAGTTTTTGCTAATCTATTTCAAACAAACTCTTTCCAGTGTTTGAACTTCTGACTGCTATGAGTTGCTGAAACTCGCATTTGGCCGGCTCTTCTTGTTGAGTGCTGTGGACTCTAATCTCCATGTGCCACTCTGTCAGGATGCTTAGCTATTAATTTCATTCCATGATTGATGTTATTAACAATCTCCCTGTCAACTCGGTCACCCGAAGGATGTAGTTGAAGCCTCTCGCTATGTTTTTATTGGACATTGTATCTGCTCTTATTGTATGCGAGACAAGCAAGTTGAAAATGCTCGAACTTTTTGCAGTATTCAATCAGGCATCGATGATGACTCTGCCTTACTACCCCTGTCCAACCTTTCGCGTCGCACGCGTGGAGGATAGTTGATCCTTTTGCTTCCCTGCGGATCAATTGACTCTTCCAGCTTCTGGCGAGCGGACTCCAGTCTAGCCAGCAGATTCGCCTCTTCTGTCTCGCTCCCCGTAACATTAGCCCCCGTGGTGAGAGACGATTCCATCAAACCTCTGTAACACTCACTGAGCGTCAAAGAGGCCTCTTTGATCGTCTCACGTATCCTCTTGCGTCTCTGCCACTGTTTCCGCCAAGTCAAGATGCCTCCCGAGTCGAGTCCATCCCCCATAGGAAAGTCATGTCTTGTGCCATCGGTCTGTCCTAAGGTATACTCTAGTTCTGCTTGTTCCGAATGGACTTGCACAACAAGACTCTCATAAAGGTGCTGCAAACTTGCTTGGTCGTTGGCCGTCTGCCGTTGGCCAGATAGATGCCTGAAATTGAGGGTGATAGTTTCCAGCTGGCCTAGTCGTTCTCGAACGTAAGGGAACCAGCCTTCAACACCTCCGGAGTCAAAACTCAGAGCAGACTTTGCGTTGGGCAACCACCGTTAACACAGGTTCGTAGGTAGGTATCTTTTACCAATTTCTTTCTTTCTCCATGGGAAGGCTTACCGGTGCGCGGGCATCATACTCAAAATCATCTTCGTTGCCGGCCATCTCTCTTGGCACGGGAGCTTTTCTCGCCCGCGTGCCAGGCTCGGTGTCGATGTCGTGGAAGCGGAAATCCAAATCTTCCGTCGCGTCGGCCATTTCATCATCTTCAGGGACCTCCATGCAGGCACGCTCCTCATGGCGTGGCGACGGCAGTTCTGGCCGTTGGCGCTTCGCCACGGAGGCCGGATTTAGCGCGGAATTGAACGGAAACATGTTGAATAACGACGGGAAGGACCCAATCAGAAAGTCATGAGTCGCTTGCAAGGTAACCGGAACGTTTGAGGGACGGCCGCTTCATTTGACTAACCATGATGGAATAGGGTTTCCCCCCTTTTATCGTTCATTTTGGTTGAATTGATTTATGCAGCATATTTGGCCGATTCCACGCACTGATTGGTCTGTCATTGCAAGGAATGAGACACACTCTGCATATCTCGCCAACAAGCCAATCATTCGGAGTCTTTTGCTGCCCAAGACCCATAGTTTACGCACGCGTTAGGATTACTGCAGGCTCGGCGAGCTCAACCGAGCCAGTCACGTTTGGCATGGGGAAGCGGGTTGGCAGGAAGGCTGCCAGCTCAAGCAGTGATTGATGGCTGACAACGCTACGTACGTCAATTCGTATCACCTGATATTCCCCACCTCATCGCAGAGCCCAAAAAGCTCCAGACGACTCCTTGCCGACGCCAATCTGTTCGCAGCCTATCGCACTACAGGCGACAGTGTCCATGCTGATTGAACCAAAAGTCCAAGGGGCCGGGGACTGGGTATGAACAGCCCTACTCTGTGAACTATCTGTACACGTGTACTTAACGGTGTTGCGGGGGGTTCCTAGTTCACCACATGGAGGAGGAAACGGGCCGGGCCGCTTCCCCAGGCCAGCCACTGCAGTGGGTGCCCCGAGGACTGATGCTCACCATTCCTTGCGTCCAGATTTTATCGAGCAGGCCACCGACCAGGCCCGAGTATGACCTGGAGTCGACCCCTCGCGCGAAGGAACAAACGTCCATCTTCTCCGGAGAGACACTGAAGTGGATTGACGTGTGATGGGGCTGTGGACCGTGCCGTGCGCCACGCTCATTGCTACCTTCTATCTTATCAAAGATGCACCTCGGTCGCTCCCTGCAGTATGTCACGTGCTCGAGACAACATCCATGCTTCGAGCTCCACCATGACTCTTCTCGGAGATTTGGTGCTCAATAGCTGGCTCAACCATGTCACTCTGCAGCATCTGCAACAGTCTTCAAGTCGATGCTACGACAAACGAATCACCTGATGAAACGAATTGGCCCGGCCCTGATCGATTCAAGACGTTTGAATTGTATGTTCCCGTGCAAGAATGGCGTGACTCGGCCGACGGAGGATGCCCAACTTGCCGCTTGGTTTGGGACGCCTTACTCTACTTCCACGGCGAATTGGCCTCGGAGCTTGCAGGGACGACCGTTGATGAGGACGAACCCGTGAATATCAGCCTCAGCGGCATCCTCGGAGAGACGTTGCTGCTGTCATTATACCCGCTACCCAAGGAGATGCACTTCCCAGGATTAGAGTTCTTCACGTATTACAACAGTAGGTCCAGCATCTGGATGTTGTCAAAATGCGACAGTGTTTAACAAGTCCGCTTGAGTACAGGTCAGGCAACATCTTGGCCGATTATAGGTCCGGCGGGAGACATTGCGCCGTCTCTTAACCTCGAGCGCTGCCTCGAGCTTTGCAAACGCTGGATTACTGCATGCGAACAGGAGCATCCTCAATGCCAGTCAGACCGCGTCCAACCCCTTCCAACGCGAGTTCTGGATCTCGGCCAACCTGGCTTACCTGTCAATGTACGTCTGTACGAGCCTCTTCCGAGCTCAAAGGCGTGTTACATTGCTCTCAGCTACTGTGGGGGCAAAGTTCTCAATCTCACAACCACAAGCTCAAATTTGGCGCAGCGGAAAGCTGGTATCTCTTGGGACAGCCTCTCGGAATCGTTCCGACATGCCATTCTGATATGTCGTAGTCTCGGGGTGCGCTACATGTGGATCGACGCCCTTTGCATTATCCAGGACTCGCCGTCAGACTGGGAGAAGGAGGCGGCGCGCATGGCCGATGTATATGAGAATGCCTTCTTGACCATCGCCACCGATGCGGCTCGGGACCCAACCTGGGGCATCCTTACCCCTCGGCATCTGGAAAAGATCTCTGTGCAAGACGCTATCGCCAAACCGGACAAGCCTCGAGGGAAGCGCAACTATGATGTGCTGAGTGTACCAATCAAAGAAGACACGGGAGCGGAATGTATCATCCAAGTACGAGAGCCGTTGTTACATTCCGACATTGTCTTTCCCCGGACCTATCACGACGTTAGCTATCCGCTCCTCACCAGAGCCTGGACGCTGCAAGAACGCTTGCTAGCGCGACGTACGCTGCACTTCACGGCCTTTGAACTCATCTGGGAGTGCAAGCAGACGCTCTTCTGCGAATGCGATTGCATTGCGCGCGAGTTTCATGGACTAGATGGGCACAATGGTCCCAAAGTCTCGTATGAGAGAGCAATGATTCGGCAACGACAAGAGCGCGAGGTCATGTCTAGACGAGAGGACAGCGACCGCGATCTCAGCCTAGCCAACCGCCCACGGATGCTGGAAACGATCAAGACTTGGACGTTGATCATTGGTGGGTACACCGGGCGTAACCTGACGTTCGTCACAGACAAATTACCCGCCATCGCAGGCCTGGCGCGGCGGTATGCGGCGCAAGTTCAGGGACCCAGCACCCTACAGCCGCCCGCCACCCACCAGATTTATCTCGCCGGCCTGTGGCTAACTGATCTTCCATGGCTGCTTTGCTGGCGCGCATTCCAACGGCGCTTCGCGCAGCGCCCGGCCGAGTACTGCGCGCCGACGTGGTCGTGGGCGTCTCTTACCACGCCTGTAATCTGGGACTATACAGCGCAGCACCCCATTCAAGCCAAATCAAATAATCAATTAATTAACTAATTAAATTGAGGCTATTCAGAGATTTAATTAGATAAGCTTAGGGCGCTAAAAGCTTAATAGATTTAATTAAGCTAATATTATTTAGAATAAAGTAAATCTAGCTTCTAAACTAATTAGAATTTTTAAAAGAATTAAAAAAAATAAAAATATATATTCCTAATTATACTTAAAGAAACTTATAATTAGAAATATAAAGATCTATAATAGGATTTAAACTTATAACTTTATACTTTATTAAATAAAGTTAAGAATTATACTATTTAATTATATAAATACTAATAGATATTAATAAGATAATTTTTATTTAATAAATACTTTATAATATCTATTTTTTTTAATATATACTACTATAAGGCTAAAACGCACTTTTAGCTAATAAGCTTAATTAATATATTTTTAGCTACTTTATTAAGGGTTAAAAAAAGCTTATTTTTTAACCTCTTTACTAGCTCTTAAAAATAACTCCTTTTTAATATTACTAGTAATATTATTACTACTACTATTACTACTACTATTATTATTATATTTCTATACTTTAAAGACCTACCTATATATACCTCTTAATATCTTTTTTAACCCCTCACTAGTTATTATAATACCTCTATTAGCTTATAATTAATATATTAATTACTTTATTAGGTATAAGGTGTTATCTCCTTATAGGATTACTATTTAGATTTATATATTATCTATTATTATTAATAATATATTAACTATTAACTTAGCTATATATAATACTCTTAAAGCTCTACTTTATACTATATAGAAAAGCTAGTAGTTTATTAATATTAATACTATCTTAAAGAAGAGAAGTTAAAGTTATACTTTTTAGATTACTAATAAAAGTATATTTATCTTTAAGATTATACCTAATAGTATAAAAAGAGGTACCTACTAAGTTTATTAATACTATAATAAAGTAAAGACTCTTAATTAATTATTTAATATTATAGCTACCTCTAACTTTACTTAACACCTTAAGTATAATTACTTTATCTTCTAAAATATCTATAAAGTTAGTAATATATTTATTAATAATCTTAATAACTTTAATACTCTATCTAAACGCTATTAATCTCTTCTTATTATTATACTTAAATAGAAAACTATATAGATTAAAAAGCTAGCTATAAGCTTCCTTATTAATACTAATAACCCTCTTATAATATTTAGCAATTAGTATATATAATATATACTTACTTTATTTAATTATAATATTAATACTTAGATATATTAATTAAAGATTAATTAAAAAAATTAACTTTAATAACTTTATAACTTTAAGAAGTAATAGATTAAGTAGAAGATATAAAAAGCTCTTATAAAGGTTTATATATTATTTAATTTATAGACCTCTCTTAATTAATATACTATTATTACTATCTTTAGCTACTTTATTAACTAGTTAGGTAAATAAATATAATATCTCTTAAATCTCTATTATTAGCTTAATACTTACTTTAGTAAGAATATTACTATTATAATATATATAGTTATAAAAGACTAATACTTACTTAATAAGATTAATATTATAGTCTTTAATAATACTAATATTAATAGTACTTATATTAAGGCTTTATATCTATCTATTTTATATTTATATATAGAAATAAACACCTAATATTATTAAATTTAATATTATAACTATATCCTTAACCTTATTAGTTATACTATTATTTATAAAGTTAATAAAGAGGTATTTAAGTAAAAGTCTAACTATTTTATTAATACTAATAAGATCTAAAAAGACTTAGCCTATTAGAGGACTAAAGAACTTATTAATAAGCTTAAGAATATTATTAAATATATTAGATTATTACTATAATACTTAGAAGCCTTTTTATCTATTAATAATAAAGCTAATAATAATAAATATACTTTTACTCTATAAGAGGAGTTATTATAAAAGCTAAATTTAATATTAAGTAATACTACTTAATAAAACTTAATATATAATATAATCTATTATACTTTATTTAAATATAGCTAGATTATTAGTTATATATACTACTCCTTAAAGTTTAAGAATAAAGATAATTATATCCTTAATAAAGATATCCTAACTAATAAAAATTAGTAAGTCCTTACTAAGTTAAATAAAATATTTAAGCCTCTCTATTTATAGACTAAGTAATATAAAAGCTAAAGTAAAAGTAATAAGTATAGTTAATTCTAAGAGATCCTAATAAACTTTAAATATCTCTTAAATTAATTTAAAGACTAGTATAAGCTTTATAATACCTCTATTTAAAAAGAGATTAATCTTATAGCTATATAAATATCCTAAAGTCTCTTATTATAATAATTTTAATTAATAAAAGTATTATATTAATCTAACTAAATATTAATCTTATAAACCCTATTAATTAATAATATTCTTACTTATTTATAATCTAAATATATTACTATATTATTATACCCCCCTTAAGCTACTAACTTTACTTCTTATATATTTATATACTTATTAATTATTAATAGCTAATAAGTATTTAATAACTATTATAAAAAGCTTAAAGAGTCTCCCCTCTATATTATTATTATAATATTATACTTTAGTAGAGGTTTATAATAGCTTAAAAAGTATTAGAATACTTAAGAGACTTATAAATAGCTTTAAACTACTAAAAAAAGTTTTTAAAAGTATTAAGAGTAATAGTATACTAAGATAGCTATTTATACTAATAGACTAGCTTATTAAGAGCTTCTATAAAAGCTATTTATATTAATTATAATACCTCTAAAGCTTAAAAACTCTAATTATAGTTAATAGTTAAATAGTAGCTTTTATAATATTATTATTAATAAGGTTAATAAATTAGAGAAGTATTTTACTATTATAGTTAGCTATCTAACAGTAGGGTCTACTAACAGAAGCTAGGGATTAATATATAGTAATAGTATATTAGGGTTATAGTCTAGGTTGTAGGTTATAGGCTAATAGTAGATTAGGTCTTTAGAGGCTAAGGTGATTAGTCTTAGACTTAATAAGTGATTTGTAGTGAAGGTAAGCTAAGAGTATCCTGAGGATAAATACTAAGTTAATTACTAAAGAGCTATAGAAGTCTAACTATAAGCTAGGGCTTAGGTTATACTATATATAAGTCTAATTCTGAATATATTTCCTTATACCTTAGGTTAATCTAGATTAAAATGATCTAGAATAATCGTTCAGCCCCTAAGTTGTGTTAGATCATATTGATTTAATATAATTATTATCTTATTATTATGTGACTTAGACTATAGTTCTTCTGTTACTAAGTAAGTCCCTGTTGTTCCTATAGTCTTATAGTATAAATATCCTATCTTAGCTGCCTAACGCCTGAGTGGGTTAGTTACTTGTTACTCCTATATAACGGGTTGTAATATTTACCCTCTTAGTTACTTAGTTTATTAATAATCTTATTTAGTAGTAGATTTTATATTAATAGACTTTCCTAATACTTAGTAAGTTTACTCTTAATATTTTTACTATCTTAGTAATAGTAACTAACTATAAGAAAGTATTTAGCTTTACTAAACTAATACTAATATTATAGAAACTATTAATAAAGTTATTACTACTTAAAAAGATATAATACCTCTAGAACTAAATTTAAAATAGTAATATTACTATTAGTAAGTATTACTTTAAAAAGAAAGGTTAATAGAAAGTAAGATAATATTAAAACACTATATAATATAAGTTTCTAGCTTATTAATATATTATAAAAACTTTACTAACTTCCTAAATAAGTAATTTTATTAAGATTAAATCAAGATAGTTAAATTAAGCAAGATTCAGGCGAAAAATCAGTTAATTAGTTAAGCTAGAGGCCTCGTCTTAGCTTAATTGATTAGTATTTAGCGCTGGGACTATAGCCTCTATGACGCAGCCGCCCAGGTGGAGGTCCTCGACGCAACGACGATCCCCTAGGGTCTGGACGGCTTTGGAAGGGTGAAGGGAGGCAGCCTCACGTTGACCGGATACGTGAAGCGAGCAACACTGGACTTTGACGCCGGCCCTAACACTGTGGTCGGCCTGAACAACGAAAAGGGTGACCGAATCTTCTTTGTGCCGGACCAGAATCCGCCCGACACCAACACGGGTGCCGACGGCCACGACATGTCGAGCGATCCCGTGTCCAAGTCCGCTCAGCGAAGTGTATCATCCATGAGCCACGGCGACGCGGTCGCGTGTCTGTGGGTGCTCCACAACGTGGCGACGGGGGCCGTTTATGGACTCGTGCTTGCGGTGCCGGGGAAGACGTCCATCGAGCGCTCATTGCGCGATCATGCGGCGTCGGGGGCGGAGTTGGCTGCATTCGAGCGGATCGGCCTGATTACCAGCATGTCCCGGAAGTATCAGAAAGACGAGATATCGGCACTATCCTGGTTTTCGGGAGCGGAGAAGCAAGCCGTAACCATTCTCTAAGTGACGTGGTGGAGCAAGAAAGCTGCTCGCGAACGTTGACACGATGGCTCCGGATCCGCTCGCATGTATTCAGATCTCAAGACAGAAAGGGACTGGGTGCGGTTGAGCTTGCTCGCTGATTACACTGGCCTCGCGGAGCTTCGACCAGTGATATCGATCGATGCAGCCTTGTGTCTGTTGAATATTGGATTGGACGTGTCTGGAGATTACTATTTTCCAGAGCATCTTGATCCATGCTCGGCGGATGTTCCACGGCGTTGCCCGTATGCCACGCCTGCTCACCCGTCTACGCCGCGTCTCGGATCGTCCAGCTAACCGTCATCTCCACATCGCGAGGCGATCCGCGATGTTCCCCAAACTTGACCGTGCCCGTGATGGAATCTCCCAGTGCTAGCGGGACCGCTGGTGCCTGTGTTGGTGTTCGAACGACGGGGAGATGCCCAGCGCCCCAATGTGCCACTTTGCCATGCGGACCAGTCGCAACGATAACCCCATCAACGCAATCCTGTTTAAGATCCCGGTGGCCTTTAGCGCTCTGAGCGAGATTTGTGCCCGGCGCCGTGAGGAAAAATGTATCGTACCAAATCATCCACGCATCAAGACTGTCCGGCTTAGTCTCAACATCCATCCAAAACGGCGCGTCAAAAACCACGTTCTCCGCCTTCATGCGATGCAAATCAAACGCCTTGAACCGATGCCTGCGCCTAGCCAGATGGTTCGGCTGGGGCTTGTTGATGTAAATCTTGCGCTGCTCGGTGCCGCTGGACATGTTGGATAGGTTGAAGCTGCAGACATTACCCCAGTACCCGATTCCCCATCTGCTAAACGCGTCGGCCATGGAGTGCATGACGTCGGCAAAGAGGCTCTTGACCTAGACCTTGTCTTCGTCGTCGGATCGGTTTACGTCCTCTTAGCCCTCGACGTAGCGCGGGTCGAGGATGTCCACCTCGGACGAAGCGTCAGAGGCGACGTCGGCGGCGGCGGGCTCGGCCATGATCCTTTTGTGAAACATTCAAAAGTGGCCTGTCTTGTATCGCAGGGATTTGGCGGACGAAACGGATTCCGGAGGTTTCGACCTGCGGCCCCGCTGCGGGAAACAATTTTCATGGGGCAAATCTTGACCGAGAGCCTCCTCATGCGAGCATCATCCTATCACATCACGGGTTGGAAAGCTAGTGTATCGACTCCAAGTCTTCATTCTCCGCAGAGACCTCATCCAGACCAGTACCACCAGACGTCTGTCAGGTTGATAGGCGCCTCGAGACGACTGACCTGCGAATTCCAATACTATACACATGGCTCTTGCATCTCATGCATCTCAGGCAGGTTGGTTATGACAGGGCAACCGAAGAGGTCGTCACAAGCAAAAAGGAAATTCAAAGGACATACAACAACAGGCATTCACCGGTCGTCACCGACCCGATTACTACTCTATCCCTCATTGGTTTATCTATGGGAGAGCGGACGGGATCCCGAGTTTTCCAATGGGTATGGTCGTATGTGGAAGGTGGGTTTGCCGAATCTCACTATACGCTCTATCCCCAATCCCAGCCACTAGCAGCTAGTCGCAGTGGAGACTTTCTACAACATCCATGCGGTGCATACCGGCTCCCTAAACCTAACAACGCTATCTCAAAACACTGTCGACCGGTTCCCCTTGTATAGGATATTTTTTTGAGCGAGCTATTACTTAATAAGCAGGCCTTGCGCGCCGTATCACTTCGTTTTTGATCTCATGAGGCTTATTTGAGATTGCGTTTCAGGCCACTAAATGCCAACTTCTGCTGATAATAGAATGTCTTCGTGGGCTGGTAACGAGACATTAAAGACAGACCGCGGTGCTGTCCCAGGCACACTAGGTTGGGAGAAGATTTAAGTGTAAGGCGGAAAAGGAGAAGACGACATATGCAGACCGTAAATAATTTGAAGGATCGACAATGTCTTCAGCCAAATTGACGATGAACGTCTGGAAGAGTTAATCAACATTGACCTGTCACCTGTCTGAATCGTCGAACATCTGGTCTAGACCTCTCCGCAGACGCTTCCTATATGTCCAGTCCAAAGGCATTTAATCTATTGAACTGCTAGTATCTGAATCTGCACACGCTTGGTGATGTCTTTGTGATCTGCTGCTTGTTAAGTTGTTTGTGATATGGCAGTTGAGGGTCGCTCATTCGGCCCACTTCTGATCAGAAATCCCTATCATCGCCATCTCATGCTTAAAATAACTACAGAAGTGCCGATAAAAGTATAAAGCATTCGCTAAAAAAATCACATACTATTGTTGTTTTATGACCTGATTATTCGGCGTTGCCCAAAGGAGCGCCCGAGCACGACCATAAATCTTGGCTTCCGAACTTATTGCCATTCTCAGAAACTCCGGCCGAATTGCCGTCAACCGAGTCGGGGTATCGGCTTGGGTAAAGCCGAGTCGGAGCACAGTGCTCCGATTATGAAAATGGAAACCTGTTAAGCGACATCCACGTTTCGACATCACCTGAATGCGGGTTGAAAGTTGGGGCATTTCAGAAAAGCCGCTGGACGAGATTCTCTCTAGGCTCAGTCGGGAAAATCAAGCATTGCTACTTTCCGATCACCCCGGACGACGTGAGTTGAAATTCAAAGTCCAAGACCAGGTATGTGCAGATTTTGGAAGTTCCGGAAACTTTGCAACCAAAAACTGCTGAAAACCAGTTCAGCCTAATTCAAAGGAAACAACATGAGCTGTAAAGATGCTGCCCTGGCCATCAAGCAGCTATGGCCTGTACCTTAAGAGATAACTGGTGTGAGACTGGGTTGTATAGATTGTACGATGGTTTTAATCAGACATAAATACAATTCTGTATCAAGTTGGAAGGTTTTGCAATGCCACATCGAAGCCGACCGGGTTTCCAACTTCCAGATATGCCCACGACATATCGTCCATATCGCTAAAGATATCAAACATAGCAGGTACAGGCCCCCACGGTTCCCTGCATGCAGCCGATTGATTGGTATCTGAGTCGACTTCATCGTGCAGCTGTTGCTGTGTTACAGCGATATTTGCATGTTCATCGGTTCTTGCTTCAGGCCCCTGTTGTCTCCGATATTGTGCGACATTAGCAGACTCGCAGTTTATACGCCCACGGGAGACATGAAGGACGTCTAGATTGCATAGAGTAGCCAGTCCTGTAGAGATTCGGCGGGAGAGAGCTGCAACAACGTCTGCAGATGCCCACTTTTGCCGCAGAATTTGGAGAATGCCACACGCAGCGTCAAAGTCCTCGCGGGCATCTTCCCGTTCAGAAGGCAAACGGCTGAACCTGAGTTGCTGATACGAGACCGAGAGTGCGAGGGACACAGCGTAAACAACGGTGGGAAAAGGGTGCAGGGCATTCAGACGTTGTGAATCTCGCATGTGTCTAATAACCTGTATTGCAGACAGCTGCTGTCTAAGGCGTGAGGGCGTTGGAGCCGGTAGTATAGTGACCGATTTGAGTCGGTGAGATAGAATGGCTGTCGTCAGCCAAAAGATATGAAGGGTGGCTAAATAATGTGGTGAAGAAAGTTAGTAAGTCCCCTGTGAAGCCAGCTTTAATATGTAAAATGCAAAGAAACAAAAGCGAGAAGAAACAAAAACACAAGCGACTTGGCCAGGATTTATTTCGCATCCCCGATTTGCCCCATGTCTTTGATCCTGAGGCTTTTTTGGGGGACAGAAACCGCCCCGCCGTGGCAGTAATCTAAGAAAAAGAACCTACCAAGAGTCGATGGCGAAAGTTTCCAGCCTTCCGACTCGTCGACAATCTGTTCAAAGCCGGAATAATCGAAATCAAGGCCATTAATGGAGAGGGGATTCGTCGGGCGGTAAAGTGCAATGGCTTTGGACAGAGTTGTTACTATCTTGAACAAGATATCAAAGGCCACCGATCCGGACTGCTCTGGAGTAAGTGGCTTGATGGCTATATCCACATCGGCCAGGAAGCAAGGCCTCGAATGCATAGAGGAGTTTAATCTATCTAGTATCCATAGACACCAGAAGACACGCCTCATTTCGTAACCATCATCAACCGAACGACAGAGATGTAACGCAATGCTTTGCGCCGAATGGATGGCTTGTGCGACGAACCCAGAGGCCTGTTCAGCGCCATCAGCTCCTTCGTGATGAAGCGACAAGAGAGCCATAATCCTGATAACCGTGATCTTCCGTAAATGCTTTGTATTGTGAAGAGTAGAGATGAGAGAGGCGTGTAAGTGGCTGCAAAATTGCCTCGTTGACACCGGTATATTACCGGCGTGGCGAAGCCTCAGATGTCGCTCGGCAGCTGCAGCCTTTGCAGCTACGAGGCATACAGCATGCGCTAGTGTAACGGGCAATGTTGCCTTTGCCAGACATTGGCGATAATCTTGTTCATTCAACAAAGGTAATATGGGTTGGATATTGTCGAAGTAAATGTCAGAAAGCTTCACGATGGTATCGAAAGCTAAGACGTCGGAGTCAGCGGCACCTCCGACCTCACTCGATGTGTGGTTTCTCCAGGAAGAATCTTGTTGAAAGTCATTCTGAACGGATCCAAGCCCAGGCTGTGGTTGCACCCAAATGCCCACGATCTCGGGCGACAGGTTCTGTGGTTGCTCACAGTAATTCTCTGCATCCAAAAGTCTTGCTTCTGGGTTAAGATCACTGACAAAGCGTGGCGTGCTTGAGCCCGCATCGACTAACGGTGATGCAGACGTGAAAGTTGGGCGTATAGAATGTATTGGAGGGGGATGCACAGAAGATTGAATGCTGGCGGTCTCGGGAACAGAAGAAACGTCCAAGGTGGAGCCAGAAGTTGGCCCAGGACCAGAGTCGGGCGTATGATGGGGTAGTTCATCGTCGCCTTTTGACTTTTCTGACCGCTGGGTTACAGTAGTCGCTTGTTCTTCTGCCGGGCCATCTTCAATATCATCATCTATTTCGCAAACATCCTGAGTGATACCGAGAGCACTCGTCGGAATATGGTTCGGGATGACGGCGGGCTTGATGGTCGAAGAGGCCTCTCGGTGCTGGTGATCGCACCGTCTCTGGACAACAGATTATACGGTCAGACATGTGTTTACGGACCACCTTCATGAAACAAGCCTGGCACTCGTCATCACTTAGAGCTGACGCACCTTCTTGTTGCGACACGGTTCGCAAGCAACTCGAGAACGGATATGCTTTCGTCCATCCAAGTTCAACTTTGACTGCGGTACAAAGACGTACTTGGACGACATTTTGTTTTGGCAAGATTTTAGAGCATCTTAGGGGAATAGGATTAATGGGATAAGGGTGTACAGAGTCATCTAGATTAACGGGGGCAATGACAATGAGAATTTCTTGTCCACGCCGGTGACATCATCTCAGCAGAGCCGCCGATACTAGGCTTAAGCCACGTCATTCCCTCTGGGCTTGGACGTTGATACGAGGCTGATGTGGTATGCAATAATGAAGCTCCACCGTGGGAATGTGGCAATTTACGGATCGCAAGCCCTTGGGGGGAATCTGATAGCGTCTGGGGAAGCGGAGTAAACTGCCTAATGGGGTAATTCTAGAACCTGGGCTGGATGATCCATTGCCTGAGATGGAAAATCCGGGGAAGGCCAGGAGAAGACGAGCCCTACCGGGAATTGTCAACGTGTGAAATGTGGGTTTGCGGCAATAAACCCTATGGTTGCAGCGAGACTGTTCCACCTCTAGACAAACGCTTGGAGAGAATGCAGAAATCGTAGGTGTACGTGTGAAAATTGGCCGCGTGATATAACAGCCGTGTGGCCGGATAAGAAATTATCCGTTCACTTGGAAACCGCTCGGCCTTTGGTTCCTGGGTATGTCGCTGATTCGAGTTTCCGCCCGCTAGAGTTTATGTTGGCAGGGTGAATGATGTGTGCTTGAAATTCATGTGGTACTCACAGCAATCATTCGCATGTCACAATCAGCAGAAGGATGCAGCCCAAGTAAGGTGTCCTTCTAAAACCCTCTGTGAAGGCCGACCTGCAACGATAGTAACACGAAAACCGCAAAGTAGCTGATCTAGTCTAAGACAGCACCTGAAAGGTTTTGATTTCCCAGTCATGCTAATGGCTTTGTAATTCAAGATGTAACACTCCACCATGTGGCCCCCATCACACCCCCTTGGCTCTCTCTCCACCATGGAGTGCGGGGCACCGCATCGGTCGAAATTTCCCGTAAAAGCATGCCGACTCAAGAGGCAATGTAGTATGATCTAACCACGGCGTCGTCGGGGAGGAAGTATCTAAAAAGGTTGCTGAAGGATGAGTCCTTAGGGTTATAATACAAGTCACGCCAGCTGTA
Organism: Colletotrichum sp. SAR11_239; assembly: GCA_025328985.1. NCBI lineage: Eukaryota > Fungi > Ascomycota > Sordariomycetes > Glomerellales > Glomerellaceae > Colletotrichum > Colletotrichum sp. SAR11_239. The sequence goes on from JAKMWZ010000063.1 coordinate 188,667, forward strand.
GCAAAATAAAGGAGTGCCAAAAATATTCAAACTTGCCGGCGATCTGCTTTTCACTTATTCCGGTGGTCTATGAATTTTGTGCTAAATTGCCCTTCTTCCATTCCCACATCATGTTGCTCAACAACCTGTGCCGTCGCGGAATCCCGTCGTTTTGCAAGCTTCGATCCACCCAAGCCGTTATCCGGGCACAGCCCAAACGGACCATCATCACTTGGTTGGAACAAGATAACTGGGAAGACCCGAAAGGTCCGCTGGGCATCAATCGACCGAGTCCAAAGCTCGCTCCTCTCACACCCGAAAGCCCACAGTGGCTTCACGACCTGCACAAGAGGGGTGTTCGTCATTCTTCAAGCTTACTAAGTAGAAGGCCGGGTTATGCTGACAAGCGCACCAGTGGGCACTAGTCAAAGGAGCTGTACCGAAGCAAAGAGCTCTCACGTACGCTGAGAAGGGTGAGGAGTGGCTTGAAGGATTCAAACTGGGATACAAGCGTGATGATCCGTCGACGTGGAGGTCAACGAACATTCCCCGACACCGTTATGGGGGTCTTTTTGACCAGTAGGTCTTACTTGACGCACTCCTTTCACGTTGTCAGGGATGATTGATTCAAATTGGGCCAGTTTCTCATTTGCCCACGCTCAGTTTGTCTGGGATTGCAAGTCCGAACCCAACGTCCGCCAGATATTTGCAACGATTTGGGGAACCGATAAACTCACCGTGTCCTTTGGTAACAGATTGCCCACTGTTAGACGACGTGAACTAAAATCTTTTCAGACGGGGGCACTTTGGCCTTTCCCACACCGGACGAGCCTGACCACGGCAGGGCACCTTGGCCGCACGTACGCACCACAGCAGTCATCCATGTCCGCTCGTGTGTAATGCTGACCTGAGAACTAGTCCGATCAGAGCGCCTACCGCCCTCATCCTCATTGCATTCAGGGGCTTCTGAACCTAGTATGTGTTCTCAAGATTCATGCTAGAAAGTCCAACAAAGCACACTGACTCTGCTTCCGTAGCTTCCCAACGGACCAGAAGATGGCGGTCTGGCTGTCATGGATGGCTCAGCCCCGCTGTTTGAGCAGTACTTCAAAGAACATACACCAGTAAATCTCACACCCAACGTTGTTCTAAGTTGATCCACTGATAACATGAATATCTGCAGCCCGAAGGTGGTTGGATCAAGCGCGATCTTCTCAATTGGGATGACCAAACACTGAAGTGGTTCGAAGATCGTGGATGCCGGTGGTTGAAGCCTACTATGGATCCTGGGGACTTCATTCTCTGGGACTCCCGCGCAGTCCATTATGGCGCCGCCCCTATCAATGACAACAAGCGCATGGCCGTTTGTAAGAATAACCGCTGGTTCGCACAATCTTGATATTGCAAAGCTTACCGGCCGTCCAGATACCTGCTACAAGCCCATTGAGTTTCTGTCTGAAGAACAGAGACAGCGCAAAGTGGAGGCTTTCAAGCGTGGCTATATGACTGTAAGCAAAGAAATTCCCAAGAAATTAGGTCATAAATGGACAATGATTGACATCAATATCAGTCTCATGATCCCACCGACTTTGTTCTCAAAGAACATCAGATGGCGGAATGGAACATACTCCATCCCTACGGCCCGCCGACTGTCAATAAAACTACACAACAGGCTATTGGAATTATCCCATATGATTCCTAGATTAGCGAGCGCATTTAATTGTGTCATTGCAAGGAAGCGGCTGCGCACTGAAATTGCAACAGTGATGCAAATCGTGGGCATATAGTTTGGGTTTCCTCCACTTGTTGATGGATTGCATATGAATGATTAGGGGTTTTTTTGACCAACTTATGGGACCACAAAAACCGGTACATCTGTGATTCTCACCAATGATCGCTTCCAGATCACGGTTGGACACGTCGTATAAGTTCAAAGAACAGCAAACAGGCAGCTACTATATGAACTCTGCCCGACCTTGATTTCCTGTGTCTCCGAGAACAAATCATGAAGTGGATGAATGCGCTCGGTGATCGGGTATCAAATGAAAGCTGATGTGTCACATCGTGACCCCAATCAATCATCACGGAATTCTTATGGTAATCTCCTGATGACACAAGAGTGGATGTTCACATTAGCAGTAATTGCGTTAACATCAGCATGCATTATGTCTCGGCGGCCATTGAGATTTCTATAGATGCCTTGATATACTCAGCAGCTGAATGAGAATATATTGAAGAAAGCCATAAGAGATAGTTCTCATGACCAAGCTTTGTGTGTTGTCTGATGCTGTCTCATATCATCTGTAGTGATACACGACGTGTGTATGAGATACATAACCCATCATCCCCGATTTCCAAGCCTCTATGAATTGAACTGCATGTTGAGTAATAAATCCCAGACCGTGCCGTCTGTGTTAAAAATGTAGACCGATACTTACGGAGCGGCTGTAGTAGCGTTTACCCCATTTGGTAATCTGCGTGTGTTCTCCACCCCGCAAATTTGCAATGGGGTTGCCGAGCAAGAAGCGTGGAGCACTGAGCGCTCTTGCTTGCAGGTGCTTTTCTTTGGACTTGTGCGTGTTCAATCAATCTAACGTGAGTGGGAGATGACCCAATAAGGTCTGGGAGGGACATGACGAACTGTGCGGATATGCTCCATAATCGGCAGATTCTTCTTTCATATTCCGCAAAATGTCTTGCGAGCTGCAGGTACACTCGACAACGTCGCGTTTTTATTATCATCTTCATCAGTATAGGTGCGCCCAGTCTAGGATGGTCAACGAGGTATCAAGCTGGTGCCTTGATCCTCAGAACAGGCGAGGACTTTGAGGAGGTTGCTGGTCACAGCGGTTGATTTCCGCGCCGTCATATCGTCGTGCTACGGTGTCGTGACAAGCTCTTGCGGTCAACTCCCCATTATCTTCTCACATCTCGAAACCATTGGATTGAGTTACGGTGCATTTGCCTCCAATCTTTGACATATCCATCAACCAATAAGATGTAAATCTGTTCGTGCTAGCCTATGAGGCGAAAGTCATGATGACAGATGCTGCGCTGGGCTCACCTGGCTGTTATTATCCTCTGGAATATGTAAAAGCTGTAGACCAGCAGTTGGTGTGGTAATAACGTCAGCAAACCACAGCTAGAGACACTGAGAGTTACCTTTTGTGACAGCCGGACAAAAGTATTGCTGTAGTATCGCGCAAAGGGGAGGCATTGTAGGAGACGCCCCTGTGACCGAGGCCTAAAAATCCATACTGAGAACGATGGAGGGTGGGACGGCCTACCTACTTGTGACCCACCTTTACCCCAAGAGGAAAATAATTCCGGATGCAACTATTGCTATCACGCTTCCCGGAATAAGGTGACGTGATTTACACTTTCATCTGCTCTAATGAGCAGTCTCGCAGCGGGTATCCATGTTGCAAACCTAAGTTCATACTTGTTTTCATTTTACTTGAGTGATACATATATCTAGACTGTAGCGTTTGGGTGATTCGATCGTGAAAGCATAATGCTGTCTGAAGTATTCGTCCCTAATGATTTCCGTGCAAGCAGTATCGGATGGGTTTAAAGAAGAAGTCAGTTAGGTAGCCATCATATTATACGTAGAACGTCTTCCCTTATTTCCCCTTAATATTAAGAAAAATCAGACACCCTTGATATGTGTAACTTCCCACATATGTTATAAATACTCTTCGCTACACCTATACACTGGGCACTTTTCAGGTCAAGGATTCTGTTCATACGCACCATCATCAGTTACAAAAGCATCAAGAATCCATTTTAGGAAGCTATAATGATGTGGTTCTATTCCGCCTCTTATGTTTGCAGTCTAAACTATTTTCCAAGGGAAGATAATCTCTTCTGATAGGTTTTTGGCCCTTTATATGTTAAGATAAACACTTGCCGATGTCTCGATCATGAGGTGGAATTAAACTCTATAGCCAAAGACATGACTCCGCTTGGGCTTGCATAAAGTTCGGTCTAAAAGCCCATGACCTCCACGATTCATGAAGGCGGAATGCGGGGATTTCCTAAAAGGGAAGGGCATGTACTTGAGATCCTCTAGGGGTTTTGAACAGTGCGGGGAAGAGCATGAGTGAGACCTCTTATATTAGATTTGAATCCTCGGACGATATCATCTGACAGCTCCCTTAGATATCTAGTGATATCGAGTCCCAAAAAATATAATATTTTGCACACTAATAGTTACTTTTGCTATTCTTTTTGAGGACCATTCTCTCTATTATTATGAATGACACTCGCGACGCTGTTAATGACAGCACCAAAGACGCCCTGGAGACGATTCCTAGAGTATCTCTCGTTGAAGGGATCGCACGGTATCCGGATCAACAACTCCTGAACGATGCGAAAGACGCTACTGAAGCTGAGCACAACCTCACTTTACGAGACGCTCTGAGGGTGTACCCGCAAGCTATTGGCTGGTCTGTTCTCGTATCGACGGCCTGCGTTATGGAAGGCTACGATATGGCTGTGATTGGGCAATTGTTCGCAATGAAAGCATTCCAAAAGCAGTTTGGAGAGCCACTCGACGGCGGATACCAACTCAGTGCAATGTGGCAGACGCTCCTCGGCAATGCCGCCTACGTGGGCGTCATATTCGGAATATTACTGAACGGCATCATTTCGGAAAGATTCGGACTGAAAAGGACCATGATTGGCGCTTATGTTGCCATCACAGCTTTCACCTTTATACTGGTTTTCGGTCAGAACAATATGCTTCTTTTGTTGGGGCAGCTTTTTTGCGGTATTCCTTGGGGAATCTTCACTGCTGCAGCTCCCACATACGCTTCTGAGGTCTGCCCAACCGTGCTGCGTGGTTATCTCACGACATTTATCAACCTGACATGGGTTATCGGGCAATTGATCTCTGCGGGTGTGTTTAGGGGTGTGCAGGGGATGGATGGAAAATGGGCCTACGGCATTCCTTTCGCCATCCAATGGGTTTGGCCCATTCCTCTGCTCGTTGGCATGTTTTACTGCCCTGAATCTCCATGGTGGCTCCTGCGCAAAGGTCGCATGGACGAGGCCGAGCACTCTTTGAGGCGCCTGTCCTCGAGATCTGCGATGGACATAAGGAAAACATTGGCTATGATGGCCCAGACGGATCGAGAAGAGAAGGAATCAGAAGGAAGCTCATATTGGGACTGCTTCAAAGGACCCGATAAGCGAAGAACTGAAATTGGCTTTTGTGCGTGGTCAATCCAAGTGTTCGCGGGAATCTCCATGAACCAGTACAAAACTTACTTCTTCGAGCAAGCAGGCATGAGTCACCAAACTGCCTTCGATATGAGTATTGGCTACTTCGCAATTGGCTTCTTCGGAACGATCATCTCGTGGTTTCTCATCACACGCTTTGGACGTCGCAGCATCTTCATCGTCGGACTCGGCACCATGTCACTTGTCATGTTTGCTATTGCCTTTGCAGCACTTGCACCAAGCTCAAATAACCCGGCGATGTGGGCGCAGGCAATTCTCCTTGTTGTATGGGTGTTTTTGTATGACGTTTCGGTCGGCCCTCTGGCCTTCTGTATCGTCAGCGAGGTCGGATCGACACGTTTGCGCTCCAAAACCATTGCTATTGGTCGCTGCGCGTTCTACTTCTGGTTCATCATTTTTGGCATCGCCACACCATACCTCCTGAACCCGAGTGAGCTCAACTTGAAAGGGAAGACGTTTTTTGTCTACGGGAGCACACGTTTTTTGTCTGCAGTCTGGTCTTACTTTCGGCTTCCAGAGATGAAAGATCGCACGTATCAAGAGTTGGATATCTTATTCAAGACCGGATTCTCGGCGCGGAAGTCTAAAGACATCAAAATTGACCCATATGCGGAGCCGGAGGCTGTAGCAACTGGGTCAAGTAAGACATAACTCACCAATCAATTCTTCACTAGGAGCTAAAGTTAATAAAGCTGAAGTTGTGCACGAATTTCTGGAAATATTCGCGTGTGAGCTTTTAGAATGCTATGTTACATATGCTATTATTGAAAAGAGGAATTTTAACTTAGAAACTGGGTCAACACTTTGAATTGAGGCCTGCTGCTAGACCTGATCGACCAGCTGTTGCATCTTCAGGTGGAGATATAAGGTGCTGAAACGTTCTGGGTGGGTGACAATGGAATCTGCTTTGCACTCCCATCTTTTTGGTGATTCCGACGTTGGACGCAGAAGCGATGAACGCCTTGTGTTGCTACTCAGACTTCCCACACGATGCTCTTCTGAGTCTTTGCTTATTGACGAACCGACTGGACAAGGTTGAATGCTCTGCGAATCAATCATTGGAAAAGAACAACTCACAGTAGCTAGTTCTTTTCCCTCGCTAGGTTACCTACTTATGGACTCATAAATATTGTCGGTATCTGCAACAGGTGCAGCCTCTTTCACAGTCAAGACATCAAAGTTCGTTTCTACTAGTCTACGCAGGCCAAGTTAGCTATGAGACGACGGACGCTCTGAGTGACCAGTGAGATGCAACTTCGTGTCACATCGCACAATTTAAGCCATTACTTTTTGCATATTTGCATATGGAATTTAGGAAAGCTGACTGCGATGTGGTATCTACTGACACTTGTTAGGGGGGCAGTAGGTTTGCTAATTTGTTTGTGCCTCTTTGAAGTTGCAGGAAACTTCTGGGGAGAATGGTGTGTGTAGGGAGCTGCAGGACCATCCATGTCTGGTGACGATGTAAACATGGTTTTGTAAAACAAAGCATGCACCCAACAGAGCCATCCTGAGCAAAGGACACCTTCATTCAGCGCACGGTTACAGCAACGATGAAGGCTTATGTTGCATCAACTGTGTGCTCTAAGGCGATATGAGAGCGAGCCAATTCAAGGCGCCGTAACCTCAATCACAAGTTGCTACCGTGGACTTCCTTTTGATCCACGGCGTTGGGAGTGCAGCTGTGAGTCAGCGCGGGATAGTGTACGTGTCTGCAAACAGATACGTCGCTGTGAACATGAGTTTTGGTTCAATTGTGTTGACAAGCATGGCACACCGGTGGAGACTTCTACTGGTGGATTGCATGATTTGCCGTGAACTTCGTTGTCGCTGCAGGTTTGACCACCAGGGGAAACAACTGCCACGGAAACGCACGAGTGATTAGAACGCCTTGCGAGGTCAATACGGACGTAAGATGCGCTAGGCTCAACCGTGCCTCACCGCAAGGGAAAATCGAGGTCGTGGACCGTAGCTTTAGACATGACTCGACAAGCCCCACTACCCAGGTATTTATCACGACGCGTCGCGACTCGCGAGACCCTCGTGACGGAACAGCAGAACAGCCATGTCATTCTGGACAACTGTCTTCAAAGTATGGTTGCTGTTTTCCTCCGAGGACTGCTATTCTTCATGCAGTTAGAAGCGTGTTAGATTTTACCTCTAGTTGTCTAAGCTTCTACGAAAAGGATTTGGGGCTATGTGAAAGGAGAAGGAAAAGTACTTCCCAGCAAGTCTTTGTGGGGTTCGCAAGACTTAGGGACGATCACAATACCGCCGAGTCAGATGCAAGGAGCCAGACAACGGGGGTGGCCGACAATTTGGATGTGTGAATATGGATCCCCATACGAGTTGACTGAACGCCTTCTGAAGTAGACATTAGGCAGCAGATATTTGGCTACAGCAGCCCTCGTGCACGTACAGCAGCCACCAAATTGTCAAGATGCGGCTTAGCTTCACTGAGGTTGATATCTGGCGTGACGAACTACTCACATAACAACATTGACTGCAGACTCACCCAACTTTGGCTGACCGCTTCAGCTAATTGGCCTTGACAATACCAACTTCCACGACAAGGAGATTCCTAATCCTCGTCCAGTTTAAGTTGTTGACAAAGAATGTTGGCTTGGGGCTGGTATGCTGGGTCTACGAATATCACGTTGATATTAAACCCGGAAGGCTGATAAATGAAGAACATCCCACACGTACCGTTGTGTGGGAGTCGCCCGACTCGCCGCAATGTCCGCCCTATCCGTATCCCCAGGTGAAAAACCTTAAATCGCTGCCTGTTGTTTACGACGTTGGGAACTGGGTAACCTTTGCTAGATTTCTCGCAGACATGTGCTAGTAATACCAGGATCTTCCAGCCAGTCTACCGGCTCTATGAGAAGCTTTTGAAATTGACGTAGAAGCCCTTGTCAACCCAGAACAAAAGGATCATTCGAATGGAGACAGATTTGACGCTAAATTGATTGTCAACAGGCGGTGTGTAGAGCGTGACATCGTAGATATTCTTAAATAGATGCATTCCGCCGTCATCTCCGGAACTTCGAATTGATTCCTTCGTCGACCCTACCTTTGCAACGCACAAGAAAAGCCACACCAACAAGCTACAATGGCTGCCTTTTTGAAGAACCTCGCCCTTGCATTCCTTCTTGTTCAGGTTGCTGAAAGGTAAACGCTTGATTCCCATGAATCAAGACCAGCATATGCTAATGTGAGACACCAGCAAGGACCACAGCAGCCATAACTGCTGTTTATTGACTGCGGAGGGATGGATTCCAAGGAATGACTGGACGAAGGCGGTGTGTGAAGATCGATGGGGATCAGTGGTGAGTATCTTGATATCTTTTGCTGTCTATCGACCTAGTTAACGCGAGCACTAGGCGACCTTTGATGGCGTAAAGTGCATCCAGAAGCCTGGCAACGTCATCAGCGGCGATGATTTCTTCACTGCATGCAAACTCTATGGCTTGGTAAATGGTTACGAGCAGTGGGAGAGGGGTGCTGGCTACCGGGGCACTTGCTCTTGAACGCACTGAAGGCTTTCAAGCAGACGTAGAAAGCTCCGAGGTGCGAGCCTCATCGTGCAAAGGCCTTATTCGAAGTGCAGGTCGTCTTGTGCTCATATATTTTTCGTTTCTGTCGAAGTCATCTTGGATGACATTCTGGTATAATACAATAATTACACATTGGGTAGGTCGTTCTTGGACATTGGAAATCCCCAGATTCGTCAGCGCTGTCATCCAATCACACGCGGCAGAGGAACGCACTCATTAATAAAGACGGGCCCTATTATCAGGATATAAAATACGAGGGTACGAGCCTAGAGCTATGCTGGCGATACAATCCTGTCCACTGCAGCAGAACATTTCTGTACTCAGAGGGCGGACTGCGGGACAAGGTGCGGCAGAGCTGGTGATTCCCCACTACTCGCAGTCTTGCGCGCACCGAATCGCTCGGCCCTACTTTGCCAACCACATATGACCTCCTGTTGCCACGCCTGCCCAACGCTTGCTTTTACATCATAGATGGTTCCTAATTAAGCTTCGAAGACAGCGCAGATACCTGCAATGTGACTCCCATTGGCGATTGTCCATGGGCAGGAGAGCAGCTCAGTAGCTTACTGGCGGTCGTCACCCATCACTGAAGCAAGATGCCGCTGGATGAAGTGACGAGAGGATCATGGTGCCCGCCTTCAAGTACCTCGTTCAATGTATAGTCAATATGTGGCGTGGGTTGTGTCGCAGAATCGGAGGCTATCTGTGAGGGGAAAGCCTACATGTGGGAAATAACCGTTTTACAGTCACGCTGTACTTCTCGGCGTCATCAACACGCTCAAAATCATGAAAGGGCGGTGGCTTCGGTGGGCTATGGGCTTCACTGGACCACATGGCATCGCTGGGCTACCAAGTCCCCGCCTGGGTTGCACTCTGTATCACGAGCTCTGAGACAGGCCAATTCCACTGAAACATTTGGAAGAAAGAAAGCGCAGGTAGTTGCATCTATAATTTCACATCTTGTTTTGACCTTTGAAACTCTGACCTTGATTCAATTCAAACGTGAAGTTCATCAGCCTGCTTGCAATGGTTGCTGGCGTTATCTCCGCATCAGTAACGCAATACATATTGCGGAAGTTCTCGCTGGCTCAGGCCCTCAACTCGTACCAATTCAATATCGGCAAGGTCGACGAGGTTTGTGGGATCTCGAACACGACCGAGTGGTCTGCAACCAGTGGTAGTAAAGACCACAATGTATTCATCGCTAGCCTTTTCCCAGCTCCTTGCAGCGATGATGAGTTCTCATCTAGGACAGTTTCAGTGGCAAGGTTACTGGCTCAACTTGACGCACGGCTTTGGCGAACGGGGTGCACACGTCTCTACACTGTCCGTGGTCCAAGCACGGGGTCTAGAACAACGCCAACCCGGACACTGATTCTCGACAGTTCGACGGCCATCCGGACAAAAGTATCCATAGCTTACAACTCCTTCGAATATCGAGATCAAGATAAATAAAACGGGGTTAATGAATATCGATAGACAAAGCGTTGCAATGTGAGGGACTCCACGGTAGGTAGAAATGCGATTAGGGGAAATAAGCCAGAGAAAATACGGATCGCAATACCTTAAGATTTAGTCCTTTTGTCGTAAACGAATCCAAAAGTCCGGACATTCTTGTCTCACAAACCACGAGTTTTGTAGTTTCCATTCCTCATGGGGTTGAGTAGAGCGGGCCTGCCGATATCTATCGTTAATATGAGAGATATTAAGAGTTCTCGCACATAATACAGACCTCAAATGTGAGAAAGAAGCTTGGGATCATTTTGAATATTTCGAGTAGGCTGATGTTTTTGCCGATGCAGGTACGGTGGCCTTTTCCAAAGGTAAATGTAGCGGCAGCCATCGTCTTGAAGCGCTTGTCAAACTCCTCTTGGGATTCGTTCCCGTCTTGTAGCCATCGTTCCGGCCTAAACAAATTGGCATCATCTCCGAACACTTCTTTGTCGTGGTGAACGACCCATGGGGAGGCCCCGACAATGGTTCCCCCCGGTAGACGGGTTCCGTCCGCAAGCTCAAGCCCCCCCTCAGGCACTATACGCTCGAGTATCAAGCCTACCGCCGGGTGAAGTCGCAGTGCCTCAGAAACAGTGGCGATCAGGTATGTAAGCTGCTGGCTCTGTTTCCAAGATACTGGAATGGACAGCCGACCTTCATCGCGGGCTTCATCAAGTTCGGCCATGAGCTTGGAATAGACCCGAGGACTCCTGGTCGTGTAGTAAAGAACAGCACGTAACGAAATGGCTGTCGTATCAGAACCTGCAAACATGTTTGTGATCATGTAGGAGAGAACTTGGCCGTCGTTAACAATGTCGGGATGAGCCTCTTTGGCACGGAAGAATTTGTGGACAAAGTCCAAGCTCTGTCCATTGAGTTGACGTTCATGAGGCGTTTGGTTCTGTTCTGCGATCAATCGCTCTTGTAACCTTCGATTGGCAAACAGAGCTACCGGACCAGTGGAGCGACTGAAACGACAGATGATCGGATTTTTCTTGAGCCAACGGTCTAACCAGGGGACTTGCCCTACGATGGCATTGTAATCCATCGCCGTGTTCAACGCCGCGATGATTCCTTCCAGGTCACGTCCTTCCCGCATGAATCCGAAGGGTCTGCCGCAAGTGAGCTCAGTGATGACATCGAAGGCGTAGAACTGGAACCATTCGAAAAGAGAAACCGGTACTCCGGTACTGGCATATCGAATCTCGAGTTCAGATAGAAGCGACACAATGGCTGAGTCGACGAGCGGCTCGTAGTCGGTCAAGGTCGTCATAGAGTAGGCATTGGCCACGGGCCGTCTGATGCGGGCGTGGAAGGCATCACTGAGCGTCGTAAAGAGTGTTTGGGTCGCTTTTCCGTCAACAAGCTGCTGCTGAACGGCGTAGAAGCCGCTTTTTGGGAATCCATTCTTCACGCTGTAGACCTTTGCGATGTCGGCGGGGTTCCTAATGCTCACCACGCGAGGACCAAGCCGCACGTTGTCGCCAAGCTCATCATGGAGTGCAATTAGGGATGCTTGGTTGTTTCCCTTGCTAACGTTGTAAACGCGGTATAGATTGCTGAGACCTGCCAAGAATGGCCCAGGTACCTTTCGTATGCCAGCTGCGAAGTAGTTGCTCACAAGATGAATGAAGGCCAAGCAACCTGCTGCCAACGCTACTTGAAGAAATGCAATGGCCATTCTGTGAATCTGTTCTGGTAATACGCCGGACCTCACTATGTTTGAACTTTGATGATACGAAGTCCGTTTGTTTACTCGTAGATAGAGGAGTGACGATGTAATTCCAAACGTAAATTGAGAGCTAGTTACGTTGTGTTAATGTAAGCTTGTTGGAACCTGCCTGCGGTGAGAGCGGGAGAAGATGACGACACATTGTTCTTAAATAACGGTCGGAATATTGCAATGATACGTTCCGAGCTTTCTGATCCGGTTTCCGTCTCAGAATGAGGAGATCGCAATGATCGGAATTTCGGAAGGATTGGTAATGTCACTTACCCCGCACACAGAACACGGAAGATTTCGACACAGGTTCTACCACGCGCTTTCGAGACGGCGTATTAGTGAGCTAACGTTTAGTTCACAGACCAAGAGTCGTTCTTTCATACACTTGAAATGGCGACACATTGACCGAGGCTCGAATGATTTGAAGAACTGAACCTGGTCTAGTTTTTCGATTACGTTTTCTTCAGATCATAATATAAGGAAACAGCTGCTGAGGGTATAAGGTTAAGGCTAGCTATATAGAAAAAAAATTGATTTACGTTAAGGGGGGTGGAAATAACTATAATTATAAAATTCTAAACCTAGGTTTAGAAATCCTACTTAGTAAAAACTAGAATCCTAAACTTAGGTTTAGAAATATAACTTAGTAAAAGCTAGCTATTAGAATCTTAAACCTAGGTTTAGAAATCCTATTTAGTAAAAACTAGCTATTAGAATCCTAAACTTAAGTTTAGAAATATAACTTAGTAAAAACTAGCTATTAGAATCCTAAACTTAGGTTTAGAAATCCTATTTAGTAAAAACTAGTTATTAGAATTCTAAACTTAGGTTTAGAAATTTTATTTAATAAAAACTAACTATTAGAATTCTAAATTTAGGTTTAGAAATCTTATTTAGTAAAAGCTAGCTATTAGAATCTTAAACTTAAGTTTAGAAATCCTATTTAGTAAAAACTAACTACTAGAATTTTAAACTTAGGTTTAGAAATCTTATTTAGTAAAAGCTAGCTATTAGAATTTTAAACTTAGGTTTAAAAATCCTATTTAGTAAAAACTAATTATTAGAATTTTAAACTTAGGTTTAAAAATCTTATTTAGTAAAAACTAACTATTAAAATCTTAAACTTAAGTTTAGAAATCTTATTTAGTAAAAGTTAGCTATTAGAATCTTAAACTTAAGTTTAGAAATCCTATTTAATAAAAATTAGCTACTAAAATCTTAAACTTAGGTTTAGAAATCTTATTTAATAAAAACTAACTATTAAAATCTTAAATTTAGGTTTAGAAATCTTATTTAGTAAAAGCTAGTTATTAGAATCTTAAACTTAGGTTTAGAAATCTTATATAGTAAAAGCTAATAACTAAAATATTAAGCTTATATATAGAAAGGTATATAGTAGTTAGTAGTTCTTAAGATATTAAATTAATATCTAGAAAATAAGCTTAGTAGCTTATAATTTTAAAAGCTTTTAAAGTAGCTAGCTAAATAGAAACTATAGATAATATATAATAAAATAAGTATTAATTTTAAGTATTATTTATAAAAAACTAGTAATAATATACTAAAATCTATATATATATAGAATAAAAAGATAGAAGAAATTTATAAGTAGTAATAAAAAGAAGAAAGGAAGTTATTTTAAGATATAAAAGGGATAGTTTAATATATTATAAGTATATAATATAATATTATATAAAGTAGTAAGTTAGGGTTATATAATAATATATAGGTCCTTATATAATATATAATTAGATAACCTTATTATAAAACTATACTATAAATATAAAGCTAGGAATAAAGTAATACTATATAGTTAACTTTAAAAATAATATAGTATTTTATATATTTTAAGTAGTAAAAAAGTTACTTTTTAGCTATAAAGTATTATTTATTATAAGCCTTAATATATAATAACTAAGATTTAAAATTTTATATTACTAAAAAGCAGTAATTTTTAATCCTAAATATAAGTTTAGAAATTTATATTAATAAAAAGCTTATAATTTTTAGTATAAAATTAATCCTAAACCTAAGTTTAGAAATCTAGTTTACTAGAAAAAAAGTAACTTTTAATCTTAAACCTAAGTTTAGAAATTTAATTTATTAGAAAAAAAGTAACTTTTTATCTTAAACCTAGGTTTAGAAATTTAGTTTACTAGAAAAAAAGCAACTTTTAATCCTAAACCTAGGTTTAGAAATTTAGATATCTAAAAAAAAGCTAGTTTTAATCCTAAACCTAGGTTTAAAAATTTAAATATCTAAAAAAAATAGTAGTTTTCATTTTAAACCTAAGTTTAGAAATTTAGATATCTAAAAAAAATAGTAGTTTTTATCCTAAACCTAGGTTTAGAAATCTAATTTACTAGAAAAAAAGCAACTTTTAATCTTAAACTTAGGTTTAGAAATCTAAATCCTTAAAATATAGTAAATTTTAATCCTAAACTTAGGTTTAGAAGTTTAGATTACTAAGAAAAGAAGCTAGTTTTTATCTTAAACCTAATATACTAATAATTATTTATAAGCTATAAAAGCTTATTTTTACTTATTTCTTTCTTTATATAGTATTATTTAGTAATATCTATAGTTTATTTACTACTTTATTCTTTATAGCGTATTATCCTTATGTTTTAGCTATAAAAAGATACTATAATATTTAATATTATTCTTCTCTTTAATTAAGTCTACTTTATTAATCTTTAGCTTTATTATAGCTGAGATATTTCTTTATATAATTTTCTACTTAATATAACTTTATTGCTTTAAGAGCTTATTCCTTAATAGTAATACTATTATCTAGTATTATTTAGCGTTTATTTACTCCTTTTAGTTATTAAGGCTAATTTCTAAAGCTTTAAAAGCTTATTTCTAACTTATAGTTTTATTACTTAGTATAGCCTAAGATCTATTTAAACCTTCTTATCTATATTCTAAATTCTTCTTAGCTAAATTTCTTCTTTTATTATATAAATATTAAATATAAATAACTATACTTCTAAAATATTATTAAGGGGTTATATTTTATAATATAGTAGAATACTACTATTATTTATATTATTAGAAGTCTTCTTCTATTTCTCCCCTATCTCTATTATCTAATATTACTTAGTATTTATTTAACTTTTATAACTACTAGGGATTAAACCTAAGCTTTAGGATCTAGTTTCTATATACTAAATCTATTTCCTAGTAAAGCCTAGGGATAATTTAAACCTTCTTACTAATTACTAAAGATTAATCTTAAGCTTTAGGATCTAGTTTCTATCTACTAAGCTTATTACTTAGTAAAGTCTAGGGATAATTTAAACTATCCTACTATATACTAAAGATTAATCTTAAACCTTAAGATCTAATTTCTATCTACTAAGCCTATTACTTAGTAAAATCTAAAGATAATTTAAACCTTCCTACTAAGTACTAAGGATTAATCCTAAGCCTTAAGATCTAATAAAACCTAAGGTTTATTTAAAGCTTCCTATCTATATTCTAAATTTTTCTTAGTTAAATTTCTATATTTATTATATTAATATTAGATATAAATAACTATACTTTTAAAACGCTATTAAGGAGTTATATTTTATAATATAGTAGAATACTACTATTATCTATATTATTAAAAGTCTTCTTCTATTTATCCTCTATCTCTATTATCTAATATTACTTAATATTTATTTAACTTTTTAAGCTACTAAAGTCTCTACTTAAGCTTTAAAAGCTAACTAATTTAAAGTTAGTAATACCTACTCCTTTTAAGTTTATTAAAGCTATAAATAAGCTTCCTAAACTATATAACATAATTAATAAGAAGAGTTACTATAGATTAACCCTTATATACCTACTCTAGAGGATTAATCCTAAGCCTTAAGATCTAATTTCTATCTACTAGGCTTATTACTTAGTAAAGTCTAAGGATAATTTAAACCTTCTCACTAGTTACTAAGGATTAATCCTAAGCCTTAGGATTAAGTTTCTATCTACTAAGACTATTACCTAGTATAGCTTAAGGTCTATTTAAACCTTCTTATCTATATTTATCTTAGCTATATTAGATATAAATAACTATACTTCTAAGGTATTATTAAGAGGTCTTTAAGCTAAGTATTAAGAGCTAGTTTCTATTTACTAATCCTATTACTTAGTAATACTTATAATTAACCTAAATATATTAGTCTAGTATTATCTACTACCTCTATTATCTAAGTATTCCTATTAGTATACTATAAGATAGCTACTAGTAGTATAAATCTATATATAAGCTGCTCCTTATAGTATATATTATAATAAATAATTAAATAAGTAAGCATATTTATTAGGCATATATATATATTAAACTAAGCTTTTAGATTCTCCTTACCTACTTTAAAACTATAAAAGAGTATAGATATAAAACCTATTTAAAACTATAAAGTAGTATAGATATATAAATCTATAAGGCCCTTAAGAAATATACCTAAGTAAAGAATATATAGTAACTATATATTATATTTTATAGTATAGAAGAATACTACTATTATTTATATTATTAGAAGTCTTTTTATATTTATCCTCTATCTTTATTATTTAGTATTACTTAGTATTTATTTAACCTTTTAAACTACTAAGGTCTCTACTTAAGCTTTAGGAGCTAGCTAATTTAAAGCTAGTAATACTTACTCCTTTTAAGTTTATTAAAGCTATAGATAAGATTCTTAGATTATGCTATATAATTAATAGGAAGGGTTTATATAAATTAACCCTTATATACCTATTTAAGGGGATTAATCTTAAGCTTTAGGTTTTAGTTTCTATCTATTAGGCCTATTACCTAGTAAAGTCTAAGGATAATTTAGACCTTCCTACTAGTTACTAAGGATTAATCTTAAGCCTTAGGATTAAGTTTCTATCTACTAAGCTTATTACTTAGTAAAGTCTAGGGATAATTTAGACCTTCCTGCTAAGTACTAGGGATTAATCCTAAGCCTTAGGATTTAGTTTCTATCTAATAGGCCTATTACCTAGTGAAGTTTAGAGATAATTTAAACCTTCCTACTAGTTACTAGAGATTAATTTTAAGCTTTAGGATTAAGTTTCTATCTATTAGGCCTATTACTTAGTGAAGTTTAGGGATAATTTAGACCTTCCTATTAGTTATTAGGGATTAATCCTAAGCCTTAGGATTAAGTTTCTATCTATTAAGCCTATTACCTAGTAAAGTCTAGGGATAATTTAGACCTTCTTACTAATTACTAGGGATTAATCTTAAGCTTTAGGATTAAGTTTCTATCTACTAAGCTTACTACTTAGTAAAACTTAGGGATAATTTAAACCTTCCTATTATATACTAGGGATTAATCTTAAGCCTTAGGATCTAGTAAAGCTTAAGATCTATTTAAACCTTCCTATTTATATTTTAAATTCTTCTTAGCTAAATTTTTTTTTTTATTATATAGATATTAGATATAAATAACTATACTTCTAAGGTGCTATTAAGAGGTTATAATTTATAGTATAGTAGAATACTATTATTATCTATATTATTAGAAGTCTTCCTCTATTTATCTCCTATCTCTATTATTTAATATTACTTAATATTTATTTAACCTTTATAACTACTAGGGATTAAACCTAAGCCTTAAGATCTAGTTTCTATATATTAGGTCTATTTCTTAGTAAAGCTTAAGGATAATTTAAACCTCCTTACTATATACTAAAGATTAATCTTAAGCCTTAAGATCTAGTTTCTATCTACTAAGACTATTACTTAGTAAAGTCTAGGGATAATTTAGACCTTCTTATTAGGTATTAAGTATTAATCTTAAGCCTTAAGATTTAGTTTCTATCTACTAGGTCTATTACTTAGTAAAGCTTAAGGATAATTTAAACTATCTTACTATATACTAAAGATTAATCCTAAGCCTTAAGATCTAATTTCTATCTACTAAGATTATTACTTAGTAAAGTTTAGGGATAATTTAGACCTCCCTGCTATATGCTGAGGATTAATCCTAAGCCCTAGGATTTAGTTTCTATCTACTAGGTTTATTACTTAGTGAATTCTAGAGATAATTTAGACTATCCTACTATATATTAGGGATTAATCCTAAGCCTTAAGATTTAGTTTTTACTTAGCATTCCTATTCCCTAGTATTATTTACTATCTCTATTATTATAGTATTCCTAATAGTATACTATAATATAGCTATTAGTAGTATAAATCTATAGATAATCCTCACCCTTATAGCGTATGCTATAATAGATACTTAAATAAGTAAGTATATTTATTAGGTATATATATCTATATACTAAACTAAGCTTTTAGATTCTATTTACCTATATTAAAACTATAAAGGAGTATAGATATATAATACTATATACCCTCTTAAGTCTCTAGATAAATTTAATATAGGTCCTAAAACGCTTTAGTATTCTATATAGCCCTCAAGAAATATAATATAGAATATATAGTAACTATATACTATATTTTACTATAAGAAAAAAAAGCTATATTATTTATATCATCTAAAGTTATTCTAAGTTTATTCCCTATCTTAATTATTATAAGAACGCTCTAAAGCTAGTTCTAGCTTTATTATAGATTAGAAACCTTCCCTCATATAGTATATAAAAGCCTATAATTTCCTTATAGAAAGTTATTATAAGCAATCTAAGTATTATTCTGCTAATATATAGACTAGTTTAAATTAAGGTTTAGGGTTAGGGTTACTTAGGGT
>JAKMWZ010000630.1:0-10424 GCA_025328985.1 Colletotrichum sp. SAR11_239
GCTGCGGCTGGGCAGCAGCGCCGGCGAGGAGATGGGCGCCGCGCCGCCGCCGCCGCCGCCGTCGCGGGAGGTGGACCTCGAGGCTGCGCGGTTCGTGAGGGAGGAGTCACGGAGGGAGGGGGTGGTTAATGTGCCGCTGCCTGTGCGCATGGGCACGCGGAGGGTGAAGGACAGCGTGGGCGGGGTGAGCGTCTCTGCGGATTCGATCGCGAGCGCGAGCACGAGTCCTCCGCCCGTGGCCGTGACGAGACCTACATGACCCCTGCCCTATTCTCTCAGGGGAAGAAAAAAGTAATCACTTAGACGTACACAGACATCACATAAGCCATAACTACATAATGTTAATGCAAATATATCCTGACAGCGGCATTGAGCAAGTGGAGATGCTGTCTGTCGTTCACTGCAGTCATTCAATGCATTCGCTTTTTCATGGGATGACAGACAACGTCCGCCCGTCTGATTTTGGGGTTACATACGCCGATGGTCCCATCGGACTTGCCTTTCGTCCCATGTTTTTTTGGATTATTCGGATCCGCGCGATCAGGGAATCGAGATTAGGGGAGAAGCTTGCTCCCGTGGAAACGTCGGATGTTGCAACTGCTGCGGTGATGCAATGCCGTGAGTCGTGGCGGGGGGTATATCGGTGCTGGACTAAGACGTCTGCGAGCGACGACGAAGAAAGACGGCGGCGGACGACGACGGCGGACGACGACGACAAACAACGACAAGGGCATTGACACAGGATTACAGCAGCCACAGCACAAGGTAGGAGGTGTGTTCAATTATTCAGCCGCTTTTTGGGTATCGATTCTGTGCTACTCTTACCTAACTGTCGACATCTAACACTAGAACCAGGACGCCAGCTTTCGGGCTTCCGGATGGTTGGTGTAAAGCTCAGCATCGGCAGCCGCTGAGAGACTCGTCCTTGTAGAGCGACCGCGGCGTTGCGGCTGCGCGGGAGGTACTACCACAGCGGCGGTCCTCGTAGCTTCTGTCGTCGTTGCTGCTGTCGTCTTCGTCGTCGCCGTCTTATTCGGGCCCTTATTCGCCTTGCCTCCCTTATTGGTACTCTTGGCTCTAGGCTTGGCCGTCTTCGTGGCCGCCTTCGTGGCCGCTCCGCCCCCCGTGTATCTTGGGATCTTGCTCTTTCCCTTGCTGCTTCCCTCACCGTTGTCGATGTCAAGCTCAACGACAGGTACAACCAAGACAGCCTTCCCCTTTCCCTTCGCCTTGCTGCTGCCCTCGCCATTGTCGAGTTCTATCGGCTCAGTCGCCGATCCCGCAGGAGCTGGTTCCCCCTTCAACTTCGCCTTGTTGCTGCTGGTGCTAGTACCCAGCTTCTGGGCTGGCTTCTGAGCTGGTTTCTGAGCGGTAATTCTGGCTACCGCCTTTCCCTTCCCCTTGGTCTTACTGCTGGCACTGCCCTCATCGCCGTCGTCGACATCCATATGGTGCGACTGGGCATTCTAAACCCTGACCGGCTGTGCCACTTGCTTTCCATTACCATCAACAAAGAAATGGCTGAATGCCTCCTCGTCGTTATCGTCCTCCAGGTAATGTGAGTCTTCCTTCTCCGGGGGCAGCGTGGCATAGAGTCCCTTTCCTGCTTTGGGCCAATTAGGGTGAAGATAATCGTCCTCGTTGTCCTCTGGTACAGCATCGGCCTCAGGGGCGGTCGTCAACTGCAAAATCGGGCGCACACCACCCGGCTTGGAGCGTTGCTTGGAACGCTTGGGTGGCAAGTGGTTTCCAGTGCCGTTTGCGAGGACGTTCGTACGAGAGCTTTCGGGCTGCTGCTGGCATGTTAGCATTCTGAGCCTCCGAGACAGGAAGGGAAACATACCGCCTTCGGTTGGGCCCAGTCTGGCGAGCGGAAGATCGGAAGATCTGGCTGCTTTTTGGAAACCGAAACGAGAATGTCCACCAACAGGCCGGGCATGATTTGCTCACTGAAAGACAGTAGATTGAGCAAGTCAGTCCTACGGAGTTCCTCGAAATACTCTCTCCTCTGTTTTTGGGGTCAGCGCTCGCTCTTGTCGTTTCATCAGGATCACATACCGCATCAGTGCTGGCATCGCCAGCCCCGAATCCCACCAGCTCAGGCTTGATGAAATCCGGCAGACCCTCGAGATTCCTCGCCCTCATCCTCTCAACTTCGGCCCGCTGCTTCTTCAGATCGGATTGCTGCTGCTTCGCCTCGCGGTACTTAACCAGTTTGGCTTGGTAGTTAGCCTGCGCCTTGTCTTCGACGACGCAAGTGCTGCACTTGAAAGAGGCAGGGTTGCTAGCTGTTTCCTCGGAGACCTGGGGATCGTGACAGAGCTGGTGCCAGGCCTCGCCGCAACCACAAGTGATGATAAGGTTTGCGGCAGTATCCGAGCTGCGCTGGCACTTCACACACATGGAAGAATCCTTGACGCGTTTCCTTTTGGCAGGCGGTTTCGGGGGCTGGATGGCAACGGGCTGAGGTTCGTCTCGGGGTGTGGGGCGCGTTGGTGGCCTGCTGTCATGCTCGTCTGATCCTCGCTTTCTCTTGCCCACACTAGGGGATGGCAGTTGATTGGCATGCGTGGCGGCTCCTGCGCTAGGTCTGGGTGACGCTGTCGGCATTGGCAAAGTTGTAGATGTGCTAAGCGTCTCCACGAGTCTGCGCTTAACGTCCTCGTAACTTGCCTTTGCTGGGGCGGAGAGCTGGGCGGTGGTAAAGCCCAGGGACGGGGAGGAGTTGCTTCCACTGCCATTCTCGTTCTTTATTCGGCTCAAAATTTGCTTGGTTGAGGCTGTAAACTGTGGGGTATACCTCGAAGGCGTCGGCGATTTGCCCTCGTTCTTCGAGATTGTAGGAAACGGTCGGCTTGGGCCGGTTGTGGCAGGCGCGGACACGACGCCACTACCAGTCTGGATGGTTGATGTGGCGTTCGAGGCCTGCACGACTTGAGCACGCATCGCGCTCAACTCATCAGCCTTTTCCTGCTTGATAGCCCACAGGCGGGAGGCGTTGTCGGGCATCGTGTTGTCCATGGCGTATATAGATGCAGGTAGTTATACTGAGGGCGGGACGTGGTTGAGTCGGAAGGTCTGGAGAAGGTGGAAAGCTGCAGTCGCGTGACTTTCACGTGACCTGGACCGTGCTCACCGAGCTGTGGCAGGTACGTACTGTCTCGGTCACTCTCGGTGAGGTCAGATCCCCACGAGGTGGGTTAAAAATGCAGTGAACTATTTGGTTTTCTTCTCCAAGGTGTGAGAAAGTCACGGTTTTTGATGAGACCTCCTAATCTTTCTAGTTATAACTATCGAAGACCAAATTGGAAGTAACGATAGTGATAGCGATGACCATGGACAACGACCACGGACGACGACAACAACGATGGCAACGACGACGATGGCATCGACGACGGCAAGGTAGAGTATAGTCACAGGCGATACGGTAGCTCAGACATGGAGAAATATGCGGTCTCATTCCATCAACATGAGCAAAACATTTTTGCGCGGGAAGCATTCAATGCCAACGCCTACGGATTTGATCAGAAAGGTGCTTCGGTATAAAAGACACGTACTGTTTCGGTCAATCTCGGTGAGTTCAGCAACATCTCAGGATAGGTTAAGAATGCAGTGTACCCTACTCCCTGACCGGTGGTGCACCAGACGTGTCCGGTTTTATGGCCAATCCAATATTCTGCAATGTATCCCGCGACCAATGAGAAGCAAGCCGATCTTCGTGCTTGGTAGGTAGGTCAGATGGTCTCAGGGTGGGTTGAGATTGCAGTGCAAAAAATCGGCCGGGTCCCATTCGTCAGGACAATCTCTGTACTTTTACGCAAAGAATCGGCGTCCTGGTGTATACTCAAGGGTATGCATTTACATTTAGCACGCCTTCAATGTCAGATTCGCAAGGCGAAAGCAAAAAGCGTTGCACACAGTAATCAATCCAAGTTGTCAATTAAACTGATGTACGCGAACTTGAGCAGGCATTGACCCCGAGAAGAAAACCGTGTTGTAAGTTCTCGGTTGATGATTGTCAGGTCACAACCTCTTGGGGTGGGTTAAAAACGCAGTGAACAACGAACCAGGTCCACCACACAGGGTTGTCTGTATCTTCCATTGGTCCCCAATTCTCAGGCTGAACCGAAATCCCGGAACACCATCAGCCCTGCCGAGAACCAAGCTTTCTTACGAGCATCACCTGCCTCTACCCAATAACACCACCCCCCTTCAGCTCCCCAATCCTCTCCTCCGACAACCCCAAATGTTCTCCCAACACCTCAGCCGTATGCTGCCCCAGCGTCGGCGGCGCCGTCCGCATACCCGGCTCGCTCTCCGAGTACTTCACCGGCGTGTTCACCATCCTCACCGGCCCGCACGCCCCGTGCTCCATCTCGACCACCATGTTGCGCGCCTTGGTATGCGCATGCTCCAGCGTGCCCTGCACGTCGTTGACCGCCGCGTACGGCATGCCGCGCCCCTCGAACACCGCGAGCCACTCCGCCGTGGTCTTGGTCACCGTCACGGCCTCGATCTTGCCCTCGAGCTCGACGCGGTTCGCCACGCGCTGCGCATTGGTCTTGTATTTCGCGTCGTCCGCCCACTCTGGCCGCCCGAGGCCCTGGCAGAGGATGCCGTAGAGCCGGTCGTTGCCGCCGCCGAAGAGGATATCGCCGTCTTTCGTCTTGAAGGACTTGTACGGCACGATCGATGCTGTGGACAGTGTTAGCTAACCCACGCAGAGATCGGGGTATGGACCCAAACTTCACTCACGATGCGCAGTCCCCCACCGTCCCGAGTCCTTCTCCCCACTAACCAAACAACTACTCGCAATATTCGCCAACGTCGCCGTCTGGCAATCACTCAGCGCCACATCAATATGCTGTCCCCGTCCCGTCCTCCCCCGTGCCAGCAGCGCCGCCATGATGCTGTTGCTCGTGTACAGCCCCGTCGTCAGGTCCGTCACCGCGACGCCCACCTTGACCGGCTCCCCGCCGCGGCTGCCGGTGATGTGCATCAGCCCGAACTCCGCCTCGACCATGACGTCGTACCCCGCGCGGTCCGAGTACGGCCCCGTCTGGCCGTACCCCGTGATGGACGCGTAGATGAGCCCCGGGTTGATGGCGCGCAGCGTCGCGTAGTCGAGCTGGTACTTGGCGAGCGTGCCGGGGAGGTAGTTCTCGACGAGGATGTCGCACTTGGCGATGAGCTTGTGCAGGATGGCGATGCCGTCTGGGTGTTGGAAGTTGAGACCCAGCGACTTTTTGTTGCGGTTTACCTAAGAGTAAAGAATCAACATTTGGTTCACAAGAGTGTCCGGGGTGTGGGAATTACGGCGAGAAAGTAGGCAGATTCGCCGGGGCCTTGTTTGCCAGAGTCTGCCTTGTAAGTTGCGTACGGGGGCCCCCAGGCGCGTGTGTCGTCGCCTCTCGTAGGATGCTCGATCTTGATGACTTCGGCACTGGTGATGTCAGTGAGATGAGCGGGCACCCTTGTCCAGAGGATGAGCCTCACCCGAGATCGCCCAATATCTGAGTGCAGTATGGCTGTTCTCATGTCAGCATACTTCCGCGTGTTTTCAAGGTAGGTAGACGACTTACTCCGGCCAAGACTCTTGTCATGTCAAGCACGCGATAGCCGTCCAGAGGCAGCTTGCTGCTCGGCACTGAAGAGTAGTGACGCCATGTCCGAGGGAAGCGTGCCGCCCTCAAGGGTAGTCGCGCAGCCCTGGAAACTATACGGAAAGGAACTCCAATCGAAAGGCTGCTCATCTTGATCGTTGACTGAATCCGTCAGCCTATGCGGGGAAGTCAATTGAGGGTTGAACACGGGGAAGCTGGTTTCCGTCAGAGCTCCGACCCCGGTCTAGCTCCGGTCCGTTGGCGGGGGTTCCGTTGCATCACCTCGGCATTGTTTGGCAGTAATGTGTATTATGTCATCGAGCACGGACCAATACTGTGACTTGCGCGGCATCGTATTGACCTTGATTCTAAACTGCAACGAAGAAATGTCTGTCTGATTATGCTGTGTCCCATCCCAAAACACCAAACCGGAACGCCATGACCAAAAACTAGTTTTGAGGAAGGGTGTCGAAAGCCTTCTTATCATAGCCCCACTCCTTCTCAACGAGTTTACCTTTAGCATTGTAAAGAAACCTGTAAGCAGTCTTGATGGTTCCGTCGCTGACGCCGGCCACGCCAGCAATGGCCTTTGAAGTCTTGGGCTCCGCCATCAGGTGAGCCGCCATGTAGATACACGCGGCCGCGACAGACAGCGGGGAACGTCCCGCAAGCTCAGAAACGCTCGAAGTCTTGCGTGCAAGCGCCCGAGAGACGTTCTCAATCTTTTGGGCGTTGCGGAAGTTGAGGTTGGAGCAGAAACGTGTGCAGAGGTCCTCGGCGCTGGTGGAGGCACTAGCCTTGTAACCATCCAAGTTCGACAAGGAGCCAGCGCCGCGGGGGTTCTCCTCCTTGATCTTCTGGAGGAACGACTCAAGCTGCTTGAACACTCTTCCAATTTCCTTCTTGGAGACGTGCGTGACCTGGAAGATCTCACGGAAAGTACGGCCGACTCCGGTTTGACGGCAAGCGATGAAGATACAGCCTGCGATAACAGCTTCTTGTGGCTTGCCTTTCATGAAGTTGTGGTCGTAGGTGAGCTTGAAGATGTGCTTGGCAGCGTCAGAGACGTTCTTGCCCAGGTTGATACTGTCGCAGAAGGCGCCGATCTCCTTGTATGCCTGCATGAGCGACTTGCTAGCCTTGTCATTCTGTGACTTGTTCTGCAGACGAGCGAGCTGCTTGGAATCTCTGCCGTCACCAAAGGCGATGGTGGTCTCGAGCTGGGAGCCGTTGAGGAGAGGGTTGACTGCGTCACCGACACGGGACGGATCGTCGTTGCCCTGGTCGTCATTGGCGAACGTACGCCACTCGGATCGGGTGTCGATGATGCGCTCGCCGACAACAAGTCCGCAGGAGCCGCAGACCATGTCTCCGGAAGAGAACTCCTCGACCAGGTTGGGCGGGTACTCCTTGCAGTCGGGACACATCACAACCATATTGAGATCGTCCCGAAACCCTTCGGCATTTTCATTGTCGCTGGGAAGCATCTTGGGCTTGTACTTCTTGGGTGTATAGATGTTGTTGTTTTCGTCAAAAACCTTGCGGCGACGCCTGAGCTCCTTTCTTCTACGCCGGAGTTCTTGCCGCTTGTTGACGACCGCCTTGTGGTTGCCTGATGATTCTTTGACGGTGTGTGCCTGAGTCCAGAGGAGGTCGTTGGTGAGTTGGACAAAGAGCGGCGAATGCAGTTTGGCGGTGTTTAAAGCAGTCGCGGTGCTGGTTGAGACGGTCGCGATTGCTGGTCAAAGCGATCGCGTGTGCCGTTCGGGAGGGTCGCGGTTGTCGTTTCGGACGATCGCGGTTGGGAATTCGGGGGGCGGTTGCTGTTTACGACGACCGCAGATGCTGTTTAGGAGTCGAGATGCACTTCTCGAGTCCTGCTTAACGAAGACGACGTTGTGTCAGGGAATCCTCAGACGGCTGATCGCTCTTTCTTTGTTGAACGGCGGTAGACTCGTTCAGCGGGGAAGCTGCGAATGCGCTGGAGATGCCCTACAAAACATTTTCAGGTGAGCCATGGTTCCTGACTTTCGGCAGGAAAGTTTTCCTCTCTCACCAATTAAGACGACGGTGGTTAAGTCGCAGGAGAGGATGAGGGCTTGAGGAGAGTCGAGGAGAGAAGGAAAGTAGAAATGCAAAAGTGTCCTCCTTTCTTGCCAGCCGACCGATTTCTACCAGTGAAGGCGTCCGAGAGTGGCGAAACAAAGAACCACCCGAGTCCCAGTTCCCAGTCCAGATCACGGAGCAGTCGGCTCGAAGGGGTCGTATGCGACGGTTCGCAAAATGATTGCTTTCAGAAGACGCAGGGCCGAAACGGGCGATGAGGCTTCCGAGATGCGGTTTTGCGGTGCTGCAGACGATCTTCGTGAAGGCGAGAGAGCGAGTGACGTTGGTGGGTTGTAGGGGGGAAAACCTGAGCCTCTGTTTCGGGTTGAGGATGCCACACTTTAGCCTTCCATCTGCTGGAGCCTAGCGAAAGACAGGTGAGGCGGTAGGATGAGTCAGCTGAGGCCTCATTTTAAGTTCAGGCTTTTCAGTGGCAGGCACCACCCGTGGACCATCACGTGGAACTCCTTCACATTCAGGTTTGTCAGCTTATGGAACACGTCTGGACCTGCAATTTTTGGTCCACCGAAGCTTCCAGGTTACTGGGTAGGAAAGAAGACATCCCATGAGCTCTCGACACCATGAATACTTTGCAGTCGTACTCTATTCGCCAGAGGTTTATAAACAAAAGAAATGAACGTTCTGAATATGTTCAGCGTTGGGTATCAATACAAAAGAAAAGAAGGTAAAGAAAGATACATGAATCTCATGATGAGACGTCGACAGACACGCCATGTCCGGCGCACTCCATCAAAAATCACCATACTCCCCGCCGTTTAATCCAACCAAATCAAATACCAGTGCGCCTTGAATGCATCATCTCCTGACAGGCCACCGTCATCCCCGTCACTGCAAATGCACCGGCGCATCAGACGGCCTCGGCAACGGTGGCAACGGCCTCGACACGTCACTACCACTGCCGGTGGGCATGTAAACCACCACCGGCGTCGCAGGTGGGGGCACCGGTTTCCTGATCAGCGCCCGCGTCGGCGACGGCGTCCTCGATCGCGGGGGCAACGGGATCTCCACCTCCACGCCCGGATGTGGCTCGGCATACGCTCTCTGCCGCCTGCTGCCGTCCGACGAGGACACGCACGAGGACGAGGACTCCGAGTCGGACCGCGCCCGCCGCGCCTCGCTGGGCGCCCACTCGCGCCCCATCATCGCCTGCTCGTGGTGGATGTGATACTGCTGCTGTTGCTGGAGGATATCGCGGTGCTCGCACGGCGGCTCCGGCATCATCCTCGCCAGCGCCGCGTGCCGCCGCAGCGTGCCCAGGTCGAACGCCCCCTCGTCCTCCTCGCTAGAGGAGCCCCGGCTGGTGGACCGCGAGGGCGTCTTGCTGGCGAGCGACTTGCGGATCATGATGCTGCGCTGTAGCTCCTCCTCCTCGAGGCGCTCGAGGGCGCTCAGCTTGCGCCGCCGCGTGAACTCCTTGCGGGTGAGGTACGGGTCCCGCTTGCACGCCTCGCGGAACTGGCGGTTCTTTTTGCGGTCAAAGATGTAGAAGAGGGCGGCCGACATGATTGCGGAGCCGCAGAGGATGATGACGACGATGAGGACGGTGGTGGTGTTGGTTGTTGTCGTGTCTTCGGCGGTGGTGCTGCTCCCCGGCGTGCTGGTGCTGGGGCCGAGACCGTTGCTGCTTGGTATGCTGTGGTCTCCCGGGGATGTGTCTTGTGATGATGCTGCCGTCGCTTGTGCTTGTCTGAGTCTGACTGCGTTGGCGATGGCAGGTGCCATTCTCCCTGTCCGTACTTATACTGACGTGTGGAGAGAAGGAGACGGGGGCGTTTATTTGTTGACAGCGGGCTAGAACCACAGACGCTGAGCTTGCTGGTCGGTTTGTCTGTGTCTGTCTACCCGCCGGCCTTGTCCTCGGAGGGGAAGTGCAAGCTTGTCGATGGTGCCGTTATAGTGTGCGCCGGCGCCGGCCTCCGATGGTGCCAGCTGCTCGGATATGGTGGGGGTGGAAGAGGCAGAGGGGGGTGGCGGGTGTGTGTAAGTGAAGAAGAAGTGCAGGTCACTGATACTCCGGACGACTGCACAAAAGCAAGGACAACAACAACATCAGCAGCATGCCCCTTCACAATGACTCCGGCTCGAGCTTTCAATGTCGATATGCAATTCTGCGCTGACCTAGAAAAGAGTCCGTGTCGAGGGGCAGAAGAGGTGCGGGATGGGAGGTCCTTAAGACTGACTCCCTTCCCACCATCTCAAGAGCTACCTACCTTACCTACCTTAAGTGCAATCAGCACAGCTTCAGATGCAGCAGTGTGAACCCCGGCATGGGTTCACCGCGGTGCAAGAGCACGAGCAGAGCACTGCCAGGCGGATCGTAGGCCGTTTCCTCGAGGACCCATGAACAGGGAGTGTGCATAACGAGGCATGGTTGCAAGGGTACAAGTATTGGGGGGAAAGAGAAACAAAAAAAAGAGGGCACGTTTGGGAATAGCAACAGCGACAAACCAGCTAAAGCAGGCAGATGCCCAGCAGCGGCCCAGAGAGGCAAGGCACACTGTCTCGTAGACGCATCGCTGCAGGACGCCATCAGAGCGGCCATCATTGGCTGTGCCATTCTTCCCGGCCCCCATGTCCCGTTACCCAAACCCGCTCTGCCGCCCGAACCAACAGCAGCCCAGCTGAAGCCCGGGGGGGGGGGGGGTTTTTGTGGCAAAGGAAGGGGGTTGAAGATAATGCTGAATTTTAATGGTA
>JAKMWZ010000631.1:0-10294 GCA_025328985.1 Colletotrichum sp. SAR11_239
CTCTCTACTCGTCTCGGGTCGCTGCTGGCGCCCTTGCCCGCGTGCTTGCTGTCGTCGTCTCTGTCGTCGTCTCTGTCGTCGTCTCTGTCGTCGTCTCTGTCGTCGTCTCTGTCGTCGTCTCTGTCGTCGTCTCTGTCGTTGTCTCCGCTATTGTTACTGTTAAGGCCGTCATAACGTCCGTTTCCTTCGCTGGGAGACGTTGCCAGCATCCGCTCAAGTTTGCCAACAACATGTACGAGGTCCTCATGGCCAAGCTCCCCTGGCCCGTGTCAGAGTCATTGCGATTAAGGCGACAATGACGTTTGTCTTCTTCGCGGGCAGGCGGGCGAAATGGATGTCCTCTGGGAGACCATGCTTCCGTGAACGAGAGACGAGGTATCCTGGGAGCCGCTTTGCACGCACACGGCCTTCCTGGAGAAGCCGCTCGATAACTTGAACATATCAGAAGCAGAGCTGGAGTCCTATAACTCCAAACGCCGCGACAGGGCTTTGGCCAAGATGAAGGTCAATTCGCGAGCCTTCGAAGACGGAGAGAAAGCCATCAGTCTGGAGGCATACCGCGCCCGAAAGAGAAAGGAGAAGCTCGCTTGGACAAACAACAATCGTAACCGAGTGCATCAGCACGCAAAAACGACTCGCACTACCGTCACAGAGATGGAGGTGTCATGAGATCAGGAATGGGGTGCTGCAAGAGCAGGAATGTGAACGACTACTTTTCATCAAGCGAATTGAACATTTGTTCATGACAAGTGTGGATTCAAGACTTGTCGAGAGGTATGGCAATGCTTTTGGGAATATCTGTCATGTGTTATATCGCAGAGTGAAAAATGACCAAGGATACAGTAATCCATTGTTATAAAGTGCGTAGCAGACGTGCTGCCCATTTGATTAATGGACCCGGGTGCAGATCACTTGAACATGGGCCCTGTCGTAGGTGCTCATTGAGTTGGTTCATTTGTAAAACTACAATAGAGGATCAGAAATCCAGAATAATTTGCTGGCTTTCAGCTCCCTTGAATTGGTGGGAAAATAAGAATTTCCAGTTTTAAAAAAGCACAAACGCACAAACGCAGAACAAAACAATGTTAGTCGGTGCCTCTGGTAAAGAGTAAGGTAGCTAGCATGCTGAGGTGTGATGGGAACCAAACGTACCGGTGTCAAGTAGGTTGAGCCCGAGAGAGACTTGAATTCACTCTACCTCAGTTGAAAGGCAAGACCAGTCGGGGGCACTTCTTTGCTACTTCCTAAATTGTCGAAAATTTGGCAGCCTGCAGGTGATATTTCACCTTTGTCTCTCTCCACTCGCCCGCCCGTCCACCGCCGCAAGCTGTTTTTCTCCTCACATTGAGGCAACCTAGCCCATTCGAGATTTTCGCTTCTTCCATTTCGCAACACCACCACAACCACCTGAAAATTGAGCTTCCTGCATGTCACTTGCTCCATTGCGCTGCCTTCATTGCTTCCTGGACGATAGAGACGCTTTTCGTGTCGCCCAAAACGATCTGGGAGAACTTTCCTTCCTTCTGAGCCTGGCTACATAGTGCTCTAGAACTTCTTGCGCATTGGCTCTATTCAAAATATCATAGAGATCAAGGCGGGGTAAGAGACCTAGGTATTCTTCTCGTTGTTATGTCCTCTGATGCCCCCTTCAGGTCTCTTTCACGATGGACGACTTATCGAACCCCTACCAGTCCGCCGGAAAAGGCGATGACGAGATCACCGGCAGCAGCAGCAAGAGCGACGTCGGCCTCTGCGACAGGGCGTCTGCCATCTTGCCGACTAACAAAGATGTTGCTTGGCGCCAGTTGAGTCAGATGATGAACGCGATAATGTCAGCCCAGACGCAGGAGGAAAAGCAGAGTGCCAAGACAAAACTCGCGAACTGGTTGAGGCGTACCGGAGAGGCCAACCCTCTCTTTGAAAGCAATCAGCACATTTGCAAGCTCCTGCTTGCCAAGGAGGTCATCTCCATCGAGCATGCAGAGTTAGCGCTGCATGAAATGAAGGTGAGAATCTCCCTCACGATTCAAACTGACATGCTAATAAGGCCCTGTTGTTCTAGACCCTCTGGCCCGAGGCCTTCAATGATCCCAATGCGACAATTTTCACCGCGGAGTTCATCCAACAGTTATCGACACTGTTAGTCAGCTCTCGAGATGAGATGTCAATCCACTACGGCCAGCTTGGACGAGTCCTCTGTCTTCTCACGGTGATCTTACCAGAAGACGACAAACCGACGGGCCAAAAGCTCCGACTGGTGATGAACAATCTGCGCCGAGAGGACGCATCTGCAAGGTATCCGACTACCAGCCATACCCAGTCAAACTCGAAATCCCTCACTTCGACTCAACTGGTGCAGCACACCAATCTTCAGATCGACAGAATGGTCGATACGTTCAAGAGGGTGATGGCCCGTCTCACTTCCCGAGCAGCAGCTGCCAATAACGGCACAACAGCCATGCCGCCCGCGCCAGACTTCAACGTCCTCGCAAAGTTGGCAGACACGATTGGTTACGATGAAGCTGCACGCATTGCGGAGGAAGCCTACTCCCTGTTAGTAGCCCTGATGGGCGACGTTTTCAGTGCTGTATTCGAAGATCCTCTCAAAGAGATCAAGACCTTCGGGGAAACATTTCTCAACCAACATGCCGACGACGACAAAGCAGACGGCAGAGAGAATAGCAAAACGAACGACAGAACGAACAGTGCTTTATTCGTCAACGACGATATCTACAATCCCTAGTTGGGCGATCCGGCCGAGACAAGAAAGTTGGATGTTGCCAGTATTCGGGGGTGAGGTTCAGTTGTGTTCTCGCATGACGGCGGTTCAATTAACGCTTGGCTTTCTGAGGGAGGCTTCCCAGTGGGTTCGTTACGGCACGAACGAGGTTTTGAAGTTCCGGGGCACTCTGATAAGTAAATCAAGATGGCGATCGGCCCATTCTTCGACCATCGAGGAAAGGCTCTCGTCGACGATTGCTTATGATTCCTATTTGTCCCTAATTCAATAGTTGCCAAGAGATGGCGATCCTAGACACTCTCTGATAAGCCAATCAAGATGGCGATCGGCCCATTTCTCGATCATCGAGGAAAGGCTCTCGTCGACGATTGCTTATAGTTACCAAGAGATAGCGAAAAACAGAGATTCAATATCCTGAAGTGACTTACGCACCCGATGCCTCTTCTTTGAGGGCTAGTTCACTCATGTCACTCCGACTTTGCAGTGAGAAATGTTATGAGGCCTGCAATGCCCGCTTCGTGTGAAGCAGAAGCATCTTTTGCATATGAGTGACGTCCAGGAGGATGAATGCTGTTATGCCCTCGAGACAGGAAATACTACGGCCATTTATCATCGGCGTTAAATGGTAGGACACTACTCTAGCAGAAAGGTTATGAGCCAAATGTGTAGGCGTGTGTTTCTCTCACTCTAGGTGGGCGTTTCGATGTACTCAGGTTCCCTGAGATGGCATGAGGTTTGCGTCTGAGACTCAAGATGCCCCCGCCGGGTGAAGGCAGGCAGAGGCAGGTAAGTCGGTACCTTCAGTCCCTGTGTAAGACAGTAAGGCACCCAGATAGGTACGTACCCGAGTTCCCTAATTTTCCTCTGCCTGGCCGCTATCTTCTAAACGGAAGAGAAAAAAAAAAAAAAAAAAAAAAAAAAAAAAACAACAAAAAAAAAAAAAAAAAAAACTCAAACCTCCACGCTTCCTGCTCAGGATGCCTTCCGCGTTCCTTCCCATTTCAACCACAAGGCGAAACTCTCAACCTACCACGAAATCCCTCAGCGTGCCAACGAATTTTTGGTGGAACATTTGCTCCAAGTCGGGCCGCCCATACGCGACCCTCATTTACCCGGATCTTTGCGCCTCCTGGTCTGTTCGTCAAAAAAGCGTTCACTTCATCTAAGGTATTGATCGACTTTAAGGTCAGCATCTCTCTTCATTTTGAAGTTCAAATTTAACTCAGCTCCAAGATCCTCACTCCATGGTTCATCGTTTCCTGGTATCGAGCCAGATACACTCATACCGACCCGGTACTCGCCAATAGATTCACCGATCTCATCATCATTTCAAGCCGAATCCGAACGGTGCCACGCAAGAAGCAAACGGTCGTTCTGAAGGACGAATGTCTGGAGCCAATTGCCCAGGAAGCCACGAAAACGAGCGAGAGAGAGCAATGACACATCCAGAAGGAGAGCCTACCACTCCCACGCCCCTTTGAGAAGAGTTCACGGAGACCACCCACCCGGGCTGGAGACTAAGCTTCTAGAAGCCAGAGCCAAAGTCGATAGCATATTGTCGCTAGCACAGTCAGGCGATAAAGAATTCAAGAAGCTCGTCGAAGAACTGATTTCAACGCCTTCGAAGATCTATGAGGCGTTTACCAACAGAGAGGAGGGTGTAATGCTGGGGCCCGATGGAGGTTGACAATGAACAGCCTTACATGGGCATTGACCTCAAAGAGTCAGACTTGAAAGAGGTTGTTCAGCAGTTCTTGTCAGGATGGCATAAAGGATCCTGATAAAGCGGGTGAACTGGTGCAAGAGACGAATGTTGAAAATGGGTTCATCCACATCAATCTGGTACCAGTGAGTAGTATGTTCTCGCAAATTCGCTTTCGATTACTGACTATGCATAGATGATTGTTCATAAAAGGTCGCGGGCCCTTGAACCCGAAACCCTGCTCATCTAGAGAGGTCATCGATCATCGCCTACTACCGGGTTTCAGGATCTGTTACAGTTGCCCGCCTTCTATCTCGTCTTCATGTTATTTACGGAGATTTGACCTGTTTACCCCCCTCCCCCGGCGCCTTCTAACATGCCAAAGTCAGAAATGAACAGGTGCTGGGGTGGCGCGCCATTGCATCGCCGACCCTATGGGTTACGGCAAGACACTCACTACGATCATGACTACGATGAGACCGAAGGGAATGCCTTACCAAGGCCCTGTATGGATTATAGTGCCGAAAACGCTCGTTCCCCACTGGGAGGAACAGTTTTCGTGCTTCGAGCAGGTATGTGAGGCAAATATGTGATCGAACGAAAGTTACTGACAGTGTCCTGTAGGTGGATCGCCCGTCGGTGTTTGTTTTGACAGACAAGGACATGTCAGCGCGCGAGCTGGCTGAGGCCAAAGATGATTTCATTATCATCACTCCGCAGTACCTGAGCGCCCGGTATCTGGAATGGCAAGACGCCACTCAACAAGCCCAATCCGGTCTATATACCCTCGGCAGACCAGTAGCCCGAAGACAAACATCGTCCAGGTTATGGCAGACGAATTGTGTCTTCGACATCGAATGTTGGACATCCCTGGGCCTTCACTTTCCCTTCGCCATCTTCGACGAGGTACACGGAGCGAAGAATCCCGATGCGATCATCCACAGGGCATCTGCGGCGCTCGACGCCAGGGCGAAACTTCTGGTCAGTGGAACTCCTATGAAAAACAGAGTCTTCGATGCCTTTGGGATTCTCAAGATTCTGCCCGGATGCCCCTTCGCGACGGAGAATGCGTTTTTGCGAGTCCTCAGTGTCAACCCAAAGGCGCGAGGGCCGCCGAAATTGCGATTGAGAAGACTTGCCCAGATTCTCGACGCATGCACGATCGTCCGCCCTCACGAGGCCCTGAATCTTCCAGACCTCGTCGAGCACACAGTCGAGGCCGAACTCCTAGACGAAACGGTCCTCGACATCGCCATGATCGCTCACCAGTTCCACCGTCTCGCGGTAATCTCTGGAGGGGGCCGTCGGCGAAGACCCCAGAATACAGGACATGGCGCCGCCCTTTCTTACGCCACCCGTGCAAGACTGATGGCGACGTCCCCTATCTTTAACCGTCCAAGCCCAAGTCAAGAGAAAGACATGAGGTCGACAAGGGAGAGGTTCGGAGAATGGTGCACCGAGAAGGGCCACGACAAGCTGACGATCGCGCGCAACCCGAATTTGCTCCGTGAGTTTGCGCAATCCGTACAGAGGAAGAAGTGAGATGAGCGCGAGAAGGATCCAGACTGGAACCCAGAGGTCGGAGACGTCGACGAGGAAGATGAAGTCATCGGTCCCGACGATGCAAACCTTAACGACAACCCACGTCGTGCAAGAAACCGCCAACTTTGGCTCTCGCATCTCGATACGGAGTGGGAGAAGGAACTTGATTGGTTTGTGGAACCGTAAGAGTCCCCGGCTCCAGGCCATTCAGAATATCGTGGTGCAAATCGAAGAGATGGAAATCGACGAATCGAGCAACGAAGTTGATCCAGATATCAGGATCATGGTATTTTCCGAAGGGGTGCACGAACTGGACCTTATTGAAAGGTTTCTTCAGTGGCAATTCGAATGGGACTTCAAAGTGTTACGTTTCGATGGTACGCGTTCGCCTGAAGAACGGGAGGATGTGCGACGCAGATTTCAACACAAGAAGGAACGCTCTATCCTTCTCGCCACAGTGGGCGCAGGAGGCCAAGGCATCAGCCTTACGACATGCCACCACGTCGTCCTCATCCAACCTCTTTGGACCTTAGCGGAAGAGAGACAGGCAATTGCTCGCTGTCACCGGCAAGGTCAGGCACAAAAGGTGCACGTATGGAGGCTTAGGTCATCCGGATCTGTCATGGAGATGCACATTCTGGACAAAGCGGAAGTGAAGGATGCCGAAGTTGAAGAGGTAATGAATCAAATACAACAACCAACCATTTCCCTCTTACGCCGATACATCACGCCCTGCCTGCGTTTCGAACGGGGCATCCTGCGAACTCAACACACACTCCCATCTTCGCTCATCATATACGCGTTCAATGGACCCCGATGCACCGCATTCCCAGACACGTGTTCAGCTCCCTCCTTTGCCCAAAAACACATGACGAAATTTTAGACGCGGAATCCAAAAGTGCGAGCCTTTCCAGCTCGGTGGCATTGGCGAAGGCGGCCCGCAAGTCACTTCTCATGCTATTTTTCCCATCTCTCTTCAAGGTTAACACGGCTTAATATTCAGCATCACTATTCAACATCGCCTGAGCCGCAAGCACACAAACGCATACGCTCTGTCACGTCTCTCTATCAGCGAGCTGTTGCCCTACATTAGCATCACGGAAGGTGAAGACACCTACGTTTGAGTCACGCAATCTGCCATAACCGAGATGCGGCAGGCCAGTCCATCGAAGCCCAGCCTGGAACATATTCAACATCGCCCAAGCCGCAAGCATATCGACTTATCCGCTTTGTCACGTCTCCCCGTGAGTGAGCTGGCTCTCAGACTCTTCATCTCTTTTCATCAACCTTGGCAAAAGCTGAGTCAGAGACTCTATCTCTTACCTTTTGCAGAGTTGCGATTATTTCTCGAAGGTTCAACTGGCCTGTCGTGGGGGCCACGTCCAGTGCTACGTAGCCACAACTTCTTGAG
Source organism: Colletotrichum sp. SAR11_239 (assembly GCA_025328985.1). NCBI lineage: Eukaryota > Fungi > Ascomycota > Sordariomycetes > Glomerellales > Glomerellaceae > Colletotrichum > Colletotrichum sp. SAR11_239. The sequence continues at coordinate 7,396 of JAKMWZ010000631.1, forward strand.
TTCTGTCTATGCCCTACACTGGCATCACAGAAGATGAAGACAGCGACGTTCAAGTCCCCTGATCTACGACAGCCGAGATACGACCAGCCAGTCCATCGAAAATCAGCCTGGAACAACCCACGCGAAGAGTATTTATTGTGACAAGAGCACAAGCACCGCCGCCAACCACCTGTGAGACAAGAGGTCACTCTTGCGAATCCAAAACCTCAGAGGCGGGAGACCAATCTCGCGGATCGAGAGCCTGGAAGGTAGGAACCCAGCCTCACAATCCCAGGACCAGTTACAACCATGCCCTCGAACGACACAGTCACAGCTAACCTGGTCATCTCAGACAATTTGCCCGACCGCATACGAGACTCGTTTTTTCGGTCGTCTAGCGAAGTCTTTCCTTTCACCTATGAGACATCAACCTACGAATGTCGGCGAACGACAAAGTCGAATCCAGCAAGAAGTATGGGAAGCCTGCCAAATCTCGCTGATGAAATGAAAATCTACGACGACGACAATCACAGATCGCCGCCTATGATCGAGAAAGGCGACTTCGTTTACATGAAGCTCGTGAAAAAGGGAAACCCAACATACCACCTGGACAGCTAGACCAAGTTCTCTCGCAACCGCTAAGGCCCATTCGAAATCAAACAAGTCGCCGGTCCACTTCGCTACTACATCAACCACCGCTGTGCTTCAGATGCGATTTCGAGATCTCCATCAAGAAGCTCGAACCGGTGCGCAGATCCGTACGCCAGGCTCTGCAACCCCCCCGGTCCTGTCCAGCAAGGCGGCGAAGACAAGTTCATCAAGAGCGTCAGTCATAACATCCGCAACGGCAATCTACACTACCATCGGCTACCCAGAACCGACTTGGCAAGAGTCTACACTATGACAAGACGCACTCCGCTCAGTGTGCCACTATGAAACGCCTTTGACGATGTTCATAGTGAACCCTGAAGGATAGATATGCGGCACGAAGTACTGTGTTGCAGGTGGAGGAATGTCTACCAGGAAAGAAGCAGCACAGCGTTCTTTCCCGACCTTTAGATCCACGCCTTTCACGGAGCAGGGAAGTCAGTCGCAGGCATCCCTGATTTCGGCCTCGTCCGCCAACAACAACAAAAATTCTCACCTTTCCCCCTTCCCTCTCTTGCTGTTCTCGAGCGCTCTTGCCAGAACGATCTTACTCTTCAACTCTTCGACCAATCACTGATTTTTCTGACGACAACCACCCGCCTGGACCCACCCACCGACCTACAAACGCTTCCCGCCTCACCTCAACCACCACCCACCGTGGTTTTGTTTACCTCTTTCTTCCTCCCGCCTACCTTACCTTACCTACCTTGTTTTTCCCTCTCTTTTCTAACCATCCATCTTCTTGTTTCGATTCCCAAACTCTTCACTACCCAACGCGAATTATCAACGCGCGATCACTTCCGCCGCTCACACGAACAAGCTCGACCACTACCCATTTCACTCTCACAGACACCCTCCCCCCATTACATCAACATCATGGTTCAACACTTGAGACCCACGACTCCCCTCTCAGCACCAACCAGCTCACAGAGGGACCCTCTCAGGAACGCCCTGTGACCTCTCCTTGGGCCAGCTACCAGCTTCATCAGACCATGATGCATCAGCCTCAGGACGTTAGCCCCCGATTCGGCAATGTCGACTACGTTCATCCTCGCTCTCCCATGGTTTCTCATTCACGCTCACCAGACTTGGAGAATGCCGACAACGGAGACTTTGAACCTCTCATGAAGTCTCCCACTGTGTCGTACAAGTATGATTTTCAGTTCGGAGAGACGGATGACGAGATTAGAACCTTCCTCCGAGATGTTCAATACTCGAGACCCCGCGCTCTTTCCTTCTTCGGTCACGAAGGCTTCATGGAGTCTCATGAACCCGCCCGCGCCCGAAGTGCCAGCCCGGCCTTTGGCGAACCTGAGCCCATCCGGCCTGACTATCCCATTTCGGTCTCGTCGTTTACATCTGCCCTCGCTTTGGCGAACCTGAGCCCATCCGGCCTGACCCCTCCGTTTCAGTCTCTTCGTTTACATCTGCCCTCGAGAGCCTTGGTGACGCAGACCTTGAGCCGCAGATGAGTGCTCCTATCATCACGCAGAAGATGGGTATCCGGTGGGGGGATAACGATGATGAGGTCGCCGATTTCATCCGCGCCAACGAGAATAAGAAGGCCTCTGAGGCATCTGACGCCGACCACCACGACCAGGTCTCCCTGTCTCCCGAGCAGCCTGGCAGCAAGAAGTCCTCCTTCGACGCCGACCATGACGACCAGGTCTCCCTGTCTCCCGAGCAGCCTGGCAGCAAGAAGTCCTCCTTCGACGCCGACCATGACGACCAGGTCTCACTGTCTTCCGAGAAGCCTGGTAGCGAAGCTGGCACTGACAACAAGACCGAGTCTGACGTCGACATGGAAGATCAGTCTCAATGACAGAGAAATCCCGGATCAGTCTGATGATGATGCTGCCCCCGATGGACAAGACAGCCCCGACGACACGACCGAGGATGCCTGAGCCAACGTTGGCGATGATGATGCCTGGCCATCTGGAAACAAAAAGAAGGTGATTGAGTACACCGATAATATCGACATTGGACATGTCTGGGACCCGACTCGAGGCAACCAATCGGTCCCAAACTGCCGCCACGTTCCCATCGACAAAACTAGCGTCGCCGTGTCGAGATGTTGCATGCGTACACGCATCGTGGACTTACAATTGCTTTTGCCCGCTTCAACATTTCACTGGAGGAGTTGGGATCACGCCCCAGTGCTCAGATTGTCGTCTCTGTCGTCGTCTCTGTCGTCGTCTCTGTCGTCGTCTCTGTCGTCGTCTCTGTCGTCGTCTCTGTCGTCGTCTCTGTCGTCGTCTCTGTCGTCGTCTCT
>JAKMWZ010000064.1:0-206705 GCA_025328985.1 Colletotrichum sp. SAR11_239
ATACGCCCCTTGATATCACAATTCACCTCGAGAAGGGAACACCTGTGAAAGTGGCCACGCAGCAGCAGACTGCTACCGACCCAGTTGAGCTCGTTGGGCTGCTCAATCGAATCGGCGGGGAACAAGAAGTTGGCCGTATTGTGGTGGTTTGATTAACTGCAGCGGCTCTTCGGACTTGGACTTGGGCCGACAAGCGCGACAGGACATTGTCGAGAACCGATATATCGGACTCAAGTCTTTGGGATGCTATGGTATGACTATCGCGTTCATTTGTACACGAAGCTCAAGTTCTGACACAAACCAGACTCCCAGCTATGACCATACTCCGCCTCGCCCATATCTCTATCGAGGGACTGTAAGAGACCATCACCACGGACACCGGCATGTATCTGCTCACAATTTACAGTGCCCTTGACGGTCGGGTCATCTCTTTGCGAAATGTGATGAGCCAGCCGTGGCCTGAGCTCATCTATCAGAGTGCTTGCTTTAGCCCCGGGAGGGCATTTCTGCAGCGCGAGTTTTGATGCACTGGGAATTGCGAAAAGCATGTGATCGGGGGCTCACTCATGACAGCGAGCCTTGAATACTCTCAGCAGCCAAGTCCGGCTTCGCCTGTACAAAGGCGGCGTCTATGTACTCGGACGCTCACCGGATGAGAAGCTGTATTCCAAGGAGGATGCTTCGATGGATTCTCTGACTAGGTTCCATCCTCTGGATACGACTGGGTTCATTACTATCCAGGCTATTCGCTTGAAGAAGGTCTGTCATTTCAAAGAATGGCGAGGCCCGACAAACTGACTTTCCCTGCAGTACGGTACGCAAATGGCGGAGGCCGATGCCAAGTTCTAATCTTGGTTGTCTAGTGAATTGGTGATGAGGTTGGCGGTTTTGTGCACTGGACTGTGTGGAACTGTGAAACTCTGGGCGGAGAAAAGTCTATTGCAAGTGCACAGTCTAGTAGTCTATGAGATAATGAAAATACCAAGGAAATTGTCCAGGTCTAACGACATCATGTACATCAACCCGTCTGGCGTTATCGCTACTTGCGGGACGTGGCATACGTTGCAGCCGCACCCGATCCCTGGTGTCCACCTGCATGGGCCGAGGCCGATCCCGCTGCGGGTACTTCCGCAATGTTGTTGAACGGCTCTTGCCAAGACGGCTCGGTAAGCCAGCGCCCGACTGGGTAACTAGCGCTCAAGCTTTGAGCCGAGCGTTGACCACGATCCAGCGAGGGGTCTTGCCAGGAGCGGTTGACCGGGACGGTGCTGGAGCTCTTAGAGCTCTTGCTGCTTGAGCCTATTTTGACATGAGTATGGGGATCACTGAGACCTACGGAGTTGGGATGCTTACGCTTTGACTTAGATGAGGAAGATTGCTGGGCCGAAGACTTCGCCATTGTGATGATTGAGTAGAGTGTGTTGAGGTTGGAAACTTAAGTCTCGTTGGTGATCAACAGGGCAAGTCCAGAATTATATTGTGGCTAGGTTGCTTGTTGTTGTGATGCTGATGGCAGTGGAAAGGTTGTCTGGTAGTTTGCGGTGATGTAGCTCAGTGTATGGTAGTAAATGTGATTGTGAGACTGCATGTGCTGCTAATAAAAGTTCTTCAATGCAAACTAGGTCGAGAATCGGGCTGGTCTTTATACGCATTTGCTCAACTATTTGTCCACGGAGGTTTAGAAGGGCTTGAGAAATCTCGTCCAACTGTGTGACAGTTTTACTGAGATGTGATTTCCTCCCCTTCCCAAGTTCTAGGGCCGTTCTCTCCAGCGCCAACAGTTCCACATGTGCCTTTGAGTTACAATGGTCCACACGTGTTGCGAGTTTCTCATGGCGCCTGTGCCTCCGCCCAAAATGCATCAGCATTGCCGACACTTCCCAGGACGGCTTCTGTCGTACTGCGCTAGTAGTTTCTAGCGGCCGAGGGATTAGATTATGGCCCACATATCAACAACCTGGAAGCTGAAGCTGTTGGCGGAGATGCCAGACCGACGATGCAGACGCCAACATGCATTCAGCTCAGCTAGGCAGTTGCTAGAGACGAACCCGACATCGGCAAGCTGGCATCTTCCATAACATCTTCTTTCCCGAGAGTGGCTTTTTGTCCCACTCCCTTTACATCAAAATCATCAGACTTTACCTGCAGAACAACCTTCTTTCGGTGACGGGACAATGCAGAACCCGTATTTCTGCTGTTCAACAAGCTTGCCGAAGCCGTCCCCGCCCGCCCGAGACATGCCCTCTGCACGTTCCGGTGCCGATAGAATCGTACATCCTGGCCTTCGGACAGACTTGCATTTCCAACCTTCCCAAGGGGAAAGATATGTGACACGGGCACCACCAAAACGTCGCTGGACTCGCATCCGCGCTTCCGCGGAAGATTTTGCCACGGCCGCTTCCGGGGCCGACCTAATCTCGCAACGGAACGCTGCATATGATTGCATTACTCGGGACCAGTGGAATGGGTGATTGCATCGATACTGGTCTACAGAGGCCACCAAGCGCCCTGGGCATGACAACTGTTGACAATTCTCCTGAGCTCTGTACACAAGCTCTTATGCTGTTCGTTTCGTCATCTAGTGTTATACTACACCATGACGCAAGCGAAGCTCTGAAGGAAGATTGACCGAGTATCAAAATGGAATACGAATTCTCTATCTCGAACTGACACCTCAAAGGCTGAGATACCCCTGAATATCAAACCCACGTGTTTGTAAATCATTCATTGACCGATGAGGTGACACATCGACTATTGGGTGTGTCACAGCATCTACCCGTCAATCAATACAATACTCGAATGGCATCAACCTTCAGCTTCTGCAACATGGCAGAAACAAGTAATGGTCCATCAGCTCCTACCGATGCAGATGATCGGCAAGTCATGCCTTGGAGGATCGATGTTTCCGTGGTACCCCTCTGTAGCACGCGAGCCCCTCGAGCATTAACCAGGAACGGACACGCGACTTCATAGTTGAGTGTTCTTCCAATCGGAGTTGCCGGGGAAGGAATGGAGAAATTCAAAAACATGGCGAGGCTAATGATGGAATCAACGCAGATCAATCTGGCCAGAATTGCCCCTCTCCGTTGCCCCTTTTCCGCATTCACCAAGCCAGCCCTAATCCAACCGAGACATTGCATGTAGTACACCACGTGAGGGTATCACGAAGTATGAGACATACATGAAGATCACCTGTCAGGCCATCCATCATCAGCCACAGTTGCGCAAGATTCCAGCCCCTCTACGAGAATATGCCATTGTAGAGCACAAGACTCTTCCCTAGAAATGAGGTCGGCGAGAATAGAAGCCCTCTAGATGTGGGTCCCACGTGTTGTGTGACGCTCAGCACATGGCCGAAAGACAAGAGGCGCTCGTAATAACTCCACATACGACCGTCACTACGGCTTGGAAGCGAGTTGCGATGCTTCTACGTTATTGTCATCCTCGAAAGAAGCTTTAACCGAGATTTTACGGGTTCATGGGGCCGAGATACGGTCATAGGTTGATCAAGAAGCTCAGCTGAACTTTGTGAGTCTCGCGAAAACCAAGCTTCGCTCAGCTCAAGCCAAGTTACTTCCCGTCTGCATGGATCATGGTTTTAACCTTGGCAAGGAATTCCTCTAGGCCGGCTAACATTGCCGTGGGGTCCTCCAGGGCTGGGAAGTGTCCGCCCTAGGAATTGCGTCAGCTTTTTGTTGTTCGTAAGTCGGGAGAAATCAGAACATGCGGTGGTACCTTCTCGTAGTCCTTGTAAAAGATCAAGTTAGGAAACGTTTTCTCTACCCAAGCTCTTGGTGCAGGTACGAGCTCGCGGGGAAAGTTCGACACACCAAAGGGCTTGTCTTCTGGGAAAGGAATAGTGGCGGGGAACCGGTTGGAATAGATGCAGCGTGGGTACGTGTCGGTGAGCCAGTAAAGTGTTACGCTGGCGAGAATTGTTTCCAGGGGTATCGGAATCTCGGTCCAGTCCCGGAACTTCTCGCCGATCCTGTTGTGCAATTTAAGCCTCGTCTAGACGACGACGACGACGACGACGACGAAGAAGAAGAAGAAGAAAGTGATCAAAGATTATGATTTCATACCAGGGGGCCGCAAAGAATGAACGAGGATGACCACATAAAACCGGTCGGGGGAAGGTGCCTCGAGGTACTCACCATGCTAATAAAGCCAACGGACTAGATGCCACCGTGAGCCCAATGGTTCCAGGCTTAGTCTGATGCATGAGGGAATAACCGAAGCCAGTAGCGAAAAAGGCCTGAGCATTGATCATGTGCTGGCTGTCTTCTTCTGAATAGGCGTCCATGTGAGATGGGGCAGGCTCTTTCGTCGCAAATAAGCCATTCACTAGATCATGTCAGGTCTTTGATGCATTAAAAATAAGGCTAGCATGCGCAGATAAGGGAACCAGAAATATAGTATAGAGAGGCCGTACTGTGAAAAGCTTTGCAGCCATCATGCTCCTGAGCCATAATCCTCGCAAACAATGTGCCAACATCACCTCCATGAGTAATGTATGCCTTGCCAAACCCCACGTGGATCATGAGGTGATTAAGAAGTTTTGTGGCATCTTGGAAGTCAAACTCCTTGTCCACAAACGATGCAACATCGCTCGAAGCTGAGATTGACGAGAAGCCGTAGCCGGGAAGCGAGGGAACGATGATGTGGTAAGGTAATGTCTTCGAAGTGTATTTCGCTTTCAGAAGCTCAAGAATGGGCAGGTACTCCAAAAATGCTCCCTGGGAAGCCATGCAGCAGAAGGACAGGTATCGCGTCTTTGCGATCGGAGAAGAGCGCAAGAAAGTGAACGTCATATTCCAGACCTCTTTCCCATTTTGCATCAATATCTGCGAGTGGCAGAGTGAACAGGAAATTGGGTATGGCATTGATGCGGGCTTCGTGTGACCGCCATGAGAAGCGGGCGGAGTCTATCCACGCAGCTTTGGCGTTGGAGAGCCACTCGTGAGTTGTTCCAAAAGCTTCTTGGGTATTCTGCCATGTTTTGGGGCAAATCTTAGAGACTTTTAGAAGTGTTTGGAGATCGTCGATCGATGCTTGGGGGACGCTGATTGCGAATGGCACAATTGAGGGGGAATGACGAGGGGTCGCCGAGAAAGAATCTGGAATGTCCATCGCCGACCAAGTAGTATAAGGTGCTCACGAGCAGTCGAACGGAAATGGATCGATCACCTCCACAAACCCACTCGTCGAGAAGGTTCGCTGGGTATTTATACACGAAACCTGGTACCCAAAGGAACCCGACATGCAGCTTCTCCGGGTAAAACGAATGCCGCCTGCATGTGTCCAAGCCAATCGCAAGACGCAACATTGTCTGCTCTACGACGAATCAGTTTTCCTATATCGCATGATACTGGTATATAACTACAAATCTAGAGTCATTCGGACCATAATTGAGGACGAGAAGGCCGATACGCCATTCTCGCTCAAACAGTAGCTGAGGAGATCGTTGGGTGCGCAGTCGGGGCTCAAAGACGATGCGACAGCACCTTGATCAGAAGCAATGGATACTATAAGCATCGTCGAGAAGAATATTTCCCCACGAAGAAGGACAGATCCCCACAAAGAACCGCTAGTATAGTGAGGGTTAAGAACTGATAACTCAAAGACTTGTAAGACGGCTGACGAATGGCATTCCATAAGTGGAAATAATATCGAGCACTAGACCATGAAAGCGTCACGGGTGGCTGCGGCACAATTCAAGCCAGCCGGTTCGTCACCGTTGAGCGATTCTTTGTTAGGAAATCTTACCTCTTTTGGGGCATCTTTGCGATTTATCGAGGCGGAATGTAAGCACCAAGGTCACACTTGAACCCTATTGATCTCCTTCGACGCGCTACAGATAAGAGGCAAAGCTCAATGTGGCACACATCGAGATCTACAATGGCCTTGAACGGAACCGTCGTCCGGACGACTCCCCGCCTGCCCGGCCGGAGCAGCCGGCGACGTCCGGAGCTGGCCTGCTCAAGTCCACTGCCGAGTGGGGCCGACCGGCCACGGAAGCTCATTTCGGAGGTCTCGGCGACTTAAGTACCTGCCAAGCGCCTTGGCTTTCAGCCTTCGCTGCGCCGGAACGTTCATTTGATGATAGCTCACCTCATTCAAGTCACTTGGCATAGCTGACGTCGAATTTGTCACGGCTAAATCCATATCAATGCTTTCAGCGGAAGACAGGTGCATCTGCACGTGGATTGTCCGAAGCTGGTGATGGGGAAGCTTCTATTGTTCAAGCTTAGCCAAGAAAAGGCAGACTTGAATCATTACGCAGATCCATTTGTTGTCAAGATCTGGCATCTTGCAGTCAGTGCATTGCCGCTGATCATTTTCGTGTGGACGAACCAGGGTCTTTCGCTGTTCAGTAATCCAATCCTTGCCCGCCAAAGAGGCTATTGATGATCTGCATCCTCGGGATGTCAGTGGGCCGCGACAAGGCTCTCAGTTCTCGGTCAAGCAGCTGACATGCAAGCCAAGGCGCTGAAAAGATAGCTCAGGAGAACTCGTGTGGGACAGAGTCATCGACTTTTGAAACTGCTCACGATCTGACAGCGTGGGGAAATCTGGACCCCAGCTCGCGACCGGGGTTGAAGATGCAATCCGCTTACGCGCGAACAATGCGTGATGGGGAAACCCCAAATATCGATAAGTGCAGATTTTGACAGCGGGAACAGGAAACAGTGATTCCATTGATCGACGATCACAATGCCCACAGCAAAAGACATGAACTGCCGTCTGAGCGTGAAGATACAAAGGTTGGAGTGGACAATGAGACAATGCCCTGTATTCCGCTAGCAAGGCCGACATGCTTGGCAGATTTAGCTGGGATAGGTGATAAGCAAACAGGGGTTTTGCTGTTCCTGCCTGCGAACCACTCCGATAGAGGGCATATGCATGCACATCAGTCAGGGGTCTCTGATGATTTCCAAGTGTCCGGATGCGACTTGATCTTAGATCCGATGAGCATCCCGGCAGCAGGATCGGTCCCAATGATCTCAAGAACTCTGTGAGATCTGACGTCAATTGAAATGCGTTACTTGGAGTGCTTTGCTGTGGTATCCAACACATTTGTCACGATTTCGACCCCAGAGTTTCATATCACATGGCACTCGACAACGATAGCAACGCGTATTTTGCCCCAGACCGTTGAGTTTCTTTGACGAGCACGAGGCGACGGCATCCCCCAGACGAGAACCATGTGGAGAACGAAGTGGTCGCCATCCTTCCCGCGATTCGTCTGCGCAAGTGCCGCTCTTCGGAATCATGGAACGAGTCGATCCGGCACAGAAAAGATTGAAACGCTAGAAATGATCAACAAGCATCTATCGCCGTCAATCTCGACGCCAGGTACGAAAAAGATCTAGCATCCCACAAAAGGACCGGAAGCCCTGCGATGCCGTGTTTCTCGTGTGTCTGTGAGCAAAAAAGCCTTTGTCTTGAAATACAGGCATTTGATTGGACTTAGCAAAGACCTGACGCATGCGAGGCTGTCCACCTCACTTTACCTCGTGCAGATTGACTCATGAAGATCCCTTGCTTTAGACTGAACGGAACGGCCAAGTGAAGCCACGGTAATGCGCTGATTGGATCATCAGCCGTCTAGCGCGACGGACGATAACGTCTAGTCGAAGTTGGTCTGATTCGGGTGCCGGGAGCACAGACGAACACCTTAGTGATCGACAAAACAAAAAAGCAAAGTTCTGAGGGACGTAGGGAGAACATGAGTCGAAACATGAGCCTGAGTTGTTCAGAATAGTCCTAGAGTAGTTCATCGCGGGAAAGCAGTGGCCACAGCCGAGAGACGCCACAAGCGGGGGGAAGGGGTTCAATATTAGCCTGGCTTCAACGAGATTCGCTGCTCCGGACCAAGCTGTGCGGCTGTATCACACCCGTATCACTATGCTAAGCACGCTATTGTTTGGCTGATTCTACCGATTTGGATGGCCGATCACAATGTGTCCAGGTGCCGGCACCGTTGGCCCGCCGGGCTTCTTCGAGTGTGGCTGAACCGTTCATCGGACATGGACTCCTCCTTCGCCATTCCCCACTCATATCCCCACAAACAAGACTTCAAGAATGAGGCTGTCTTGAAAAGAAGACACATTCCCATCCTATTTTTGTCGAACATCAGACCAGGAGATGCCCCTCTCTCTTCATCCAACAACTCCAACACAAACGTCACCATGGATCCCGCAGCGATGGCGAGCCTTACGATCTACAACTTCCCGCCCATGCCGCCGAACTTCGACAGCGTAGGTATCTTCTACATGACATTCTGTGTAACATGGACGGTGCTCGTCATCGCTGGTATGATCTTCTGCTGGGTCAACCGCGATAGTCCCGTCCTCAAGATCCGTGGCTTGCCGCTGTCCTTCGCCGCTATCTTCTGTCTTCACTTGTACTGGATTCTCGCTCAGATCACCTATCCTATCGGTGGAACTATGCCGGCTGTTCTGGCCTACGATGTTCAGTATTTCGTCATGGGAACCTGGTTCCCTCTTGGTATCGCCTTATTCCATGCCTCCAACGCGCGTTTCCTGCACGTTGCCAAGCTGCAGAAGTTGCATTTTGCGAATAAGGGAGAAGGAATCAAGCGAGGAAAGCTCGGCTGCGATGGTGCGAGGACATCTTGGCTTTGCCGCTTGAGGAACATGGACTATACGACGAAGATTATGATCCCTATCGGGCTGGGTTTGGTTGTTCAGGTACGTGAGGTTCTTCCATAAACGCACGGATTCAGTCTGACCCGCGAGTGTTCGAGTTAGGCATGCTTGACCATTGGCATGTGGCTCGCTTGCAAGAAGTATCACCCGACGTTCGGCATTCCTGGTACAGAAATCCGCGGCTCCAACGTCATGGAGCAGTTGGTAGACCTGGGTCGAGGATGGGAGTGGTGGCCGACGGTTGCTTGGCAATTTCTCTGGTCGTGGATTGTAAGTCACCATCGATTCTCAAAGCAACATCGGCAGGTTTCTAACGTGTACAGATCGCCCCCACGATGCTTTGGAAGGCTTGGGGCATCCGCGACACAATGGCATGGCGCACACAAACCATTGGCTGCTGCCTCGCCAGGTTTGTAACACACTGACTTGTCCAGTAATCTTCATCGTTGCTGATCTCTACATAGCCTCCACGCCACACCGATGTTTCTCATCGCTTCCTATGTTCCGGCGTTTGCGACGGTCAACCAATACTTTACTCCAAGCCAGTGGTAAGTCATTAACCTGGTGTCAGTCGTTTTAGCTCAAGAAACCGCAGCTGATGATGGAATTCAGGTTACATCTCTCGTCCATGGTCTTCGAGATCTTTGCCGTCTTTGTACCGGCATTCCAGGTCATCCGACTGCGAATCCTGAACAAGAAAGCAAAAGATGCGAACGCCAAGTGGGATACGTCGTCTCAATCCAGTACTTTGAGGCCTACGTCCACTTTTATGGGCACTTGCGTGAACTGCAGGCGCGAAGCCTCAGCCAGTCAGTTGGAGAAGGGCCTTGCAAATGTATACCAATCTGACAACATCGAAATTGGCCCGGAGCCGGATAGCCGTCTACTCACGATGAGCGCTCTTGACCACGCCCTTCGCGAGAACACCGGTTCTCTGCAGGAGTTCTCCGCTCTTTGCGATTTCTCTGGAGAGAACATTGCCTTCCTCACCCGCCTGGACGCATGGAAGACTTTGACTTGGCCCCAATTTGCTCAAAACTCGAAGGCTCATTCACTTAGTGGCGAAGAGATGCTAGAAGCCTTCAACAGCGCCCTCGACATCTACGCAGACTTTATCTCAATCAACCTCGCTGAGTTCCCTCTCAACCTTCCTTCAAACGAGCTCAAGCATCTTGAGGCTGTTTTCGAGAAGCCCGCTCGCATTCTCTTCGGCGAAGACTCTTCACTGAACCACATCACCCCCTTCGATGATGCCTATCACTCCCGCAATGGTCAGACTTTAGGCAGTGGACAGGACATCCGTGGCCAGATCCGCTACACCGGCGAGATTCCCTCCACCTTCAATCCCAATGTGTTTGATAGCGCACAGGGGCACATCAAGTATCTCGTTTTGACTAACACCTGGGCCAAGTTTGTTAAAGAGATGCACCAGAGGAGACGGTCAAGCGAAGCAAGCAGGAGCGTCATATCGACAGAATCAGAGACATCGCTTTTGAGCAGGGTCTCAACCAAGGTTACAGATATGATGCGTGGGAAGAGTCGCTCGGGTTCTTCTTGAAAGCCTTCGTGACAGTTATACAGTCACTCATTCATTCGTTTCTTCCTCTTTGCTTCTATCGAATACCCGGGAGATTTCCCACACCTACGCAAATGTAATCAGACATTTAAATAGTAAAACATATCTAAAAAAAATTTCAATGACCAATTACCTACCATTGATACAAAGATCGCAGTGGAAGAAACATATAGCACAGTAGTCTGCAGTTGTAAAATGTCTGTGCAATATTATTTCTATCGCGGGTTTTGGCCCAATCATTAAGAGACTGAATTGCATTGAAACGTCCCAAGCGGGAATTTTCTCAGAATTTGATCATCTCTACTTGTAGTGCTGAAGACACAATCAATGACTCAAACCCTTCGCGTGCGCCTTTGCCACATCCTTCCAGTATCTCTCTGCGCTCTTCTCTCTCATCTTCCTGCCATATCTAGTAATGACAAAAATACTAGCATTCCACACAAATCCAATCGCGCCAACGGTGATAAAAGTGTCGCGATAGCCCATGTGGTTGAGCCAGGGAGTGATGCCGTAGTTGATGGCGAAGCTCATCGTGTTGCGAATGATGACGCAAGTGGTGATCATGTCGCCGCTCAGTTGCGGGTATGATGCGATAGCATAACCCAGAGATCCGGCGACCGCCAAAGCGTTGTTGATAGCAAGCGTGAATTGGGAGATGATGAGTCCCACCCAGTGGATATGGTAGGCAACTCCAAGGCCGTAAAGGATCATGCTGAAAGGCACCAGAAACATTGAGGCCGCGAAGAGCCACAGAGAATGCTCTGATTCGGAAATTCCGTTGTTGCGACGCGCGAGGCGAATTGTCAAGATCTTTCCAACCTTGCCGCAATAGTAACCTCTGCAGGAAATATGTCAGTCATCATTACAAAACAAACCAAAGCATTTGGACTAACCCGATGATGGTACCAAGAACGCCTCCCGCGTAAGCGCCAGCCACACCGGCAGTAGAGAAGCCGTACATGGTGGTGTACACGGTACCTGTTGTGGCATTCTGAACACCAGACCACACCAAGTTGTTGGCGCCGTACATCAATCTGAATTCAGTTAGGCCGCAGTCCTGCTCTAAAGATACCATTGAACTTACCCAGCGTAAACGACAGAAGGATACGTGAAGCCTCGGAGGGCGCCAAGAGCAATATCCAGCATTCGGTTGGGTCTCGGCTTGTCCTTGATACCCAACTTCTGGACAAAGGTCTTGCGTGGGTACATAACCTGTCCAGTCTCGCTATCGACGGGGTTGGTGGTCGGAGCTCCCTGCTTCTCGGTTGTGTTCGCGATCTTCGACTCCCCCTCGCTGCCAGTTGCAGATTCTGTTCGTTGCGCTTCCGAGATGACGGGTGTTTCATGGTCCTCCAGTCTCGCGGGACGATCGTAATTGGTCTCTTCCATGAAGAGGAAACAGTACACCAGAGCAATTCCGTTGAAAATTGCGCACCACCACTGCAAGGTGGAAGTATGATCAGCATCTACCTTAAGAACAAGGTTGAGATGAGGTATCTTACCAGAGTCCACTTCCATCCCATGCCGACGTTGATGAAACCAGAAAGCATAGGAGCAAGCTTGCCTGTCATAGAAAGACCCCATCCATAGAGCGCAAGGTACTTCGGGCGTTGATGAGCGAACCACTGCGCACAAATTAGTCTTCATTCGCTTATATAACAATCCTTTGTGAATAGTGCGCCTACAATGTCGGTAATCGAGATTTCGCAAAGTGATTCGACGGGTGCTCCGAAAAGGCCAAGCAGGATACGGCTCGCGAGATAGGTGTGCTTTGTAGTGCACATCGGTGCAGTAGCGAGGATAATCTGAAAGACAAACTTAGTTAGACAACAATCTTTCCAGGGCTCATATTGGATGGCTTACAATATTCGCCGCAAGGGAAGCCAAGTAGGCAGGTCGCTTGCCATATTGGAGAGCAAGAGGTTGCCAGATGACGCATCCCCAGCCGTAGAAGAGAAACTAAAACAATTGCTGTCAGAAAATGTCTCTTGAAATTGCACATCCATACCGACCATGATTCCGGTTCCATTGTTGATGTCCGCCAGCGATAATCCTGTCGCTTTTCGAATGGGAGTGACGACGGAATAGACTGCACTACTTGGGATGGCAATCATGATGGTGTAAAGCACAACGCATGACGTAGCCAGCAGTTTGCGCTTTCTAGTCCAATTCAGAGGATCTTCTGGGTCTTCTGAAGGGCGAGGAATGAGCACGATATCGTTCTCGCCCGAGCCTGACGCGTGCTGCCCAATAACGGAGCCATCTACGTCGATGAGCCTCGAAGTTCCTGGAGGCAATCCATCTCCTTCAGCTTTGGTGTGGTCTTGAGCCATGGCCACAAAGAGGACCTTATTCCAAGTTCGGCTGTTCGAGGACGATGTCTACAACGGTCAGAGGGGGGGGTTGGCAGGAATCAGGGAGAGGCCA
Source organism: Colletotrichum sp. SAR11_239 (assembly GCA_025328985.1). NCBI lineage: Eukaryota > Fungi > Ascomycota > Sordariomycetes > Glomerellales > Glomerellaceae > Colletotrichum > Colletotrichum sp. SAR11_239. Next base: position 12,676 of record JAKMWZ010000064.1, read on the forward strand.
AACAGAAGCGACGACAACGCAGCGGCAGAGTATGGGTGCCCCTTTACTACTTATCGCTCCTGCTGATCGACTGCTCGGGTGAAGATATGGTCTTGGTTCACCGAGGTGAGCTTTACAGAACAGTTCAATGGAGCTATCTTGAAGTGATGATAAGCTGCGCCCGACAGGGGAAGCTATGAGCGCGGAGCATGCGGGGGCAAGCTGATAACATATCTGGGGCAAGGACTACCAGATATCTTTCGGGGATGCTCCGACACCAATCCTACCAGCTCAAAGGACCCGTTCCATGCTTTTTTTGGGACCCGGATATCTTCATCCAGTACAATTGCTTGTTTGCGAGCCTGGGGAGGCGGGTTTCGTGCGGAGCTGACATGCGGGAGGACTGGATGACCATTGTAGTGGAGAATGGACCCGCTCCTGCACTCAGTTATGGCAGTTGACAGCGATAGGCGGAGAGGCGATCGCCGCCGGACAAGATAGCTCCAACTGATAACGAAGAACCGACTGGCTGGAAGAAACCGTACAAAGTGCCCGGGCTCTCTGACAAGCGAAGGTATGAAGGCTGATGATTTACAAAGATTGACGCAAGTGCCGGCATACTGTTGTAACGTCGTTGAATCATTTCCTCCCTGACATCATGGCTATCACGGCCCTTGCAAAGAGTTGGCGAGAGCTAGCCCAGACATGCGTTGACATACAGAAGAAGTCTATTCCGAAGGATTACGAGCTTCCGCAAAGTCAATTGCCGCCCAAAGACCGCCGAAATGTTCAAAATGTTCCATATGAGGCAGGAATTCTCACGCCCGAGGAGTTGGAAATGACGGAACAAGATGCGGCTGGTTTGCTGGACAAGTACAAATCTGGCCAATGGAGTGTCAGACAGGTTATCACAGCTTTCTTGAAGAGGACAACGATAATTCACCAATTGGTATGGAGGCTATTGGCAAACTTTTGGTGCACATGCTGATCATTCGACGCTTGAAGACCAACTTCGCTACAGAGATTCTCGCCGAATCCGCTTTGCAGAAGGCCGATGAGCTCGATGCTTACTATCAAGAGACCGGTCAATTGGCAGGACCGTTGCATGGTATTCCGATCTCAGTGAAGGCATGTGGGAATGTTTGTGTCTGTTTTTATGAAGAGGGCCTTAATTGCTAAGCTGCATCTTATTCGTAGGAGCACATCGGTATGGGCGGTCGAATCACCCATGCCGGTTTTGTGGCGAAGATCTCGAACATCCCCTCCGAAGACGCCCTTTCGATACGCATTTTGAAGGAGGCAGGCGCAGTCATCCACGTTCGAACAAACCAGCCCCAGTCCCTCATGGTATGTGACAGAATAGTTTGCCCAGACAACTTCAGTAGAAGACTTGGAAAACCAACGTTGACTGTTTTGTTACAGCATCTCGACTGCAATAACAACATCACCGGGCTCACCTTGAATCCCCATAACCTCCTACTTTCTCCCGGCGGCTCTTCAGGAGGTGAAGGCGTTTCCGTTGGCGCGAAATGCTCTGTCATGGGCGTAGGCACCGATATTGGTGGCAGCATTAGAATTCCGGCCGCTTTCAATGGCTGTTACGGACTCCGCCCGACAGCTTTGAGAGTTCCTTGTCTTGGAAATTTTGGTATCACCTTCGGTCAAGAAAGCATTCGTGGGGTTGCAGGTCCACTGGGACAGAGCGTAGATGACCTGGACAGGTTTATGAGTACCATGCTGGGGGCAGAGCCATGGCAAACAGAAACATCCTTGGTACCTTTGTCTTGGCGGCAAGTAGCGCTGAAAAAGGACATTACTATCGGTGTCATGTTTGATGACGGGTGAGTCCTTTGAGCTCTTTGGCATGGGACTTCGAAGATGACTAACAGATGCGATTTATCAGATGCGTCAAGCCTCACCCACCAGTTCTTCGAGCTCTTCAACATGCAACAGACAAACTAATGGCTGCTGGAATCAAGGTTGTGGAGTGGAAGCCTTTCGACCATGAACGTGGCTGGAAGATAATCGTAAGTCAAGGCAACTCTTTTTCAATCATCAAGTCAGACACCATACCGGCGCAGCCGCTGACCTTACACGCGAAGTCCTCACTGTACTTCCCACAAGGCCCGAAACCGTACCTGGACACTTTCGCCGAAGGGGGTGAACCAGCGCTTCCACTGACGCACCACGCCTTTGCATTTTCCAAGTCTCGGCCGCTTACAATAGCCGAGAACTGGGCCCTGAATGCTGAGAGAGAGGCATACCGACGCGAATATCACGCTTTGATGAAAGCAAAGGGCGTTGACTTCATCCTTTGCCCTGCATACGTCGGGGCGGGAGTGCTGCAGGGCGGAGCAAAGTACTGGAACTACACGGCCATTTGGAACATTCTCGATCAGCCAGCATCCATTCTCCCAAGCGGACTCCGGGTCGATAAGAACATTGATAAGCCTGAAGAGACATACACGCCAAGGAATCAGCAGGATGAGGAAGAATGGAAAGCATGTAAGTTGGTTCCTCCCCTCGATCATTCCAAGCACGAGGAAACGTCGGTCATGCTAATCATCAGTTTCAAGACGATCCGGATGTTTTTGATGGCACTCCAGTTTGTCTGCAGGTTGCGGGCAAACATTTTGAAGATGAGGAAGTGCTGCAGGCAACACGGTTGATAGACCAGATTTTGAAAAGCAGTGCATGATCTCCGGAGTTTGTGCGGAAGACGCTCGGATTTTAGATTTTTATAGACCATAGAAATAGATCTAAATCGCCGCTGCGATTTCTACCTTTGGCATTTTGGGCGCCATCCTGAAGATCCTTCTCTGTTCATACTTTCCTACTGTTAGGCAATTACAGACCCGAAGCCGTTGGCGATTTCTCATTACAGCATCATCTTCTTGTTTGCAATTCCGACGTCGCAGATTATTTCCAACGTCGATACGATTTGAAAGTCCACTGGTAGCGCGCGAACAAACATCTACAGGGGGGAGTCGACGCAACGGTGACGTATGGGTCCCGGAAGCTTATCATCGGCGCTTCTAACCGTGTTCCGCGGAATAGATAACGCAGCTGCATCCATTGATAACAACCAACGTCTTGCTGGGTCTCCACTCGGCCTTTCCTCTATCAGAGCCTATCCGATGTGTTCGTTGGGAAATGCCGAGTGTCGCTGTCAAATGCCTTTTCCAAACTTGTAGGTTTGGTGGGATTAGAACTGGACGGACATGATTGGCGCATTGATCCCCCAGCACTTCCTGGGCAACTAACGGTTGATAATCACCTCAACCTAGTCGGCCTTAACTATCTCCAATGCTATGTGTGGATTCCTGTCATATGCAGTCCTTTCGTCGGTCGGCAAGAGCAACACGGGCGGCGTCATGAATGGTGGCAGCACCGAGATCACCGATTACTGGATGTGCAAGCATCACCAAATAAACACCTTGGCAGAATAATTTTGCGGATTCGTGTATCATTTCTGAGCTATCTTAAAGAACGTTATTCTCCTTTAGACAGCTCTCCCTTTGACTTCCAAATTTCGTACTCAAAATCGGGCTGAAACTCAGTATATAATGTTTCCTACAGAAAAGTTGTCAGATATCGTCCGAGAACAGGGAGCAGTTAAGGGTACGCAATAGCATGAACACTTACCGGATCGGCATTGACCTTTGCCGTGAACTCGGCTGCCTTCTCACTAATGTGGTTCTTTGGCAGTCCAGTGCTCTCAACCATGATTTGGACCTCGCAAGACTTCTCCATCAGCGTGAAGAGGTACGCCGCCTCGTCGACGGTGCCTCCAGTTGTGAGTAGACCGTGGTTTTGGAGGATCATAACACGACCCGTGCTTCCGAGAGCTTCAACGATATTCTGACTTTCCTCGGCATCCAGCACAACACCACCGAATGACTTGTACACAGCTTGTGTGCCCCAGAAGTTGCAGCTGTCTTGGTTGATGATGTCCAGTGGTCTGCCAAAGGTTGACCATGCCTTTCCAGCTGGCGAATGTGTATGACAGGCCGCATGGATATCTGGTCGAGCCTTGTGGATGATACTGTGAATCATGAAGCCTGCAGCGTTGACGGCGACTCTGTTGCCCCCTATGACTTGCCCATCCTCATCAATGTGAACCATGTCGCTGGCCTTGAGCATACCGAAGTGCTTTCCGAGACTCCGACAGGTCAGTATCTTGCACCACACAAGGGCATGAAGAGAAAAACTCACGGGTTAATCCAGAATGTGCTAGGGTCTACCGGGTCACGGACGCTAATGTGACCACTGGTACCTTCAGTAAAGCCCTTACGAGCGAAGACTCGGAAAGCGCCCGCCATGTGCTCGAGTTGCCATTGTCGTTTCTTGTAGGGGTCGGTAATGTTGGGGATTCCAGCAAAAGTGAAGCCGCCAGTCGCCAAGGCAGCAACGCCCGTCTTCTCCGACGTCTTCTCAGAAGCAGTTTCCAAAGCGATAGTGTTGGCGCTTTCAATCGGCTCAGCCACCGTAGTAACTGTTGTGGTCGACATGGTGACAATGAAGGGCTCTTTGAGCTGATCTATCAAGGTATGTGAAAAGAATGGCCAGGTTCTCAGTTGAACGCAATCTTATCAATGCCTCGGGTTCGCCTTAATGTGCTTACTCTAGTAAATTCCCACTTCATCTGGTCTGCGGTCCGACATAGTCGACGCGACGCCTCCATACACCGATATTGCTACCCTGTCAGTGTCAGGTTCCACTGCGGCCGCTTACTTGGGAAATTCACAGAAGTGCTTTCGCTGTCGACTGCCCGGTAGAACGAACCCTGCATGAGCTCCACCTGGAGCTATCATGAGCTTAGCCTCTTTCGGCAGGCAACTGATACCCGTATCTTGACCCAATTCTTCCCCGCGATGATTGCCAGATTGAAGGCCCAATGAATTGCGGAGAAAGTCAAAGTGATAGTCTGCCGTCCTGCTCTCGCTCCCAACTTCCTTCATGTCGATGTGAACGATGCAGCTTGATCCCATGCACCCCACAGTCTCCGCGAAGCAGCCCGATGCAGTCCCAAGCTCGCTTGAATCCACCCAGCCGTAAGAGGACCAAGACTTTCACCGGCTGCTGGACTTGCCGCGGGCGCAAAGTCAAGTGCGACGAGATAAGACCCCATTGCCGCGAATGCCGTGCAAGGAATTTGCAATGCGAAGGTTATGGGGCCCGTTTGCAGTGGCTAAGTCCAGACACAGGTGTCCCTAATCGGAAGGGTTCTCTTGGTCCTGAAGAGGCGGGATTTCCATCGAGACGAGAACTTCCTCTGTGTAGGTGATCTATGCCAGAGTCGAACTCTTGACTAACATAAGATTTAGCACCTATCAAGCAGGTTCTATCATGGAGTCAAGTTGATGGGATCTTAAAGACGATTGAAACATTTGATGCAGCGTCGTCCTGCAGTGAAAATGGGCATCTACACGTTCACAACTTTGGCGTATTCATGGCAACAAGAGCTCTAGAGTCCAATGATCTCGCACTTAATGAGGACGTAATGCTCAATAGTCAGTTTGAAACTGGTGTTAGCAAACAAACTCCTGGATCAGAATTGGACGACCATCACTCTCCGCCGCATGTGGTGAACAGTCAGACTCCAAATGGTTTCGCATCACCTTCAAACTCGGAAGCGGCGGCAGCATGGGAGTTATGCAACCTCCATGAGCGTCAGGCTCGTCGGCCTTCAGTTGTCAGGCATTGGCAGCCGCGGACTTTTTCTGATGGTGTCTCTGAGATCAAGGGTACTCGCCCGAGTACCTCAGAAATCTCTGAGACCCAGCAAAGCCCACCGCAATATCAACGTCAACACACGGAAATCATTTTGCCCAAAAGCCCCCCAATTTCCGTCTTCCCCAGCCAAGATCGCTTCTTGATGCATCACTATATCCACACAGTAGTGAACATATTCTGTGTCATCGACAATGCCAAGAGTCCCTGGAAAACGATTCATATTCCCAGAGCCATCCAGGGTATCGGGGAGATGGATGTCATGGGATCAACATCCAGAGTGCGCAGTGCCTTGAGGAACGCTTTGCTCTCAATCAGTGGCTTCTTCCTGGCCAATGTTCGAGCATCTGAGGCTCATTCCAATGAAGCTGTCAAATGGGTGGAAGAGGCAATGCAGTACCGATATAATGCCATCGGTTTGCTGAAACAGGCAGTTGAGAGTGACTTGTATTCAGGAGGAAGGCCTAAGTACAAGGAATATCTTGCTACCATGCTATCAATGATCACGATCAATGTGAGTCGACAGCTGGGTTGGGTGTCCCCTTTGTTTCAAGTCTCTAATCGTGCTCTTCTCAGATCATGTCAGGAGATACGAGCACCTGCGCTGTGCATCTAGATGGTGCGAATCAACTCATCAGCCATAACAGAAAATCCAGAGTATCAGGAAAGACGCGGGCCTTGCATCGTATCTACTTTTACCTTCGGGTCATATACGAAAGCACTGCCGTTGAGCCTACCGGTAGTGGAGTTGATACTTCACCAAGCGGAAAGGCTTCCAACCAACCTGGGTCCTACCATTCGCCCCGGTCGCATGCCGAAGAGCAATTTGAAGAACCTACTGAGATGGCAAGTTTTGAGTGTATCTACGGTATCCCTCGGAGCCTCCTGATCCTTCTCAAAGATACAACCAATCTCATCAAACAGGTTTCCCAGGCAAGAACGTCTGGCCAGTCTTCAGACATTTCTGAACCGTTGAAGAGTCAGTGCGATAGTCTGGAGAAATTCATTCTCGATTGGTCGCTAGAAGACGAGCTTGCTCGATGTCGTCAGACCAGTACTGGCACAAGCTTTGACATTATCTTCAATCAAACGAAGTCTTTCCATAATGCTTTGATCATCTACTTCGCTCAAAACATTCATCTTCTCAGCTTTCGCTACCTTCGGCAGTACGTAGAGGCAGTGTTGCAAGGCATCGAGGCTATCGAGAATATCAAGACCGACAACAATATTTTGGCAGCTCCCATTTTCTGGCCAGCTTTCATTGCAGCAACGGAAGCATTCGATCCTCAGCAGCAAACTCGTTTCCGGAAATGGTACGAAAGAGTTGCGATCTATGGGATCAAAGCAGTCAGGACCGGGAGCCGAGTAGTGTACGAAGTCTGGGATAGAGGTCCGTCAACAGACGGTCGAGTGACGAGCCTGTGGAGAACTATTATTGAGGAGACGGGTGAAACACTCATGTTAACTTGATTCAGAATGCCAAATCTTTTCTAAAGGCTTAATCCCTGAAGCACCAAACTCTCATTCCACCATTGCCGCCACGATTTGCCCGAGCATAGTACGGTATGAACACGAGATCCCTCTCCTCGCCGCGTTCCCATGGCTTGTGACCATACAGCTTTGAGCCGTTCCTGTTCTTCAGTTCTGTTCCCCTGGCAATCACAGGGGTAACCTCATAGCCCAAAATATCCAGGGGAGAGCCATCCTTCAGGCTTGACGTAGAAAGGATGACGTTATCAACGTCAATCTCGTTGTCGACATCTTCGATGCAATACACCAAAGGCCCGCGCTGAACGCATACCTCATTTTTGCCCAGTTTTGGGTTGGCGTACATGAGCTGCGGCTTAAAGCTGAAGACAACTTCCACCCTTCCATCTGTTCCTTCTGGCAGGTACAGATATCCGTCTTTGCATGTGCCATCGCCGTTTGACCCATCAACGGTGTAGCCATCCGACCACCCGGGAATCCTCAAAGCAATTGCAACTGTGCCTGACCACGCTATCTCTACCTTTCCGGACCAAGGTGCAGCAGTTTTGATCGTAACCACAGCGTCGCTTCCAGGCACGTGAAGTACACTCTCAATGTACAAGTGGATGGCCACTCTTCGGTCTTGCATGGTGTAGATGAATGCTCCAAGATTGCCAAGAAGCTTTGCGACGTTTGGCGGGCAACAGGCGACTTCGAACCACCGGCTCCGCTCCTTCGGTCGGCCTGTGAATGTGCGAAGAGGGTTCTCATAGTAAAATGACTCTCCGTCTAGACCGATCGCGCCAAGGAAGCCGTTATACAGACCAAGTTCCATAACATCGGCGTACTCGGAATTGAGGCTGAGACGAAGCATTCGCTGGCACCAGCCAATCATTCCAAAAGTTGCGCAAGTCTCAGCATAGCAGACACCACCCTCTTCGGTATCCCCGAGCACGTACGGGTGTCCAAATCCCTCCCACTGACGGACAGACCCCAGTCCGCCCGTGATGTACATCTTCTTGTCGACCATGTCTCTCCATAGCGCGGCCAGAGACTTGTGGATACCTTCGTGCTTTGTCAAACGAACGAGGTCGGTTGCGGCGGTCATGAAGTACATGGCTCTGACAGAATGACCCACCAATTCAGTCGCATCTGCTAGCCGCCGATCGGCTTGGTGGTAGCCGTAGTCTCTAGGCATCCGGTAAGTCGGTCTGAACTCAAAGCTGAGCCAATCCCCAGGATCGTTTCCTCTGGCCCAAGCTTCTTTGTCAAAGTAGGTCTCGTCCTTCTCATCTCTTGTCCCGCGCTCGAGGATGAAGTACTGAGCTACTTGCAGAAGAAGAGGGTCCTTGGTCATTTCATATAGCCTCAATAATCCAATTTCAATTTCTTGATGGCCAGGATAGCCGCGCTTCTTCCCAGGCTCGGATCCAAAAATTGAATCGATATGCTGCACAACTTTCATGACTGGTTCCAGAAGCCGCCCGCTACCGGTCAAGGTCTCGTAGGCGACACACGCTTCGATGAGGTGGCCGATACAATACAGTTCGTGCATGTCGCGGAGATTTGTCCATCGGTTCTTAATTCCTCGCACGGTGTAATATGAATTGATGTAGCCATCTGGGTGCTGCGCTCTTCGTATGTTGTCCACAGCCTCTTCGACATTCCTCATCATCTCCTCATCTGCGTGTGTCATGAGGAAGTAGCACGCCGCTTCGGTGGCTTTGTAGACGTCGCTATCCCAAAACGGCTGAACAAGGTGAGCAGAAGTCTATATGCCTTGGAGTTCCAACATGAACTATAGCTCGTACTCACATGGGGCTGGGGTTGGTGGCCTTCTTTCCATTTCAAACAGTCCCAATGACCTGATTCCTTTTGGGCTTTGACCAGAGCGGGTATGGTTTTCAATCGACCACTGTCCCGTAACTGCGCCCAGAAGGAAGACGTGATCTCGATATTTCGCGTGGGGACCTCCATGATGAATTACCTGCAACACCAAAACTGATGCTCACTGTTTGATCACGAAGAAAAACTTGGAAATATGAAGAAACGCGAGCGAAAGCCTCAAAAGTCATGGATAATGCAAATGAGGGGATCTGAGGAGTCCCAAACAGTGTCTACGAAGCGCTCCAATGAGATTCACGTAGCGAGTGTTGGCACCTCATACGTCACTTTCTGAGGCCATCCAACATCCGATCTGCAACATGCAGTGGCTAACATGTAGTTCTTACAGCCAACTGTATCCGACCCTACAGTAGATTGTGAAGCTGGTAAGAATTGGAGCCGCATGCCGCGGCAAGCGTGGGGTCCGACATGACCAATGCGGGGTAATATCGCCTGTTCATGTGCGAGGTTATTGATGCGTACTGCATGTTTCATGGATTCACTTAGCCTAAGATGTCGTTTTCCAAGCAGCTGTCGTACCGAATGCGACGTGCAGATGGATTCCTCCAAAGCGTCACAAGACCTCAGGATCCGGAATTGCTTGTGTGCTGGGAACTTAATTTCTGGAACTTTACCGGGTGCAGACCATTGAATGACATGAAGGTAGAACAGAATGTGGCTGCACTCTGGGCACACGCTCATCCTGACAATACCACGGTGAGTCCAGGATTCTACAAGCATCCTTGGATACCCCATAGAAGGAGAGTTTTCCCATCGGCTTTAGAGAGGTTTTACTGGACTGCCTTATTTCGAATGACCATCTGTTCTGCCACATGCCTTTCCCTACTGTGAAATTGCATGTTTGGACGTGACAACCTGGATACATAATAGAAACCATCGAACTGCAATGAGATGTATGTATTGGCGGGAATAACTCTGAGAACCTCCTTTTTGATTCGCTACCACGGCCACACAAAGCAGAATATCGGAGTCCAGACAGCTCAAATTTGACCTGTCCCAGGAGTCTGGAAGGTATCTGGGGAAGGATCTCACCATCCCCGCATCTAGACTGTTTACGTCGATGGTCCTGCAGCATACTCAATTGGAGGCCAAGCCCATCAAGAGTCACTCATATATGATTGTCGTTTTTTTTTTTTTTTACGTGGGATGGTTTCCTCACCAGTCTACCTATAACTTTCCCGCGATCCATGCGGTATAGAGACAGCACGATTCCTTCCATTCTTCGACTTCTGTGCCCAGTACAAGGTTCTCTTCACCCTCATCATGGCTCCTGGGACCCCTCCTGAGATTTCTGCTGCAGCGCGTCAGCCTCATTCAGGGGCCGCTGTGAACATTCCACTTGACAACATGGATGTCAAAGAGGTTAAAGTCCGCTCAGTTGAGCTAACCGACGCTGTCGCCAAAGATAAGCCGAACTACCGTTCTCGATCGCAAGTCACCCTCTGCGTGATCATCCTATTTGTCACACTAAGTAAGTAAATGATCGAAGTCCATTCCCTGAAATGTGATAGCTTAATTCCTGCTCGTCAGATGGCTGCATGAACGGATACGACGGCTCCGTGATGAGCTCTATCAATGCTATGGACCAGTTTCACGAACACTACGAAGTTGGCAGAACTGGACCTACGATTGGTCTCGTCATGGCTATCTACACTGCTGGTCAAATTTGCGGAAGCCTCTTCTCTGCTGGAGTTATTGATACGTTCGGTCGAAAATACGGAATGGCCGTCGGCTCGGCCTTTATTATTGTCGGCTCTATCGTTCAGGCAACGAGTCAAACTCTTTCCGCGTTCATAGGCGGCAGGTTTATCGTCGGCTTTGGCGTCCCCATGTGCACGATTGCTGCACCGACGTATATCGTTGAGATGGCGTACCCCACATGGCGAGGTTTGGCCGGGGGTCTCTACAACGTCCTGGGCTGGTACATTGGCTCTTTGAGTAAGTCGCCGTTGGTACTCACACTACTGCTCTTCTGACTTTGATGCAATAACAACAGCTGCTACTTGGACGTGTTATGGCACCGCAAACATCCCCGGCGACATGGCATGGCGTGTGCCATACATCGTCCAGGTCGTCCCGGCGGCGGTCATGTCTGCTACGGTTTGGTTCATCCCAGAGAGTCCTCGTTGGCTCTTTGCTAAGCAGAAGAACGATGTCGCCAAGTTAGTACTTATTAAATACCACGGCAACGGTAATCCAGACTCGGCTGTCGTCAGACTTGAATGCGAAGAAATCAAGTTCTCCCTGGAGGCTGAGGCAGAACTAACTCGTGGGAGATGGTGGGATTATAAGATTCTCATCAGAAACCGCGCCAACCGGTATCGCATGTGGATTCTTGTTCTAATCACAGTGTTCAGCCAGTTCACTGGCGGTGCTGTCATCAGCTACTTTCTGCCATGTATGTCAACATGAATGTTTTCTTCTAAGCTCATTCCTTCCATCTGAATAATCTGGAACTAATGCATACCTAACAGCCATTCTCGAAACCGTCGGCATCACATCATCCTCTCAGCAGCTCCTGATGAATGCGCTAAACACGGTGTTCTCGTTCTGTGGCGGCATTGTTGGCGCATTTTTCGTCGATAAGGCTGGGCGCCGACCCTTATTGCTCTGGGGCGTCTTTCTATCCGGCTTGGTATACATCCCCATCAACGTTCTGGCGGCTCTTTCCGGTGGCCACATCGACACAGCATCAGGATACGCATTCATCGCCATGATATTCCTATACGGGATCGTCATGTCGTTCACATGGACACCGCTTCAGGCGCTATATCCCGCAGAGATTCTCAACACCGACATACGGGCTAAAGGAATTGCAGCGGACAAGTTTGTTTCTGGTATCGCGAGTTTTATCAACCTTTACGCTACACCGATTGCTCTCAAGGACATAGGATGGAAGACATACACCATCTTCCTGGTTCTTCATTTCGTCCATCTGGTGCTGATGTATTTCGTTACCGTTGAAACCAAAGGAAGATCTTTGGAAGAGCTCGAAGAAATCTTCAACGATCCGAAACCTGTTAAGCGGAGTAAGCAGCTCAGCAGAGTTGTTGTCGGAGCTGGCGTTGGTGTCAAGGTTGCGAATGCTTAAGAATTCGGATGTCTAACGGCCTGACCCAAAGGCCGAATCACCTATACAAAAGGGTAATTCTAGCCTCTCAATGAATCACGGATGTGGATTGAACTGGCTTCATGTGAAGCAGATAGTACTAAACTACTCAACCTTTCTAGGTGTAATGTAGCAGTTGACAGGTCCCTTCTCCCAAAGCAGGAACGCCTGGCTTCTATCATCCCAGCCCTTGCTATCCTCCGCAATTCTCATGTCAAAGTTCCAGACCATTCTGGCAACAATCAAACGCATCTCCGCATATGCCAGACTATTTTGTGATCAGTTTCACGTTGTAGCAGCAGATAGCTGGGGGTAAACTCACTTTCTTCCGATACAGTTCCTTGGACCAACAGAAAAAGGTTGGAATGCCTCCTTCTTGTCACCAGAGAATCGCGGATCGTCGAGCCAGCGTTCGGGAATGAAGGAGTCGGGCAGGGTGAAATGATCGGGGTTGTGGAAAACAGGCCAGTGCCAAACCTGAACAAGGCTCTACACTTCATTAGTTGTGCGATTGAGCTGTGTCTTACGAGCAACTTACGCCTTTGGGCACATGTTGTCCCAAGAAAAGGCCATCGCCCTCAGATACCCTGCGCATGATGCCCGTTGGGACTGGTGGATACATGCGGAGGCTTTCGTTGATGATAGCCTGCATGTATTGGAGCTTCTGCACGCTGACCATGTTGATGTCGTCTTCCGAGGCAAACGCCGACCGGACTTCGTTGTTGAGCTTCTCCAGAGCACTTGTATGCGTGGTAAGGTAGTAAGTGATGGCCGAAAGCGCTGTCGCAGTAGTCTCAGATCCCGCGATGATCAGGGTTGAGGAATTGGCACGGAGCTCCTCAAACTGCAGCTCCTGTTGAAACATTAGCCAGAAGATCGGATATTATTGCATGATCGCGTACCATGGAACCTCTCTTCCGCGTCATGGAGTCCATAAAGTCCGGGCGCTCCACCTGAGTAGCAAGTCGCTTCCTGACCTTCTCGCGTGTGAGTTGCATGTGCTGTTCTCTCTTGTTCTTGATGCTCGCGGGCATGAACTTCATCAAAAGGTTCTCGATAGGAGGGTATCGTCGGATGTTGAACTTGAAGGCCCCCTCTTTGACGCCAGCGAACAGAATTTTGACCCAAGGGTGGTAGTCGCTGTTGTCCAAACAGCCGAAGGGTTCGCCAAACGCCAGGTCTCCGATGACATCGAAAGTCGTCCAGTTGTACCACGCAACCATGTCCAGCGGCTTTGATCCTCCAGCACAATTCTCATGCAGCCGCTGGAACAGTAAGTCCACATACTTCTTGATTATGGATTCCTGGTCGAACATTGACTGAGCCGAGAAGCCATGTGACAGCGCTCGTCGGTATCGGGAGTGATCTTCGCGGTTGCCACCAATAATGCTTTGCCTATTGTCGCGCATAAAGACATCGTCTCTCCCGTGATCGCCAGTTCCATTCTTCAGGTTACCATGCAAGTCCTTCCAGGCGTCGGGGTGGTTGTAAGCAAGCTCGTTGGGGGCGACGCGCACAATTGGGCCATATTCTTGGTGCAGCTCGAAGATTCTCTTGTGGATTTGACCAGAGAGGTATGCCCGGGTGTATGGAAGACGAGTCGCGGCCCACGACTTGGGCCCAGGATATTTTCGCAGGGGGTGGAAGAACACGTTGTAGGTGAGCACCGATACAAGAGAAACCAAGCCCTGTTCTCATCGTTAGAAATCAAAGAAGTTGAGATTGAGATTCGATGAAAAGGGGCTGACGCACCAAACAAGCCGCCAGCAAAAGTCCCCACGCAACGTTGTGTAGGCTGAAGAGCCGAGCTCTGTCGTCGAGGAGATGAGTTGCCATATTCACTTTGATGCCTCAGAAATGTCCTGAAGCGGTTCCAAACTGGCTCACACTCGGAGACATGAGGCTGCAAAGGTATCTTCACCGCCGAAGACAGGACTGAAGTCTCTTTAATCCAAGAAGAGAGCGGGATTCGGTCCAGAACTCCGCAGCCGAAGCCCCTGTGAAACGACGATCTCCGCGACACAACTGCAGGGCACGGTTGCATGTCTGTGGGTATCACGCAAAGTCCACGCATAATCCGGCTGCCATCGCGCCTCCGGACCCCGCGATTTGCACAAGTTTTTGCATAACTCGTCCGGCTTGGCCCGCGTCCGGCCCATTTGGCCCCACTTGAGATCGCAGATGGCGGCACATCCATGCCGCGTAGCAGCCGTTGTGCAGTCGGCAGTTCTGGTTAGAACTTGCGGAGCGAGGTCGAACTTCCGTAAGGCCTGACTGAGCGGTAATCTGCATGAGATGATTGGGCGCGACATCGTCGCATACCTGCGAGAGTTCTTAGACATGTGCTAGTTTCCAAGCCGGCTAACGGCAGCTGCTCCCAAAAAAGGCTGTTCGTACACGGGACCCGGGGTTCAAACGTCATGATGAACCGGATAATACTACCCTTACCTGGAAAAATTGGCCGTGATAGGTTCATGCTCTGGAAGCGAGAAATTGCCGCGACCACGACACGTCCAGCTGCATTTTTCTCAGGCCATCATAACATGCATTGGTACGCACCATGTGCGTGAACACGGAAATATCGAAACGTCCGTGCTTCAGTCTGCATAACTTCCCCGCGGCAAGAGACATCCATGTCTGTACGACATAACCTGCCATCAAAGCAAGGGCTTGAGCAGTCAGGCGACCAACTTGAAGTTGGCGAATCATGACGTATGCCTTTGAGAGGCAGAGAGCATCAGTAAGTCAACACATGCTATGATGTGATGTTGGAACAGGAGTTCGATGTTGGTTTTCGGCGCCGACACGGCACCGACTTCGCACGGCCGAGTGCACAAACTGGCCGGTTTGTGGAGCCATCAGGTCTGGCACAACTGAGTTCGATGCACGGAGAGTGGAAAGGGACTTGTGTAGTATCAAGGGACTTCTGTGCCATGCGCATCATCCCAAGAGTTTAACCGAGCTTCGCCTGCGTTGAGCCCCGCAAGACCGGGTCAAATTTGATATGATGCTGGTGAAGAGATCAACCCATCTTCAAACCACGTAATCAATGTACCTAGGAATCACGGCGCGATTCTCTCGATTGTCAGCGGAAACCCGGGCTGTTATGGTAGCTGCCAAGTCATCCCAAACCATTGGACACTCGCAGGGAGGCAGTTAGAAGAACTGGGAATGTAATGACGGTGAATCATACGCAACAATTGCTACCGAAATTGCTGTGAATGGCAGCGACGTTTCTAACTTAGATCCGAAGAATAAGGGCAATCTAAATCAGTAGCTTCCAGTGACAAAACAAATAGAACGTTTGAGACAAAACGCTTTCACGAATCTAAGATGGCGATGGTCGAGGCTTCATTGGGCACCAAGTCGCCCCACCTGGTCTTCATTTCCTGGATGATATCACGAAACGCAGTTTTCTCTCCGTACGTATACGGTTCATTAGAAAACTGACAGATGATGTGTCACAACCATCAAAAAATACCTCGGAGCCGCAGGAGATTGATCAATTCAACGATTGTGTGGAACATACCTTAGGCAAACGAGCTTCGCATCTGTTTGGCTCTATGTCTTGGGCATATGGATAGTGAGACCAAGTTTCAGATGATACCCCGTTGACCGAATCTACAAGCAGCCTTCGTCCGATGAGGACGTTGAGGTTGTCGCTAAACAGTCGTTGAATGCAATTGGCCAGCCCTACCGCGTCTCATAGAAATACTACCCGAAGCTGACATCCATTAGACGAAGTTGATCCGGGAGAGATCCGCCAGATTGCTGATAGATATAGTTGGCGCTCCAGGAGGCACAGCACATAGCCTCCTTCCAGATTGGGATACGCCAAAAACATTCAAAGATATTTACAAGCAGCTGTCGGGTTTTAGGCATCCGAGGAAACATATTGGAATTGATTGGATCGCCGTTATTTTGTGCCACACTCTCAGACCGAACGTGTTGCGAGCATAGCAGACATATTGCGAAAGCCTGAGATCGCAAACACCGGAGAAGCCGAAGCTATCTTCTTAGACGTAGAATAATTGATGGGACTGAGGTTTGGAAGCCGACCCTGGCATACCTAAGTCGCCGATGTTGTATTGATGGATTCATGCCGTAGGCACCGAGTAACTATATATGCAGATTGCTTACATGCTTACACATATAAATAGATACAGCCAAAATTGACCTTTCGGGTGTTCTTAGCATTCAAACTGACGTTGCTCCCTATTGGCTACCGGTCAGCGATGTAGACAGAGCTCTCTTGCTTGCTTGAAGCTCTCAAGATGCCAGGTAAAGCTTCAGGTTTCACGAAAGGATTTGAATGCTGGACGGCCATCCCCCTTCATACAAGCCTCAGAAAATCTTTTAGAAGATTAGACTATTGGGTTCTTGTCTTCCATTATTGTATATTGCCCAAGCACAAGCCAGTGATCTGAGGAGTAAGGTGCACATAGCACCTTTTGGAAGACACACGATCATGCAGAAAGCGATGCAGTTAGACAGCAAATCGAAGAATCTTTATTCATTTCTAGTCCATTATGACAAGCATCCAGGAGCAATCGTACAAGGTTCGTGGGTGGGTAAAGTACAACCAGTTCCAATGTACGATTTCGTCCGTCGCCATGCGGGCTGGAGATCACCCTTTCAAAGCTCGTCAGACCCCCAATGGCTGCTAATACTTGTAAGAGCTCTTCAATTTCTTTCCCATAGCATGATTTACTGACCAACCGCGTCTTCAACCGCGGCTCGTCCACTTGATGCGTTCCCACCGTCTGCATGTACGCGGGATGTCGCATCTACTGTCAACAATCACAGCCAGAACCGCGACCTGCACGGCTGCGACCCTCCTTGGGACTACATCGGAACTGGTTGCATCACTTACCCCGGTTCTTTCTGCCGCATTGCTTCGCAGTTGAGAAGGATGGAGACGATTGTTCCGTCGAGACCATCGAGGCATCTCCTTTTGAGTAGGACAATCCCATACACAGCATGACATGTGTTCAACTCGATATTCACGTCATATTATGATGAAATCTATCAGGGTCGCGTATCCGGTAAGCCATGAGGCGTATCTCATTCATTCTATCTCCTCACATAGCCAATATCTCAATCAATTACCTTGGTCGATGGAAGCGAGATATGCACCTAACATGTGTGCATCGATGCGAAAGCACACGGGAATAATGCCAACTCGAATTTCAAATACAAATCGTATCAATATTAGGTTTTAACAGGGTGATGTTTTAGCGTTTTGCACTCCGTTTTCTCTTCTACGGATAACCGGCATGTCATACAGACGGCGTTCGGCACATCATGAACTTTCAAAGGCAACATCCGCAACTCAGTCCTAGCCCAAACTTTGAGCTCCACCACATAACCTTAACACCACGCGTTTGCGGGAGACGCGGGAGCCGCGCGCCAACGCAGATATTCTGCTTGAAGTCTAATATTGACGTCACGTTTACCTGGTGGTCGTGGGTGCACATTTTCGCCATCCATAGGGTGGGTCAAAACAACTCAACAGAATCAAAAGCAGCCGTGACAGAAACCGGGAAACACCGAGTCAAGTCATCCAAATATTCTCAATGTGTCCTTGTCATCATTTTCTCATTATGCTTTTATGTGCTTTATCAGAAGCTCCCGCAGAGCAATGTGAATGAGAATGTCACGATAGCTGACGCGAAAAGCAAACCGTTTCTCACATTGCTAGCAAATGATCTAACTGTTTACTTCTTATCCACGCACAACTTCAGGCCGCCTAGAAGCAATAAACCAGACTTTACGAATCGTGGCCGCTAAGAAGAACGTGTTTTCTTGAGGTAGTGAACACGCAGAGAAGCCAATTTGCTCTAGGTCTTGAGACTCCGAGACGGGTGGTCACAGGAGCCTGAGAAGAGGAAGGTTGCATTCCTGTTTAGACGCGTGAACACTCGCTGTATCTTCTTCTCATTTCAGGAAGGTGACGGACGGTTTCCATATCAAGTTGAACTCGCCTTGCGATAACTAAATTGGATGAATGGGGTTACCTGCGTGCGGACTGGTCATCCTTGAACGATTCCGCAGTCGTCACAAAGCCGGGCGCAGCCCTCGAATAATTGGGGCCGTGGACTCGCAAAGGTTCGGAGAGCGGGAGTGCGGGCAGCGAGCAGATGACCCCAGTCGCAACGTTCCAGGATGATCGGGATCTCACTCAACAACCATAACAAGGACCAGGAGGGGGCTTTGACAACAGAGATAGAGACTGCTTTGAAATCTTGCAACCCTCATAGGTGCCGAGTCATCGGAAAAAGGCTGCAGTAAAGGCGATGGGCAAGACGGACTGCCCTAAAAAACTGGGAGATCTTGGCCAAGGCTTGTTCATGTACCCATTCGCGAAGGCTCGCCGCTGCAGAAGGCGGGAAAACCGACAGCCGTGATGCAACGCTCCGGGAAGCATGTCTTGGCGATGCTGTCCCTGCATGAGTTGGGCTGATAATTTCACCAAATCACCAAAGTCCCTGGGACGCGTAGGACTGAAACACATTGAATTGGATTGTAAAGTGATGGCCGGCTGACCACGGCATGGACTGTAAAGTAATCACAGGATGGATCTAATCTACGAATACAGAAAGAATAAAGAGAAAAGAAAAAAGCGCTCAAAATCTCTCGGCACGGCAACACACCCGACGAGACGCACCCATCCCTCCGGACGTGATAACTTCGGCAAACGTGACCAACTGCCAGCCATGTAAAATTCCGCTGTGCTCTGTGTGGCTAGCGGGCGGTGACGCTGTGGAAAGAAAGGGAGCCTCGTCGGCCGGAAATAGAGCATTCTGCCCATAGCGACACGCGTCGGGTGACGACTCAGAGACCTTCCGCCCAAAGGCCTCGACTCCTCGGGGTGGGTGAGGCTAGTCCGTAGCAGCCAATGGCATTTCGCTGGATTGATTGGGCGCACAAAGACTGGCCCGGTCCTCGCCCCCGAAATTTAGGGATCCCCGGCCGGTCGGGTGTTTTTCAACTTTATGTCGGGCATCCCGGACGTTCCCCGGCCGATTCATGTTTCCTAGGTTGCGGGAGCGCAGACACCAGACGAACTCTATTGCGCAGAGCAGGATCATAGCTCTCGAGTGTCACCGTTGTTTCTTTGCCTTTTCAGACGAATTCGCAGCATTAATCATGAAGTCGCAGTACGATTTCCTTTGGGGTTAGTTACGAGCGCATGCATTTACCCAGAGAGAAGGCGTTTTGGTCGATCCAAATTTGCACAACCGCATCAGGCTGGTGGTTCAGATTTTTCTTTCCCTCCTCAAATCTCCATTCATGCTGCCAAAAAGCTCCTAGAACCGCGGTTGCGCACATTACCCGCCCCTTTCGAAAGCCCTCCCACAGACCGAGAGAACCTGGGCTGTAAGGGAGTAAACAGGCCCCTCTACCCCTCGATAGGGTGAATTGTCAGCAAAATTTGGTCCAATCTCATTGAAGCTGCGTAAACGCACAGCGGCGCCACCCGCGATGTGGGCACTGCCTCGTCATCGGGTGCCCCCTAACGAGAAGCTTTTGCCAACGTCGGTTTCCACAAGTCTTCGGGAAGTGGGAGGTCGACCAGGAGTTCGTCCCGCGGGCTGCTCCACCCCGGATCGACCCCGGGTTCCGCTTTAGAACCATCCTCTTTCCTTCCTTGGAATGCTTGAGTGCCCGTGGTCTGCTTGGCGTAGCACTCCGTATACCGTTGAGGCTGAGTTAAGGACAACCGCTGTGGGGACGCATTGACTCGAAAATGCGCCCGGCGGAGAACAAAGTCGTGTAACTGAGGCTCAGGACCTGCGAACCCCTGTGAGTGCCACGACTGCCAACGGGTTGTGGATGACCTTTTGCGCCGCGCTGGTTGGACGGGATGTTCAGACGACGCGGTCCTACCGCTGTAGACATTGGACGGAAACGATCGAAAATAGCAAGTGTGGACTGGCGGAAAGGGTGGGATGACGAGGGCTCTCCCATGCCTTGGGTCCAGGTCCCAGGCTGGGGATCGGACGAAGGCGACGAGCCCCTCTCTAGTCCACATCACGTACGCGGCGTCGAGAGATAGAGGACGATGAAGATCGACGTTTGTATAAAGACCGGCGAGGAAGTCGATCATCTCGGACTTCTTTTCCTCACCAGCCGCAACCACCGCAGCAACATTCGCTTCAACAACAGCAAGAACACCAACACAATCGTTTTCGACATTCGCTCATTGTCTTGATACCAACAGTTCTTCCTGATACACAATGGTCCGCATCACCGCCCTCTCGGCCGCTGGCCTTGCCATCGCCGGCCTCGTCTCCGCCCACCCCGGCGAGAAGCACGACCACAACAAGATGAAGCGCGACATCGCCCTCCGTGATGGTGTTGCCAACATCGGCCAGCGCTCCCTCGCTTCTTGCTCCAACTCCGCCGGTGCCCAGAAGCGCCAGGCCCGCGCCGTTGAGCGCCGTGCCCAGAAGGTCAAGGAGATCCGCGCCAAGAAGGGCCTCACTTCCCGTAAGCCGCCCCGCCTGTTCCCAGTCTATCCGAGTTTCAAAGCTAACATCACCAAAAGCCTCCAAGAAGTACCGCCGCGACCTCGACCAGCTCAACGCCTGGGAGGCCATCAACCACAACATGACCGGCCAGTCCACCAACGGCATCTTCTCCTCCATCGAAGACGTCTTCAGCGCCAACACCTCCTGTGTCCTCTCCCCTGAGATCACCGGCGGCCCCTACTACGTCGTCGGCGAGTACATGCGCTCCAACGTCATCGAGTCCGAGTTCTGCGACGGTGTCCCCGTCTTCCTCGAGGTCCAGTACGTCGACGTCAACACGTGCGACCCCGTCCCCCAGGTCGCCGTCGACATCTGGAACTGCAACGCCACCGGTGTCTACTCCGGCGTCGAGTCCGGCCAGGCCGGCCTGAACACCACCTTCCTCCGTGGTATCCAGCTCTCCGACCACGACGGTGTCGTCCAGTTCGAGACCATCTTCCCCGGCCACTACGAGGGCCGTGCCGTCCACACCCACTTGCTGTCGCACACCAACGCGACCCTGATGCCCAACGGCACCATCTCCGTCTGGGATGCTCCCGTCGCCCACATCGGCCAGCTCTTCTGGCCCGAGTCTCTGCGCGAGACCATTGAGGAGCTCGCTCCCTACAACACCAACACCGTCGAGGTCACCACCAACGCCGAGGACATGTGGTCCGTCCTCCAGGCGGACGAGTCCTACGACCCTTTCCCCCAGTTCGTCTACCTCGGCGAGGATGTCTCTGACGGTCTCTTCGCCTGGATCCAGATTGGCATCAACGCCTCTGCCGACTACCAGACCGATGACTACTATGGCGTCGCTGCCTACCTCGGCGAGGACGGTGGCCACTCTACCGGCTACACTGTCGGCGGTGGCGGTGGTGGCGGCGGCAACGGCACCGGCAACGGTACCATGTCCGGCGCTCCCCCCTCCGGCACCGGTGCTCCCCCTTCTTAAAGTGTGATTCTTAGGGCGCGGGCCTGATGCACGGATCGGCTAGCCGTGTCAACTTTTCTTTTTGTATGATATTAGAGATACCTATAGACAGCCATTGAACATACAAGCCGCGGTGGAAGCGCACATTTTTTATCCTTCAATAACTTTTCCCTTGACCATACTTAGTGATGCGTGCGCCCCTTTGATACCTGTGCTAGTATGCCCGGCCCCGGACCCACAATTACCGGGTTGTGGGGTCCGCTATCCGAGCAGGCGCCGATGCCGCGCGGCCGCTGGTTCAAGCGGGACTGTCCGGAGGTAAGACTTTGCCCAAAGCTGGATCTTGGGAGGTCTTTCACATTTCAACTATCCGGTTCCTGATTGGAAACTTGGGGAAAATGCAAAATTGAGCCGAAAAACGATTGCCACTCTTCAGCAGATAGTCCTGGTGGTAAAGATGAGGCCAATACAGCCTATGCATGTACACGTGAGATGATGCTTGGAAAAGGAACAATGGTATCAACTTGAAAATCCGCGACGGGATCAATGCGCAACTCAGAAAAGGTCTCGGAAATCGGTTGCAATCGGGCGATCCAATTCCATTACATAATTGCGAGAGAGCCAAGTTACTACTTGCACACACACATTGTCTGCGTCGGAAGCCTCCCGATGTCACCGCATAATTTAAAGTAGAAAGAGAGTTGCAGTCTTGCAGAGCCGAGAGCCAAAGATGCGATGGATCCATCACAATTGACTTTCATCAGCGTCAACAAGAATCCCCCATTCGCCGACTGCTCCAGAAATCAGGCCCATGACTTCACCCCGGTCAACAACACGTGCCACTGCCAAGACGGACGACTCCAAAAGTGGAAGCTCCATTTCGCTCGTCCAACAGCCGTTCACCAATTGTGTCTTCCGTTTCCTCCACGCGTTTCACCTCACATTCTGGTGCCACCATCACATTTCTCCCACTGACGCGCCCTTTTTCTCACTTTGGCGCTGCAGAACGAGCTTGGGACGAGAAGAATTCGGTAACCGTCATGGTTTAGGCTTTATTGGCGTGCATGGTAGGAAGCTGAACCTGCCACTGTACCTGTCCGCCGCTGCGATCCCGGAGCTGTGGCGTGGGGCGTTGCTACCGTTGGATCCCTCCAGCCGCGGGCCGCTGCGCTGCGCGTGAGCATGAGGCGACATGATAAATGGACTGTTCCTCCTCACCCTCTGGCGGGCTTTGTGCTTGCCGGTTCTCCCATGCCAAGTCGCGTTACTTCGACTTGACTCCATCGCCATGGCGCTCAAGTATCTTTCCGTGGCCACGGCCATTGTCGCCCTTGCGGCGCAGCCCTGGCTGACAACGGCCGTCGACCTTGAGCTCAACGTCACAGCTCTGACTGGTGGCGAGCTCGAGGCGGACTGGACCAATGTCTACTACTCCAAGTCTAACCCTCTGCTGCTCGGAAACGACGGCGGAGCGGCCACTGGCGGCTTCCACGCCTGGGATCTGAACAGCGACTCGCCTCTGGTGGAGGTAAAGACTCTTGTGACTGGCCGAACGAAACTCGTCACAACGGTCTACAACGTCACCGACAACAAGGACCTCGCGATCGCGATAGCCATGCCTGATTCCGTCATCCGCGTCTTTGAAGTGCCGTCATTCACCGAGATCGAATCTGCCCAAACCACTCTTCTTGGTGATTGGTCCGCGCTGTGCTCGTGGCGAAGCAAGAGTCTGAACGACTACATCTTCCTGTTTGGAAAGGGCAAGGCCGTCGAGTATCTCGTGAGAAAGGGAAAGACTGGCATTGAGCTCGTCGAGGTCAGCTTGCTAATGATTCCGATTTTCGCATCTCTTGCTAAGCCTCCCAGATCCGAAACATCACAATGCCCACCGAGTTCTCCGGCTGCGCCGTGTCCCATTCGCAGTCCAAGTTGATCCTTTCCGCCGACGACGACAAGGACGTTTATGTGTTCGACCTTACTGAGTCGACCACCAATCCTGAAGTCACCAAGATTGGCGAAGCGGAAGAAGACGTCACCGGCGTCGCTGTCTACACGTCTTCTGCCTCTAACTCTACCGGCCAGGAATACCTCTTTGTCGCCCAGGAGAACGCAGTAGCCGTCTACGAGTACCCATTCAAACTTCTTGGAACCATCAAGTTGACCGGATTGGAGGATATTGAGGTCCAGGGCCTCAGCATCTACCAGGGCGCGACCTCCAAGTACCCCAGCGGTGCTCTCGCCTTCGCCATTGAGGCCGACGACGTCGCTGGATTTGGTCTGATGTCTCTTGACGGAGTCCTCACTGAGCTTGGAATTTCGGTAAACAAGGAGTACGACCCACGTACTCAGGTGGGATGCCGGACTCGCTCCAAGATCTGCGACGCGTGGCCCGGTAACGGCTACTGCGAAGAGAACGCCCTTGGCTGCGCGTGCTTTGCTGGATTCACTGGCGACAAGTGCGACGCCTTCCAATGCACAGACAATTGCTCTGGACGCGGCGAATGCGTTGGTCCTAACCAGTGCAAATGTCAGGACGGTTGGGGCGGGCTTCACTGCTCTTTCCTCCTGGTGCAGCCGTCGTACGAAACGGACCAGAATGGTGCTGATGGAGATGACCCTGCCATCTGGATCTCTCCTGAGGGGGCCGACAAGTCCCTTATCATCACCACGACCAAGTCGACTCAGGGCGCGGGACTGGGAGTCTTTGACCTGACCGGCAAGCTGCTGCAGACAATCTACGCTGCCGAGCCCAATAACGTAGACATGATCTACAACTTTCAAGCCGGCAATCGTACCGTTGACCTTGCGTTCGCGGCCTGCCGTGACGATGATACTCTTTGGTAAGTAAACCCCTCGCTCTTGACCTTGCGCCACCAACTTACATCCGCGTCAGCCTCTTCGAAATGACATCAAACGGCACTCTAAAGAACATCGCCGGTGGCGTCCAACCCGTCGTCGAAGACTACAAAGTCTACGGCTCATGCGTCTACCGCTCCCCCAAGACCGGAAAGCAGTACCTCTTCGTCAACGAGAAGTCCGCCCGCTACCTCCAGTACGAGCTGACCTCCACTCCCAACGGCACACTGCAGACCGCCCTCGTCCGCGACTTCCAGGGCGGCTCGGGAGGCCAAGTTGAAGGCTGCGTCACAGACGAGGAGAACGGCTGGATCTTCCTCGGCGAAGAGCCTTCTGCCCTCTGGCGCTACGACGCCGAGCCTGACTCCACCGAGCCAGGACTGCGCATCGCCTACGTCGGCGACGGGCACACTTACGCCGACGTCGAGGGCGTCACACTCGTCTACGGTGTTACGAAAGACCGGGGCTATGTCCTGGTTTCCAACCAGGGCGTGAGTTCTTACAACGTCTACCGCCGAGCTGCTCCCCACGAATACGTCACAACTTTCACGATTACGAAGTCCGCCGACGGACAGGTTGATGCGGTTTCTAACACTGACGGCATCACTGCCGTCGGCACCCACCTGAACAAAGACTTCCCCCATGGCCTTGTCGTCGTGCATGACGATGCGAACCAGTTCCCTAACGGGAGCACGAGCACTGAAGCCAGCTTCAAGCTGGTTAGTTTGGACAAGATTTTGGGGGCCGAGGCGCTCAAGTCGCTCAACCTTTTGGATGATGTCGATGCCAACTGGGACCCGAGGAAGATGATTAAGCAATGAGACCATGACATAGCTGAGCGTTTTACATACTAGATCTAATGACAACTAGCCTCATCAAGGCCAGCAAAAGCAGCCAACATATTAGGAAGCTCGTACACAACAATTCTATTGCCAAAAGTTGAGCGCGTCAAGGAACGATCGCTTCTGCCACTTTTCCTCGGGAGGATAGACGACGATCCGATCGAGATCGGCGCCTTTGTAATCGAAGCCGTTGTAAAGGCCACCAATCGTGATCGTGTTTTTGCCCCTCTGCAGAGGAAGTAAGAGAGGGGTTGACAGAATGATGCCTTTGTGGGTATCCTTTTGATACAATGTGTGCACGGAGCTGTTATCCCCATTGACCACCACACTGCTGATGCGGCGGAGTTGCCATGTCCCATTGATGCGATCCGGTTGACCGAATGGCTGGTCACCGAAGCCCATGTCATCGATATCTGCATGCATTAGCAATGACTGTCTTGTGGTTGCATGGCGGGCTTACTCTGGTGATAGAAAGACACCCATTGATCTCGGCCTTGTCCCTCGACTTCAAAGGTGATGGTACTGTCGTTGCCGTATATACCAGTGGCTATGACATTGTGGCTACCAAATGTCTGCGTGTCATCCGTCAGCAGAGCTCTCCGGAGTTTCTAGCATGTGGGTATAGCATTCAACTCACAGCTTCCTGCAAATGTGCAGATCCGCTAGTCTTTGCGTATCTGGAGGTATACGTCTTTCCACGAACGGGTTTCCAAACACCAGTCTTCCTGCATTGAATCGTCAGCCAAGTTCAAAATCACGTCGCGACTTTCTTCGACTCACACATCAAGGTCGTAGACATCATGCCATACAAGCTTGAGACTTCCTGATTTCTCGTCGATTTCAATCGGAAGCCACACATTGCGGCTTTCCCAAAGCGACAGCATGTCCCATTGATCAGCCATGTACAAATATGTAGTCGCCTTGGACCCCTTGATTCTCCACGAGAAACCGGACTGAGTGCTGAATGTCCGGGTGTACGCCGGTGCCACGAAGAATGGTTGAGACCAGGGTCCTTCGATCTTGTCGGCGCGCATTGCCACCACATCTTGCTTCTTCGTCAGTTCTTTCAAGCCTCTCTGACCGAATTTGAAGTTTTAGAGTACGTGCTGGGGCTCACTCACTGTTAGGACGATACCCCGTCTTGTGACTCATCAGTGCAAAGTAACTCCTCTCAGTTTGCAGAATCGTCGGTGCCTCAAAGTCATACTTGTCAAACCGAAAGGTGACGTCTTCGACATCTGTTACGTTCCTGTTGAACTTGCTAACGTACACATCACGTCCTTCGGGGCGGTCGCCGTTCGAGTAAAGAGCATACGACTCTCCCGTCTTGTAGTCCGTGAACGCCCCAAAGTCTTGCGACCAGTTGCCCAGGGGCGAGATCGCTTTCTGGAAGGTGTAGGGACCGGCGATACTATCCGAGGTAGCGAGCCCTTGAAGCAGTAGGCTGTACTTCGAGTTGTCAACGTGCCACCACATCTGCAAGTGTCGTCTTGTCAGTGAGTCTGTTAAGCTGGATGATGTCTCTGTCAGCTAGTGTCTTCTCTTACGTGATACTGGCCAGTCTCTTTGCTGTATATAACCTTTGGACGTTGGATTCTGTTGTGCGAGGATACGTAGGGATGGTCCTCAACTGGGGCTATGCTAAGATCAGCACATAATTGTGATCTCCAACCATAACATGGGTTATCATTACCAAGTGCAAGGCCATGCGAAGTCCAAGTCGCCAGGTCGTCAGAGCTGTATACAGAAACACCGCCACCTTCAACTTGCCCTTCAACTTTGTACTCTCCAAACCAGTAGAATCTACCAGTCTCTTGGTCAACGGCAAGGCCGCCGGCGTGGGCGTTGAAGATGTTTCCATCGGTGTCATGCCATCTGGCTCCCGGAACGATCCACTTCGCTGTCACCGCTATGGCGAGCCAGACGATTTGAAAGAGACGTCGGAGGTGCATAGTGAGTGCTCTTCGAGTGGCAGCGTAGTGTGATGATAATTGAGGCTTGGTCGGAAGGCCAGTGTCCACGGCCGCTTGATGCCTCAAAGCCCCATCGAATGAATATTTTGCTGTCTTGTGGGAAACGTGTTTTGTTTCATGATTTGCCTATTCATCTGACATCAGTGATGAGTTTCCAAATCCATTTTGGGTCTTCTCGGTATTCAAGTTCGATCTTTCACCGAATTTCGGAGCAAAGGAAGGAGTATCTTGCGCCAAGCAGCCCAGCCATCACGATACTCCTACGAACCATCATTCGGCTTGGACATTCTCGGTTTCGGGTTGGCTGGTTGGACGTCTTGGCAATCCTCAATATTTGTGGCGGCGCTAGCCTTTGTGGAAAGGCTTACATGCGCCAAGACAAGATTTTATCTCCAGAACTTGCCTAAACATGCTTGTGATAGAAAGTTCTAACCCCTGCTCCCCCGCATGACCCCACGACTGTACCTACAGATCCTTCCGTGGGGGTGAGATCCCGCGGAGAAGCTTGTTAAATCCTGGCTGAGAGAAAACAAGACTCGGTGCAAAGCTGGACGAGTGAGACTACTTTTGGTGCGTGATCGACGTTTTTGATCAAATCTCCGATGCGTCGTCTAGAACGGATACTCAGGATAAAATTGTTCCGCGAATCATTTCACATCTTTCAACGGATTAATGTCCGTCAGCTCCCAGTTCTCTGTACAGAATCGATCATGATTTCCGTAGTCTGGTGACACACAACCAAGCATTTCCGTATTTTACCCGGAATCTTGCCCTAATGGAGGCTCCAGATACCTTGCCATACTACTTGGCTATGTCATTAAAGTTGATCAAAGCTAGCCTTTTGAAGGGGGCGAGAAATCTGAGGATTCGGACATGCGTTCATTTCATCCCTTTGACCGAGTCGCTCCTTGATATCCCGATGGCGTTGTTTTGTAGTTGTTCTTGACTTTATGAATGCTAATTGAATTTCCCTATGAAGGCTAAGTATTACTTTTTGCTATATCGCGTGACGTGATTCGTGGATCTTGCTCTATCATACGACGTACTGAAGCTTTAAATGTATGCGTTTTGGCATGCGGGTGAAAGTGGACTTATTGTTTTGGCATTGGTGATAGTGAACGAGCCCAGAGCAAGATGCTGATAATTGAGGCCTCCGGATTTGACGCATTTTGACAAAATGCAAGATATTTATAAGTCGACGCCAATGTTCGCAGATTAACCAGAAATCACCACGCTGACTCAATCAACTCATCTCATATCTTATCATGCTCTTTCATCAACTTATTGCGGTCGCGGCTGTTGCATCTGGTTTGGCCAGTGCACTTACGGACCTGGGTCCAGTCAAAGGTCTCAACCGACGACTGGCAAAGTCTACGCAATGTGTGGTACCTGCCAATGGTGACGGATCTGATGACACGCCCGCTATCCTGGCCGCGTTCGACAAGTGCAAGACTGACGGACACATTGTCTTCGAGAACGTCACATACCACATTGGCCAGGTCATGAAGACTACTGATCTCAACAACGTCAAGATCGATATTAAAGGGACCCTCTTGGTAAGTGATGTGCTACCCGCGTCGTGTTCTATCATCTGTGCAGCTTATGTGATTGACTCGGGATTCAGTGGAGCAAGAACACGACGTATTGGCTGGAGAATTCTCTCCCCATTGGCTACCAAAACCAGACGACCGCCTGGGTTCTGGGTGGAAAGCATCTCGACGTCAACGGCTTTGGCTATGGAACATTCGATGGTAACGGCCAGACTTGGTATGACTTGGTCAAGGGAGAATCGAACTATCCTAGTGAGTGATCCTCGGTGAGGTGTTGTCTATGACGCAGTCATCTGACCCTAAGTAGACAGGCCTCATGCTCTATTGCTTGACGGAGCAGAAGATTCCGTCTTCGAGGGTCTTCGGTTTGTCCAAGCTCAAATGTGGTACGTTGGAAACATACCTCGTCCGCTCAGTTTGTTCTTTCATCCATCAGTAATCCAATTCTGAGCAATCTCTCGGTGTAGGACAGTCACAATCACGCGATCCGAACGCGTTCTCCTTCAAGATATTTACGTCAACAACACAAGTTCTAACAGAAACCCTGCCCGTAATACCGACGGTGCTAATACTATGTTCTCGGACAACATCCACTTTCGTCGCTGGACAGTTAAGAATGGCGATGACTGCATTGCCACCAAGGCCAACTCTACAAACATTCTGATTGAAGACGTCGAATTCCACGATGGCCAGGGCGTGGCAATTGGCAGCATTGGGCAGTATGCGGGCCAGTTTGAGACCATCGAGAATGTCACGGTGAGGAACGTCTTGGCCCATGGATCTCGTTACGCTGGTCGCATCAAGACTTGGACTGGTGAGCAGCTTGGATATCCACCGAATGGCGGGGGCGCTGGTTTAGGATGTAAGTCATAGCTTCAGACAATATCGGACTGAGATTGTGCTGACTTATTCAACTCAGATGCTAAGAATCTCAGTGAGTCGAAGCATAACAAGGTCATCGGCTATTAGCCGCCGTGACTCAACTTCATGAAGGTTGCGGCCAAGGACCAAGCTAATCATTACGAATTTAGGCTGGGATAATGTAACCATCTACGACGCGGAACAGGCTCCCATCTACGTGATGCAATGCATCACTTACAACGGGCAACAAGGAAATTGCAGCTCGTCTTTATTTGATATCTCCAACATCAGCTTCACCAACTTCCGTGGTACACTCCAAGGAAGCCGCGTCGCCTACCTTCAATGCAGTCGGGCCCATGGTGGATGTGACGATGTCCGAATCGAGAACATGAACTTCACCAACATCAGTGTGGACCCACCGACTCCCGCGACAGGATATAGGTGCAGCAACATCAACGATCCGGAAGGGTTTGAGTGCTAAGCTCTAGTGTGGCAGAAATGCCTATGCGCCTGCAAATGCAATGGAAAGGGGAGTCATGAAGAGGTTTCTCAGTTGGCCTAGCGTCAACGTCTACCTGTATGTAAAGCAGGAATAGTGCCACTACATGTAGTCTTGCTGTGGCTCGCTCTCAGCGTCGACATCAACCCAATCTAGATTGATGTCAATCTCATCTCCATCCACGCTCTCTTTTCCGCTTCTCTTGAGCTCCTCCCACATGGCCTGTTGAAGGTGCTTTTCGAATCTGAGTTCGCCGAGAACAGACAAGTCTAACAGCCGCCCGCATGAAATCATGGCCATGAAACCTTTCTTCGCCTGCGCGGCTACGGTCGGGTCATGATGACGGCTAATCTCTTGGAATCGGCGTCGCCAGTAGAGCCATCTCGACTGAGAAAATCTGACCTCGTGGATGTCTGCTTTCTGGACTATAACGCCCGTTGTTACTGGGCCATCCTCTGGAGAACGCCTCCCTTGTAATCTCATCAATGGTAAAGAGAACAGCTTGAAGGCACAGTTTTGCACCAAAATGACCGCAGAAGGAAGATAGACCAGTCCATCTGTATCTTCTTCAGTTTCGAGAGCGTTCCGCATAACCCATGTGGCGGTTCGCTCAATATCGTCGCTTACTCCAATCGCAAAGCACTTGGCCGAAAACATCGCCAAGTTGCACATTTTGGGAACATCTTTCTGCGTCGAGAGCTGTTCCCAAGATGATTGCAATTCGCCAGCAAAGCCATATCCCTCCCAAGATCCATCAGCAACCCCATTTGGATGAAGTTGTCTGTAAAGAGAGTCGTACTCTTTGGTCCATAGCAGCAGGGATACAAGGCTATCCTGGAATGAGTCTTCCTGGTGAAGATTCTGAGCAGTAATGCAGAACATATGCCACAGAAGGTTCAGTCCTTCTTGGTATTCAGGAGACTGGCGCGCGGCATCCTTGATGAATTTGAGGGCAAAGCTCTGGATGGAGACCAGCTGGTCAATTTTGTCCGTTTCTGTTGCCAGATTCTGTGCATCTGCCTCGAAGGACTGGGTGACTTGATGCCTGAAGTCGGCAACACGAGCCTTTTCGGATGGGGAAGTCGAAGTCGACATGGTCGCACACTACTGACCGACTAATGTCGAAGTATGAGCTGAATGACGGCCCCGAAGAATTGAAGAGTTTTGAGTGAGTTGTAGATTCATCACAGAAGCAAGTCAGGCTTTTATAGGGCTTCCTCATGGCAGAGGCTCAGGAAGTTCAAGCGATGGTGGGACGTAAGCCGACTGCACTATGAGTGGCCATCGGTCACCTGATCTAGGCAGCTACTCCAGGCAGCTATTTCGGGGTACGTACCCGACATCGAAGAGATGTTCAAGTATACGGTGGATTGGGTTTTCCCTGTTTGATTGTGGCTTTCTTTAATTATCGTCATTGGGTTCGGGCTTCTCGAAAGCAACTGAGGGCATCATGGGGTTCATCCAGGGGAATGACGCGTGGAAGCGTGGTTGTTCTAGCCAATCAGCAACGAAAACCGCATCCACTAAATTCCATTTTAGGCAGCGCATGCATGCATACTGTCATCCTCTAGTAGCCTCCGAGGCAGGGCAACATGCTGAACTCATTGTAGCGGGCTCATGGAGGCGTTGTAATTCATACAGGTGATGAAGCTTCGTCATCGCTCCCTGGTTCATGGGAAAAAAATGTCATCCACTTTATTCGTGGCGTTTCATGTCCAGTCGAGCTGACGGTAGGCTAGTTTGCAGGAAGTAGTGTTTACTCTGTGAAGTTTTGATGTATGTAACCTAGTCTATATGTACATCGAAAGGGATTCTATCCATTTATCGCTCCCATGTTCCAACCCTTGGGTATGTCTATGTGATGAAAGCAGAGATCTATAAAACTTGAACTAAACGAGAAACCTTGTCATGAGACCAAAGCAGACCTGATCCTCTAGGCGGAAGCCTTGATGATGTCCGAGGCCTTCTCGGCAATGGCGTAGAGAGTGGACACAAGGTGGCCGCAAACCTGGAAAGGCAGGACACCGGCATCGACAACGCGGACGTTGCTGGTGCCGTAGACCTTGAGGTTGGCATCGACAACACCGCCCAGATCCTGGGACATCATGGCTGTGGTACCGACGGGGTGGAAGTTAGAGCGATCTGTGTTCATGATGGTTAACACACATATTCAAATTGTTAGGTAGTTGGGTAAACTTACAGTTCTCAAGGATCCACTTGGACCAAACATCGTCAGAGGCGTCTTCGGCGATGGTGGCCAAGCCAGGCTTAGTCTCGCTAGCGAAGTACTGGCTCAGGGGAGCAGTCTTGTACAGCTGGCGGATGAACTTGGCAGTACCAATCTGCTCGGTCATGTCCCAGTCCATCATGAAGTAGTTGGGGTTGATCTTGGCAGCAGAGGAGTTGGCGCCGGTGACGTGGATGTTGCCGCGAGCGAACGGCAGGAGGGCCCAGTACTCGGTGGAGAAGGAAGAACCGGCAGGGGTGATGAGGATCTCAGCGAGGGGGACCTTGTCGGTGAAGATGAGGTCGTACTGGATGTCGAAGAACTTGTCGAGCTGCTCCTTGGTGACGACCCCGTTGGTGTACTCGGAGACCTGGGCGGCCCACTGGGAGAGCTGGGTCTTGATGTTGGCGGCGAGAGAAGCGGTCTGGTTCGCGAAGACGTCGTTGACGTTGGGGTAGGCAACGAAGGTGGTGACACCAGTGAAGTTCTTGGAGCTGGTCTGGGCGAGGCCGTTGTTCATCTGGTCCTGGAGGTTCTCACCGACGGTGGGGAGGTTGACCTTGGTCTGGATGCCGGCGGCCTTCAGAATCTCGGGGTTTCCTACACCGGACTGCTCCAGGAGGAGAGGAGATCTGAGAGAGCCAGCAGAGAGAATGACCTCCTTGTTGGCATAGACGGTGTGGGTAGCACCGGTCTTGTCCTTGACGAGAACTCCGGAGGCGGTGGCCTCAGCTCCCTCAGCCCAGACGAGCTTCTGAGCCTCGGTGTTCAAGAAGACGCGGAAGTTGGTGCGGTTCTGGTAGGGGAAGTAGTAGGCGCGGGCAGCATCGTCGCGAACCTGAAGAGCAGTGTCCAGGGTGGCGGGGTAGATGTTCCAGCCGACCATGTCTCCACCAGCAATGTCCTTCAGGGCAGGGACGCCAACGGCATTGTAGGTCTGGTTCAAGACGTCGACGAAGGACTTCTCGACACCACCGGACTTCCAGCCGACCTTGAGAGGACCAGAGGTACCGTGCTGCTCAGGGATGTAGGTGACGCCATCGTCGACCTGGACAGTGGTGGGGGGCTGGAGAGTCTCAGACTTCTTGTAGTACTTGAGGAGGTTGTTCCAGTTCCAGCCGTCGTTGCCAAGACGCTCCCAGATGTCGATCTGAACGTCCTGGGCACGAGTGTAAGCCATGCCGTTGATGGTGCTGGTACCGCCGAGAGCCTTGCCGGCACGGAGGGTCTGAGTCTTGTTGCCGCCATACTTCTGGGCAGTAGTCTGGTAGGCGTAGTCGATGTCGGTGCCGAAGGCCAATCCGTAGCCAGAGGGGCTGGTAACGTTGACGTTGTCGTAGACAGAGTCACCGGCCTCAATGACAGCGACGGTAACATTCTTCAACTCGGAAAGACGGTTGGCAACGACCAGACCGCTGGTACCACCACCGATGATGACATAGTCGAAACGCTGCGAAGACGCAGCGGGATAGGCGAGCGCGGTGGCCGCAAGAAGCGGGAGGGAGACAATGGAGCGCAGCATGTTGAAAGTTGAAGTCAGAGGCGGTGCGATGCTGAGATGAGAATAGAATCAACACGTGGTGACGATGCCTTGAGTTTATATCTAGCTCCCGCCTGGCTCAACGGCTGGCTAGCTGGGTCCCATGTTCACCGCGCGGTAGAATCAACTTATGTCATGCTTAGAAAGTCTTCCAAATTTCCATCCAGGTTGCTGTAGCTGAGTTGATCCGCTCTCTCCACCGACTGGTGGGCATTTTCTGGATCTCGGCGCTCGCGCGTAAATCCGCAGAGCTGTCTAAGTCCAGACTCCCGGAACCAGCCAAACCTCAAGTGTGGTCTTGGTAGATAAATAAGGGGGCAGCTACGCGAACTCCGAGTGACGTATGATGTTCTGTGAAGATATGACGAAATATCCCTATTTTTTCTTCTTTTTTGTGCTGATGCGACTCTGGAATGGCGAAAACGAGCCTCTCGCGAGTCAGCGTTTTTTTTTCTTCTTCTTGAACATTCGCCCACATAACGGCAGCGGCGAGAAACAAGAATTTGGGATCCACTGTTGTTTTTCCTTACAAGTGGGTCTTTGAAATGCTTAGCAAAAGATTGCCGACATGATCAGGGCAACCCAACTCCACAACGCCATGCTCGGGTTCTTCGGACGGTCACTAATGCATTATTCAGACTAGATACGCGGATGGTGCCTTATCATATTGTCTCACTTATACACGTGGGAGGCACTTCTGTCCTGCAGGGACGTTTAGGAGACAACATCGAAGTTCGTCTGAATACGAGTCGGCTCCCCTGGCTGTCCTTTTTACGGCGGGCGCTGAGACACCACTCACGACCCTAAATTTCCATATCAGGAAGGAAGTTATCGTCCAAACCCTGCTGCACCGTCACATATTCAAGTCAACACCTAGTAGTACTGGCTACTCAAGCACCTGAGGCTCAACGATTTGCCTCTTTCGCTGGGATCTTGGGAGTGACCATAGATGTACAGATGACTGTGATCGTGGTTCCGACTGCCTTACTGCAATAAGCGCATAATGACCAGGATGGATACTGCTGAAAGCAAAAAATACATAAGTTCTATCAAAGCCAAACTGCTAGAGGATAGGCGAAAGCATCCGAGTTGGTTTCGACTTATCTCGGAACCTGGCGGCATCGGAGGGGAACGACTACCTAGGACTATCCCCGAAACGCCCTTCAGCTTGGCTGACACAATGGGATGAACATTCCAGCCAACAGTTCGGTTTAACACCCATGCAAGAGGTTCAACTACCTTGTCCCCGGTTGTGCAAACGCTCTCGCGCGCGGTTGTCAGCTTCCGCCGCGATAGCGCCGGAAGGGCCACCGGGACGGCGGTGGGGCTATCGGCCCGGCTGAGGGATTTCAGGGATCTCGTAGAATTCTGCACAGGGCCGAGACCAATGCTGGCCACCGTCCTGCCGTTGCATGCGGCTTTAACGTTGAATCCTTAACTTTTGGCGAACCCCATCTGAGCACATAGTCAATCTCACTGCAACATGGAGCGGCAGACACCAACGACGCGGTAAAGGTCATCTCGCATGCTGGATCTTATTGAGCGTAATATTCCTCGGAGACCGAGCTTATACATGCTATTTTGTGAAGAGCCTCGTTGACTTGATGTTCTGAACGTTCCGACTTTTGATAAATGTCGCCATGGGGGTCTCCGAATGCGTGCGGCGATCCGTAGGTTGTCATTTGTTTTTGCAGGGGAGCTGAGTATTGCGCCCCTAGAGGCTAGGTCCCGGTCGATCGGCTGGGAGAGTTCCTAGCGTCCCCACAATATAAATGAAGGAAGTTTTCAATCCAGGGACGGAACCTGAAAATGGACAGGCTGTGTTCATGGGTTCAGACAGGTTGGGAGCTCGATAGGGGCGTGCTTATCGCATCTTATCAGATCAAATGACGTAGCTTCTTCATGTCTTCAAGGCTGAGGAGATTGACGATGTCAACACGCAGTCGTAGATGTGATGTGTATTAATGGTTTCGAATCTCATTACCTGTACATCTTCCCTGTCAAAAGGGCAGCTGAGCAGGCCGACCTATCAAAGAGACCAAAGTTGAAACAGGTAAGAACATGAAACAGAGTCTTTAAATGCACTGCAGAGGCTTTGCCTTCTATTACACCGTCATTTCATGGACGACAATAGGACAGCTGGCCTCGAGTTCTTTCGGCGCCTGTCCGAAGGCGAGGAGACGTCGCAAAGTTTGCTTGAACGATGTCCGTCAAATCTGATGTCCAAGGTAGTCTGCGGTCAATTTTCCCTGTCTATGTTTTCATACAATTATTCTTGCAAATTGAATGGCGTCTGAATTCCAATGTATGATCAATTTCAAGATCTCTAGTACTCGATTACGCAAAGTTTTTTAATCGTCATGCAACCCATCCTTCCGCGCGGGCAATGGATGATTGTCTTGGCAATACTCTTCTCAGACGTGAAGGGCTTTCAAGGCCCCGCTCTCTGATCATAAGTAATAAGGTCATTCAAGCTACAGGGCCTTTTTCTTTCGGGTCTAATAAAGACAACAGCATCAGATGCCGGACGCCACCACCGGAAGCCCTCAATCGACTCCTCTTCATCGACGATATGTATCGAGCCTGAACGGCTCTCCATAATAATCGGGCACTTTGCACGCCGACTGCGGTGACAGCGCAAAGCAACTGACCGCTTGGGGCCTTGAAGGTTCGCTTGCGAGGCAGAATAGTCGCTTGTATCCCCCGTTGTTGGTGATGTTCAGAGCCGGGCGGATGAGAGTCCTACTGCCGGGGGGAACAGACGCGGTGTATGTATTGGTTGTTTCGTCAAAGTTCACAGTGGTACTATGCTCCCTGTCTACTTCCGTGGAGATTGAGCTTGATATGCAACTATCTGTCAGGGCGGTGACTGCCGGAAGGAGACAGAGCAAGAGGTTCGTGATTGAGAGGATAGCGAGCTGCATCCTTTGTTGAGATCGAGATGTTTGATGTGATGAAAGATACAAGAAAATAAGCGAGTGATGTGAAGATACATTCCTCTGGCCACCTTTAAATACAAATTGGCATGCAAACTATCAGCTAGTTCACTGCCCGACTCGATGTTCACCGAAAGCCCCTGATGCCTCTGCCAGCAACATACCGTGCGTGCTGGGTGAGTAGGTGTTTCTTGGCAGCTCTTATTTGACACACAGGGCAGATTCTTCGAGTCATGGCATGAATGATGCATCTGGCAGCTTTGCGCCCTGAAGACGCCTTGCCTCAGCTGTTGCAGATCATAAATTAAGACACGAGAGCAACATTCCTGCGGAGATTGAGCACCCCACAGTCCTTCTAGCTAAGTCTCAGTAAACTCACCCGTCTCACCTCGACGCAGGCTGCCTGTCCTCGGCGAATCGTTAGCCACTGGGACCCAAGGCTTGAGCCATATGTCTAATCCATCACGCGTCTACAGAAGGCGCATGTAGAATTAATACCTACCTAAGCAGATGCATGTCAGAGAACAGCACCTGTGCTAATGAGCAGGGCTGTGTGTTTCATCGCGAATAGACTTCCTAACTCCTTTCCGCCCACGGCCTCATCATCGCGGGATAAAAATCGACTCAGAATGTTACGCTTATTCCGCCCATAACTGCGGTTTCGCGGGTTGAAGTGAAGGTGTGCCAATTCGGACATGCATAGCCATGGTATTGATCGACCTCCGTGACACAATGAGTATCCGTCGAAGCCTTGGCGGATTATTCAGGTTCTAGACATGATGAGCAATCTAGCGCTCCGTTTTTCCCTTTCTATCTAAAAGAATGCCGACGGATATTTGCCTGCAACTCCCTCGTTCTTTTCTACCACCCGTTTGGGACACATTAAGCTCAGACGACACCTTTAAACTAGCAAATTTCCTTTCTATTTGCTTAATCAATATTTTGATACTTCAAAGAACCTTTACACTACACAGTGCGTACCTCTTTCATACTTCTCTCCACGATATCAGTTGCATCCGCCCTACCGCAGGTGTGTGATGAGAGCTGTCCAAACCCATGCCGACAGGCTATCACAAACACCTACTGCACCGGAGCCCGAAACGCCATTTTTGGAACGCCTCCACCTACCAAATTCAAGAACCAATGGAATGCCCCGCCGGCGGAAGCTCGCCTCAAGGAGCATATATCCAGATGACAGAAGATGGAGCTGCAGAGGGTGGGGTCACCGTATACCGTACTATGTGAAGACCTCCGTCAGTTCCGGAATTTGGATAGCTGGCACCTCGAAAGGCTGAGATCATGCCGTAAGAGACGTTAACTTTAGATGCTCGTCCGCCTCAAAAGCTGGGAGGGACTGCACTGGTGTGTGTTCGCGTATAGTTGGTATGGGCTAGCGAAAGAGATGCGATTTAAACAAGCAAACTCATATCAACGTGATACATGACAGCTGGGCTGCGCCAGACTGATCTTCAATGACAGGGCATCGATTCTCGCTGTTCATACTTCATGCCCTCATCGCCTTTGTGATTACACTCGTCAACAACGTTCTCACTACGTCTCTACGATATAGAGGAGTTGAGCAATAGCGATCTGAATCGCAGAAGCACTTTCAGAACTAATTCGGAAATTTGACTATTGATTCCCCAAAATTCCACAGTCGTCATTCCAGCCTAGCCTTCTTCAGTAGGAAATCAAGAACGCCTTCACCTACGAAGTGGCTGTAAAAAGTGGAATTCGCAACTGTCACCTCCATCAACGCATGCCCCAAAGCCTCTAGTCCATAACAGTACTCTACCATCTCCCTATCCCTTTTGGGGTCAAAAGCGCTACCTAAGCGGAAGGGCCATGCATCCTTACGGGGTTGCCACTTGATTGTAAGAAAGCTGCCAGGGCTTGCCTTGGGGTTCCTGCGAGCTTTGTACTCAACATCCGACTCTGCCTTGTTCAACGACTCCTCCCAAGCGGCCACCTCGACCTCATTATCGCCGTTATCGTCCAAGCGGTTAACGGCAAAGATCTTCCGCGCGTACTGCCATTCCATGATAGGTCCAGGCAGAAACCAAGATACTGCCTCACCATAGTTAAGCATCACCATACGGCTGCGGACCTCCTTCTCATGGTGGCGTACGCAAATTTCCGCACGTTCAGCGTCGGTTAATGATGGAGATAAGGGCAGTGTGATGACTTCAATTCGGTCTGGTCTGGAATCTCGGAATTGGCGATACCGAGAGGTACGATCAAAGATAGCGCGTGCGAGGCGAGCGCTGCGGGCAGGGCGAGCGTTCTGAGTCGTGTTGTAAATGGCGATGCCCAACGGAGGACGCAGAGGTCGGACTGAGGTTTCGGAGTTTTCTGGGGTGTGTTCAAAGATTGAGTACGCAGCGAAGGTTGGGGCGCCGTCGTGGCTGGGTGCAGAGTGGACGACGGTCTTTGGTGGAAATGGATTGCAGCAGTATCCCGCTTCCACACCTTCGGAATGGTCGTAGATTCCTTCTTCTTCATTGACGTAAAGATAATGCTGCGGATCCTGTGTCTCCAATGGATAGTCGTCGTCCCCGGGTCGGGGACAGAACTGGCACATTGTGTGACAGGTCTCTGAGTAATG
Organism: Colletotrichum sp. SAR11_239; assembly: GCA_025328985.1. Taxonomy (NCBI): domain Eukaryota; kingdom Fungi; phylum Ascomycota; class Sordariomycetes; order Glomerellales; family Glomerellaceae; genus Colletotrichum; species Colletotrichum sp. SAR11_239. The sequence goes on from JAKMWZ010000064.1 coordinate 52,205, forward strand.
GGCAATTTCGATGGAAAGTTCAACTCGCTTCCTAAGGTGGTTAAGAGAGATTTTATAAGAAAAGGAAAACGTGCTTGACGGGCATAAGAGACCGTTCACGAGTGCTACCTATCCGAACGTCCCGCCCCGCCTTTACTAGGCAGCACACCTCCAGAGCGGGTTGACCGTCGGCTGTTGGTGGAGCTGGTGGTCAGAACGGCGGCACAGTCGTCGATACGCAGCGGTGAAGAATGCTGCGCCTTGGCAAAATCAAACAAGACGTTCTTGCCAAATTGAATCGTCCATCCTGACAACGACCTTCCCGATATTAAGATGGTCTTGAAAGGCCTTCATTCGAGACGGAACTTCCTCCAGGCAGGCTTCTACCACAAGCGGCCGTAGCTTTCCCTGTTTGATGTACTCCATAACCTCATAACTCTCATCCCATCCACCCATCAGGAGACCCTGGAATCTAATCGAACATTCCACCATCAAAGCCAAGGGTATGATCAAATTTCCTCTTGATTTCGGAACCCTGGCCACAGTTAGAGCTTCACATGCATATCGGTGAGTAGTGTCTTACCCGACGCATATGACTGAGCCTCCATCGCAAACGTAATCGATCAGGCCTTCGAAAGCCGTTTCGCAACCTGATGTAACAACGAGATATTCGGCGTTCCGCCGAGCCTCTTTGGCATTACGTAGTCTTTGGCAAGCGTCGGAAATGCTTCTTTGGAACTCGTCCCAGTCAGTCGCCTGGTCGGGGGCGGCAATGAATTCGTCAAAGGTATCGGCAGCTCTCGAGCCCAACGCTTCAGCCTTCCATGCCAGATCGATACCAATGACTTTAGCTTTGAAAACATTGCGGGCCATCATTCCGGCCAAATGTCCAATCCCGCCGCAAACCCCACTGACAATGACCACGTCGCCCGGGGAAGGATTCGCAGACTTCAAAGCCCTGAGTGCCGCGGCCCCGGAACATAGAGCGGTGGTGTACATCCCAGGACGGATACCCATCCCTTCATCGAAGACGAAATTTGGCAGCGGCATGAGGGAAGTATAAGGTACTGTTAGGTATTGCTGAAACGTGCCGCTGTGGTGGCGAGGAAAGGTTGTCTGCGCCTGACAGGATTCGGGGATGCCGTGCGAACAATAGTAGCAAGATCGGCAGTAGGAGGCCAGATATCTCGCCGCAACTGGTTTGCCTAGAAGTGATCGATCGAAGCTCATGACTACGTGCCCGATACCTTCGTGGCCAGCGATATGATTTGGTCCCCGGAGGCCGTCTCCAGGGCCGAGTGAGAACAGAACATCCTGTGAATGTGTTGCTTTAGCAATTCGCTCACTTGGATCCCAAGAAGACCGCTTACGCTGCCGCAAATGCCTGTCCAAGCTATTTTGACAACAACTTCGCCAGGCCCTGGGGGTCTCACGGGGATTGATTGGATCTCTTGGTTGAGGCTCGGGCCCAACTTTGGCGTAACGATTGCTGTCTGCACTGAGGGTATACTGATGCCACGCAAAGTGTACGAAGATTGTGACAACGGGCTGGCATCCGGCAGCTCAGGCCGAGAGGCTATCGAAATGCCACTGAGTGACACATTCTCTGACAAATGAAGCTTCTCTCCTTGAGATTCAATTACCATCGTTGCGGCCTTGCTTGTCCATCAGCTAAAGGCAATAATGTTAGTTTCTGATGTTCGAGCTACCTATATGTCTGAGTACCAGGAGTCTACACAATAACTCAATGGCCTTTGCCCGAGATCCCATAGCTTGAAGAGCACCCATACAAGAATATTGCGACAGTTGACGAAGCGGAATACATATTCCTCCCACTGCCTTATCAACGGCAGGTCCCTGTATTTCCGGCACCGACCGGCATCTCTCCCGGTATCGGCGCTCCAAGCACAAATTCACGATTGAAACTTGATAACAGTCGAATGCTCATGTGGAGGTTCGCGATATGTTTTCCGCACTTGCATATCCAAGGTCTTTGGTGTATGCATTGAAAGCGTCGGACAGTCGGGATCGCCCCAATAGAAAGACCCAATGGTAAGCCTGCAAGCCGCCAATGTCTCCGCATAACCTGATTTGGCAACTTTCCATTCAAAGACTTGCCAAATCTGAGCAAGGCAGGAAACAAGTCGTTAATCATCGGGTCATCTAAGCACGTCAACTAGAGGCACTTCGCTTTTACATGATGACGAATAGTCTGGACTGCTTTGAGTGTATCTCTGCAACATGAATGCTGAGGAATATAAATTCCGCCGTGGTCGCTACCAGAGTGCTACGTCAGTCAGACACTACGAGTAGTGACTAGCCAGAATATGAGCAAATGTCCGCTTGATGAAATATTCGCAAATCATTCTAGGCGAACAAGTACAGTCGCACATCATCAACTGCCACGACCAATCAAGATGTCTCACTTGACCTACTACACGTACCAAGGCTTCGGGTCAGACAACCTCAAGTCACATGCGTACAATCAAGCTGTGCGCATGGAAAATCAAATCTTCATTTCTGGTCAAGGTATTTCGCACACTTTTGCTTCGTTCTGTATCTCTTAAATTCAACTTTATTTGCCACGAAACCGCGAGACAGCTTATAACTCACTTCAAAAGGTGGCCACGACAGAGTCACTGGCAAACATTCTAGGGATATCGACGAGCACATTGACCAAGCATTCGAAAACGTCGACTTTGGCTTGAGAGATGCTGGCGGGAAGGGCTGGGAGCAAGTCTTCATCGTGAGGTCATACCACATTCACCTCACCGACGAAGCACAGGCGGCAATGGTCAGGAACTTCAAAAAATGGATGCCGAACCATAAGGCGCTTTGGACTTGTGTGGGGGTTGCGAGATTGGGGTCGGATAGCATGCAGGTCGAAATTGAGGTCGTAGCTCACGACCCTGAAGGGGCTGCAGCAGCAAAAGCAAAGGAACAAGCTTGAAGGATGATCACCATTCTCGAACAAAGAGATTGAAACGTCGAGACATTGGTCAGTTTTCAACATCGTCATGTGGAGGGACAATTGATATATTTAACTTTTAGAACTCATGCTCAAATCTGGGTTGAAAATGCGGTTGATTACTGCTTGGTCTCGTAGCTGATCAGTCCGTCTATGGTTCCCGCGTGCAAGCCACCAGTGATCGCAATATCAGTTGCTGTGGTGTGTCTCGCGGCGTCACTGAGAAGATAGATCACAGCGCCCGTCAAGTCATTTTGCGTGCTCAGACGCTGGTTCGGAGGCGCCAGCCACATCTGCTCTCCTTCTCGCTTGCTTTTCAGCTCTCGTACCTTGCGCGTCATTTCCGAGTCGACAAACCCGGGGGAGATGGTGTTGACGCGAATCTGGTGGGGTGCCAACTCAACAGCCAATGCCTTAGACAGCATGAACACCGCTCCCTTTGAGGCGTTATATGCCGCCATACGATAGCCAGGCAGACCGATGTGCGCAGACTGAGAGGCCAGGAGGACCATGCTACCTCCAGTGCCCTGCTTCACCATTTGCGCTGCCACGAGCTGAGCTACGAAGAAAGTTCCGCGAACCTGTTGGAACCATTAGCGATGATGATTCTCACACGGAAGCAATGACTAACGTTGATTTCTTGAATGCGATTGTATTCATCCCAAGTTTGCTCCAGGAACGGCTTATCGATGGCGATACCAGCAGCCGGCACGCATCCATCGATGGTGCCGAACTCACTCAACGCCTTGTCAAAGGCAGCTTTGATACTCTTCTGAGATGTGACGTCGGTCTGGATGTAGATAGCCTTCGTAGAGAACTTTGCGGTCAAAGTGCTAAACTCTTCAACTGGCTTCTCCTGGATATCAAGCACCGCGACATTACCGCCCATCTCACAGATGGCGCGAGTGCAGGCAAATCCAATACCCTGCGCTCCACCGGTCACGATGTAATTGCGACCGCGCAGCTCAAACATCGGCCGCACATCGTCAAGGGGGTCAGAAGGAGGCATCTTTGGGGTTGTCGGGGGCGTGAGATATGCTGGTTGGATGTGATAGAATACTGTATTGGATGAGTGTTCCTGGTAAGAGAAAACGAGAGACATAGCCGAATGCCTTTCGACGTCACAAATGCGCTCTGTTTCTTATCGTGGTTTTTGGGGTTATGGTTCAGGAACTAGTTCCGACCTTCGGAAAGTGGGTCCCGGCCCCCGCTGCCGGGGACCTACGGAAGCTCCGAAGCTGTCAGATCTGACCCGCATCACAATACGACGATGACCGAGACAGGTCGGCAACACCAAGAGAGTAAACAAGATAAGATAACCAGCCGGGATGAATGTTTCTGATTTGATCATGAGCGCATTACAGCATTGAAGCTGCTGAAAGGCTCTGTTATCGTCACCAATCATGGCATCCCACGCGCCCGCTGCATGCTGCACAGCCGGCAAACTACACGAGTACGCATTCACACATGAGGCCATATTTTGTAGCGTGAAATCGAATCTAACATATCGCAGAGGTACCCCTGAGGGTAGCCTGATCCAAATTGACGGCAACATCGAAGCGTATCTGGCGATACCAACAACTCAGCAGACGCCCGCGCGAGCAGTACTGTATCTGCCGGACATCATCGGCATATGGCAGAACAGCAAGCTCATGGCTGATGAGTTTGCACGCCATGGCTACGTCTGTCTTGTTCTCGACACTTTCAATCGTGATCCCTGTCCGTTAAACATGCCTGCGGACTTCGATATCATGAAGTGGCTGCAAGAAGGATCCGACGGCCAGAATCCGCATACGACGGAGACCATTGACCCGATAGTCCAGGCCGCAATCAAGTATCTGAAAGGCATGGGCATTGAGAAGATTGGGGCAGCAGGATACTGCTTCGGCGCAAAAGTGAGTTCCTAGTCTTACAGCACTGCCGTTGTCAGTCACGGGTTGCTAAAAGAGACTTCAGTACGCTGTGCGTCATTACCAACGCGGCATTCAGTGTGGTTTCATTGCTCACCCCTCATTTGTGGACTCAGATGAGCTGGCCGCCATTACTGGGCCGTTGTCCATTGCTGCGGCTGAGTTCGACGACATATTCCCCGCAGAGAAGCGCCACGAAAGTGAAGCGATACTGGCGAAGACAGGAAAGGACTACCAAATTAATTTGTTCTCTGGAGTCTCCCATGGTTTCTCTGTTCGTGGTGACGTGAAGGATGAGAAGCAGCGGTTTGCAAAGGAGCAGGCCTTTTACCAGGCGATTACTTGGTTTGACAGATACTTCAAGACCAACTAGACCTTCATAGTCTTGTCGAGATGCAACAACTGATTGCATAATTGTATATAAGTGAACCTAAAAATAGACTAGGCGTTTATAATCAATCATCAAGGATGCATTGAATGTAGGGGAGTCCGTACTACAACCTTGGATTATTGTTCTGCACTCAAGAGTCTTGATGCGGCCGTGCAACTTAGGTGTGCACTTCTCATTTGTTCCTTGTATTATCTTTTGCAGTCAAGCACTTGTCAAAGCAAAAGGGACTAGCGGAGGATCTGGAAAATGAGTGGGTATCAATCATGACCATTTGTCACTGGAACTAAAATATACTCTCTGACAGTACTGTGCTCGCCTCACCGCCGGTTGTCCAATCAATCCCCAACAACCCATCCCACCCGGATTCCGTATTATTAACACTTGAAATCCCAGCCAACGTGCCTGCAACTTCAGACTCCACAGCCACATCGGCACCAAGACGTGATGGATGATCCGTGCTGTACTGAGCCACCTGCGAACCTGTCCGGCAATTTCTTGGTCTCTCAAGCATCCCCAAGCCGGTTAGACTTTCTCGAACTTCAGATAACTTCTCAGCTAACCCCTGGGATGCTCTTGAGATCTTCGCATACCCAGTTGCCAGGGCGACAGCCATCTCGTAGCTTCGGCCCATAGCTCCAGCAACCTCCGTAGAGAGAGTAGCCAACACAGCTGACCTGTTGTGTTCAAGGAATGATGTAAGCACGAAGCCCAGCCCGGATGCGGATGCAAGAAGAGGCTGATAGAACGGTTGTTGTTTGCGGTAAATGTCCGTTGTCGTGTTCAGATTGTAAAGAACGTTGCAAACGTCGAATAACACTTCAATGGCGGGTCGGAGGTACTGCTTGCTGGTTTGTACGTCGGCTTTTGAGAAGAAATGCGGTTTGAATAGGAGACTCCGAACAGACTCGGCCCGGAGATTCAAGAGGATTTTCCAGGTTGGAGGCTGGCTTAGGGGGTTGCTATGCCACAGCTGAATTATGGACGGGTCCGCAACCGCTCTCTTCCGCCATTGTTCGATTCGGAAGTTCATGACTTCGAAAGCTTCCTCATCGTCGTATCGTTGTGACTTTGTCGCTTGCGAGATAGGATCACTGAACTTGTCGCTGAGCTTGATGAATGTGAGCATAGCCTCGAGATATGGAAGTTTAATCTAGTAACACGATGTCAGCAAGGTTGTGTTCCGACTCTGAGATGGTGTCGCAAGTGGCCTTACAGAAGAAGTATTGATGGGCCCGAAAGCGCTCTCCTGGAAATTTCTCGGAAGGCCTGCGGCAGCACTCCATTGGCGGTCGAGAATGACGATGCTCGACATGAGAGCCCATACTTCTGTACGTTGAGCCCGTGAATCGAGCATGTCTTCCGACATTACGCCGTTGTGGAACCCGAGTTCCATCAGCATGCGCCCTGCAGTTCCACACATGCGCCATGCAGATTGCGGCGTATCGTTGAAGAAATCATAAGCGCCCTGGCCCACTTGTGAGAAACTATGCCATATGGGAAATTGCAATCCTCTAATTACCTTGAGCAAGACTATTATAACCCCATTCATAGTAGACCTCGGGACGGCAAGTTTGCTGCTGATAGCGGGCTGGATACTCTCTCGGATAATAGATTCGCTTTCGTGTTTTGACGGTGTCGCATCGGCATGAAGTCCTATCAACAAAGCCAGATTCAGAATCAACAGGTCGTCTTCGGAAGCGACCTCGACGGGCTCGGTGAAGAACTCCCACGTCGTCGAGTCTCCATCGGTATAGCAATTACGAGCGCGCGTCTGGACTTCATCAATGTCGACAATTGGGTGAAGATCGCCGATCACTTCCTGGTAGACGCCTAATAGTCCCCTGGCATCTTTTAGGCTCATCAGCCCTCGGAACTTGAGAAGAGCTGAGGCATCGCAGGCTGGTGTTTGGGTCTGGCCGGCAGAAGCTTTGTCTTGTGTAAAGACGACTTCATTGAACTCGATATCTGAGGTAACGTTTAGATGTGGTGGGTGCCGTGATTGCGTGGCAGAAAAGCTGCCCCTCGGTGGTTCGGCTTGCGATTGCGATTGCGATGATGCATTGAGGCTATTATCTGGGCTAGGCAATCCGTATATCGGCCGGGGCGGATTTTGCCAATTCTGCTCGATTGCGCCCACATAGTCCCCAATAGCGGTCGCGTCGTTCATAAGAGTTGACAAGAAGTCTTCATTGTTGCAATCGGTCGCCTCAAAGGTGGGTTCGGGTGGGCTCTGGCTCGACGTTTGAACTCGAGACGCTAGGCTGTTCAGCTGGCCTTGAAGACTGGAGAGGATCTCCATAATTGCGTCTTGGTTATTACTAGACGTGCCGCTACAGTCAGCGGAAGCGATGGAGAATATGGTACTTGTGACAAACCATGATGAAGAAGGAGAGGAGCTGTTTCGCTTCTCCTGGCGTTGGATCGTTTCGACGATTGCTTGGGGCCACTCCTCCGTTCCAAGGAAGCTATCGTAACTGCACGCCTGATCGCGACCAGCGCAATATTTGCATGGTTGACGACCATCGCATTTGCCCTTGCGCCGGCGACAGGCATCGCAGGCCCGCAAAGCATAGGGTGCTCGTCGCTTGCCCGGCTCTCCGTTCGAGTTGCCTGGCCGCTTTGCCACGCGTGCCTCCCTTATCTGCGACATTTAATGTGTCCTCGTTCTGGTCTTATCGGGGTCCGGGCGGTATCGTCAATAGGAAGAGCGCGCTGCTTGAAGGTCTACGTTGGACAAGAAAGATTGGCAATGTATGAAGTCACAGCTGCATCGGTATGCAGGTCGCACAAATCGACGTTGGAAAGATCACAAAGACAGGGCAGATGACCACGCATGCAAAATGACGAGAAACACGTAGCTGGGTATGGGGCGTTATCTTTTCGAAGGCGAACATTGGACGGCGACCATTCCCCAGACCCGCACCGGCTGCCGGGAACCCCTTTCCGGGGTGCAGATAAGGGTCAAGGCGGTTTCTACGAAGGTTTCTCCTTATCCTGATAGAGGGCCTTATCATGCTGAGAATGCGGGGGAAACATGCTTGACCCTTGTCCGAAAGGGCTAAATCAATTGTCGGCCGGGTACCTCCTCAGCTAATGGTGCACTACCCGATGCCTCCCTCTATCTTTTGCGTACCTGGTAGCTGAACATGCTATTTGAAGCTACCGAATTCCGGTCCCTCATCTTCGCGGCAGTTTCAGCTCCCGTCACAGGCACTCTGTACTCCAAGGCCGTGCCAGGCGGTTGGCCCTCGACAGCATGAGGAAAGGGAAGGTATTCAGGCATCAAGTCCATCTGCACGAGAACAGTTCCTTGATCCCATGAAATATGTTCATGATAGAGCCGGTCCCCGCGGATATTTACCACGGCTGTGAATGGAACCTCCACATACTTGAATGTGGGTGGAATTCCGGGGACGCTAGACACAAGCTTTGTTTAGCGCCCACATCGCGTTAAATAAACCCCAGTCACAGATGACCACTTACAGCCAATCCACGATTTTGTTATGCGTGAACTTGTAGATGAATTCGTCAACAATGCGGTCGATGCCAATTGTTCGGCTAATGAGTTCCAGTTCCGTGTCATCCGAGTTGCTGAAGATGAAGTTGTTCCGGTAGAATTGAGTCAAGGGCGCCCGTCCAATCCCACCAGTCAACTGCGTGCTTTGGTCAACTGTTTGGGTCCCTGCATAGCGTGCGCGGCGTATTTACTTACAGTAGGCACATGATTCACATAAGGCTGATCAACCATGGTACTCATAGTATGCTCAACCGAGCGATCCGCAAACTCGTAGTATGTGTGTTCGTCCCAGATACTTTCGAGGTCGAAATATGGGCCGTTCATGAGTGGCTTGAGAAACGTCAAGTTCCTTGTATGCGACAGCGACTCTGACCAATAGTCGAAATCATCTTGGAATGGTGTTGCAAAGCGAAAGGACTTCGCTTTCGCATATCTGTATGTTGTGACACCAGCCGCCTTGCCCGTTACAGATGTAGGCTGCCCTGCCACATGACGCTGTACAGGAATTTCAGCCTTTCTCAGGTCTTCTTCATCTGATGAATTGGCGTACACGACACCGCCGACGATGCTGGGAAAGTTGCCCAAGACATCCGCAACCGCATTCCACAGCGTTGAATCGTATGCTATTAGCCAATCGACTTAGTTTTTCATCTGGTGCGGTGGCCATTGTTGGAGCTCACCAATGATTCCAAAACGACTCTGCGATTCCAACTTGTCGCAACTCTGCATCGCCTCAAGAGCGTATCTCATGACCTCTGGAACATCGCCGCCATGAGAGATTGCCTGCGCTTGAATACCGACCACCGCATAACCTTCTTCGGCCCATTTGACAAGTGCCGATGGAACGCCATCGATGATGTCCAGGTGCTTGGAGGAGTCTTGCTGCAGAATTATGAGGCCGGGTCCATGGCCTCGGCGTGAGAGTGGTGGCAGCAGGGTGATGCCTTCACGAAGCTGCTGTGGCCGCGCTTGCGGCAGCGGCGCCGGAGGTTTGCTGATGTCTGCGTACATGTTTGGATCTATTCGATTTCTTTATTGACAATTTGGTGGTAGAACCTTGATTACAATTGTCAAACTGTTGCTCTTATCTAGTAGCTATCAAGCAAATGCAAATTATCTTATCTACGTGTCAAAGACTCCTTTACAACCTGAATTAAGGATGTTCCGAGGAGCATACATGGGCAAAGTTTTGTGTTTGGCATAGCTCCCATTGAATTCCCATGGGTAGTCGTCGCAGCTACATCCGGAGTGGCTGCGAGACGCATAGGACCGGGGTCCGTTCCGTTCCGATCGGAAGTTCCGTGATAAGGTCCGTTCCCCACACGACCACACCCAAGCCCATAGTCACCATACTATGCAATTAGGGGACTTCAGCATCACGAATGGATGGTCATCTACCGTACGATGTGTTTCTTAGGATGAACACTTGCAGCGAAACTCAGCTCATCGTTGGTCTACCCCACGAAGTCCCCTGCCCTCTTCAACGCGGATGCATCCCTGTAATGAGTTGATGGCATTACGATAAGCCAACCGGAAGGTGTTTTAAGAATAGATCAGCTTTCGGAACAACCGTTCCTGTGCCGGGTGGGAAGATGCCACTGTCAATGTCACTGTGAGCCTGCTCTATGGAAATTGCGGTACAGGGTGTCTGACTTGCGTGTAACCCCGTGTTGGCTCCATTGCCGAATCCAATATTGCCATGCAGCCATCCTTTGGAGGACGTTGGAACAACGATTTGAAATAACAAGTCGTCATCGCGCACACACCAGTCTGCTTTCAGATGACTCTCCTTACTTGTCACAACCACCAGGACTGAAGACATCAGCATTTTGGCAGCAACTTCTTTTCCTTGGTATAAGCCAACTACAATCTTTGTCAACCTACAACTATGACGACCAAAACGGAGTCGTATGACGCCATTGTTGTTGGCGCCGGTAAGTCATTCGAACTTGTAATCAGAAAGTAATTGGACAATGACTAACACGCACTGATAGGCTGGTTCGGGCTGGCAGCCGCAAAGGCTTACAGCCAACTCAACCCTACTGCGAACCTCGCCGTCCTCGAAACAGCCGAGTCTTGCGGTGGCACATGGTCAAAGAACAGACTGTACCCGGGCTTGAAGTCCAACAACATGATCGGCACCTACGAATATCCCGACTTTCCCATGTCCGAAGAAGTCTACGGTGTGAAGCCGAACAACCATATCCCAGGCGCAATCCTCCATCGCTATCTTACCGACTTCGCCAAACACTTTGGCTTCTTCGATCGAATCCAATTCAATACCTCCGTGGACTTGGTTGAGCGCCTCGGAGACGATGGCTGGCGGTTGTCCGTGACTTCTGCTGGCGGAGCCCGGACGATCGAGACCGAGAAGTTGATCCTGGCCACTGGGTTGACCTCAACACCTAATATCCCTTCATACGAAAACTCTGAGAACTTCGGAGGGCCTCTCTTCCACGCCAAGGACTTTTGCAAGAAAGCCCCAGAGCTGAAGGACATCAAGAACGCCGTAGTCGTTGGCGGAGCCAAGTCCGCGTTCGACGTCGCTTACGCCTTGGTTCAGGATGGCACGACGGTAGACTTGATTGTCCGTCCCAACGGTCATGGCCCCGTTTGGATCGCGCCCCCTTTCGTTACACCGCTCAAGAAGCGTCTGGACCAGCTTCTAAACGTTCGATGCATGTCTTGGTTCAGCCCTTGCCCTTGGGGCTTTGAGGATGGCTATGGCGGCGTCAGAAACTTCCTCCACGGAACTGCTGTCGGTCGATTCATCGTGGACTCATTCTGGAAGGTCTTGAGCGGTGATGTTCTCTCAGCAAATGCCTACGACTCTCACCCCGAGCTGGCAAAGCTCAAGCCTTGGCACTCTGCTTTCTGGATCGGCAGTGGTCTCAGTATTCTCAACTACGACAGCAGTCTTTTCGATCTCGTCAAAGAAGGCAAAATTCGGGTTCACATTGACAACATTGACCGATTGGAGCCTCACCGCGTTATCCTCGCATCTGGAGAACAACTGGATGCCGAAGCCATCATCTGCTCCACTGGCTGGAAGAAAGAGTCAACCATCAAGTTCGCCGGGCTCGGAGAGGAGAAGTTCGGCCTCGCTGTCACCCCCAGCGAGAAGCGAGAGCTCGATCAGGATGCCGATTCCAAGGTCCTGTCCTTGTATCCCCGACTCGCCGCACAGCCAAAGCTCAGCTTTCAGCCCAAGGAGGCCAACCCCTTGCGCTACTACCGCTTCATGGTTCCGTCCACGATGATGTCCAAGCGCAACCTCGCCTTCGCCGGCATGATCTCCACAGTAAGCACCTCTGTGTGCGCGACGATCCAGGGACACTGGATTGCGGCATACCTAGGCGACAAGCTGGACCGTGAGCCAACTACGGAGCAAGAGATTACGGATGAGATCATGCTTCACACTCAGTGGGGCAAGTGGCGCTTTGGAGCATGTGGCTATGGCAACAGCCTCCCCGATTTCGTCTTTGAGGGTCTGCCTTATGTCAACATGCTGATGAAGGATCTTGGTTTGGAAACACATCGCAAGTCTAGCGGCTTCCAGGAGCTTACCTCCCCTTACTTGCCGGTCGACTTCCGAGGATTGGTCGACGAGTGGAAAATTGGACATGATGTTGATGAGTCTGATAATGGTTCATCGAAGCTTGGCAAGGCGGAAGTTGAGGTTTCGCAGGTTTGATTCTGTCAGCCATAATGAGCCGAGTCCCGTGTTTCGATGTGCGCTGCCGGGGTATTGTCTATAGCTCTTGCTTCCAGCACTTTTCCTTTGTATGTTTCTGGAGTTCAATATTGTAACTTTCACGTTCAAGTTAAAATACTTCATACCCATGTTTCAGGCATAATACTTGAAGCCACTATCATCCTGGAAGAATCGGGGTCGGCACGATGCCGACCAGCCTATTTCAACCTAAGGCGTCTCGACCACGTGCAGCCACGCGTGAAAGCTAAGCCGCAAGGCTCGAAGCAGCCTACATCTAAGGCAAGATCAACAAGCTTACCATCAATGCCATATCTCTTCATGAATTAGGTCCCAAACAACCAGAAGGGCCTATGACGTGGTGGGCGGTTAGGCAGGGATTTACGGTCTGTGGGGTCGTTCGGTTTCTCTACTAGATGGTCATGTGTGTAGTAGTGTACGCGGGTTTCGCAGGTTGTAAACGTCACATGACCTTGAACGACCTTTTTCTAAAGATATGAAATAGTGATACAGCTTTTCTTCCGACACCCTCGGGAAAATCAAGCTATGATAGGTAAGTTTCCCCCCGGGCCCTGACGACGCCGCAGAGTACCTTGCCGTGTTGCCGCTTCAAGCGAAGCTGAGCAAGGGACGGCTAAATTTTACCCAGTTCCATCACCTACGCGAGACCTCATCTCTTTCGGAGTCCTCCCCACACCCAATCCAAGCACGAGATCCAGGCCTCCGTACTTCATTCAAGCCGCCACGACGCATCTTAACCTTGCAAGAAAAGCACGTCAACAGTCTTTGTCATGGCAGGCAGCATTCTAAGAGAGCTACCTTGCTCAGCCCACGGGCAGAATTGCGTGGCGATGGCCCATCTACCGCTCTTATCAGTGGGTATCGCAAGGCATGAGCCGCTCGGGCCTCCTTTTGAGGTCGCCGACGTCCCCTCACCGCTTGCTGGGTTCTTGCGAAGATTGCCAAGATGAACGCCGAAACCCCAACGCGGAATATGATAACATCTTGGATTTGAAAAGCGGCAGGCGGCAGACGGCAGGACTAAGGGCTTGTTGGGCTTCGTCATCGTGTGCGTTCTGCCCGAGAGGGGGCCGGGAAGGGTTCGGATGTTGAAGGAAAACATCAAAACTCCAAAAAGCAAGTTGAAGCAAGGTCAGGAACTTGCCTGCTTTCTGACTAGTCACACGTACCCTGTTCGCGGTCAGTCTGTCTGATCGCTTGATGATCTACGTCCTACGCTGTGATTTGTTGGCCCGCCCCTGTCACTGTCTCATACCCCTGCGTGCCAAATGATGCCTTCATCATAATAATACGAATTAGCCGACAAAGCCGACCTTTCTGCTAAAAAATGCATCAATAGGCGAGATCTTATTGGAAGCGAACGGTTTTTTCTCCCTACTTTAAATAGGGCAAAATTCATGAACGTTTTCTGTTATTGAGACATGGGATCTAAGACCTGTGTTTCTTCTTTTCAGCTGGAGTTGTCGTCTCCCTCTGGATTGACAGCGCGTCAGGGTTGTCTACGTAATGGTTGACAGCGTAGCAGATCGTCGTCGCATTCAAAAAGTGCATGTAAAATTAGTCTGAAAGCAGAGTGTGCCTTGTTAGCGGATGAAACATAATTTGCCCCCATGAAGATCGAAGATTGTTTGATTGGCATGGAACGAGGTTCATACGGGTCTTCATCGGAATCTCCTTGGGCCTGGAACTTGCTCTACTTTGGTGTTAGTGGGGGATCGTCGATGGATGGTGCCCTTCCCCTCAAGTCCCACTCGCCGGCTTGCTTGGCAGGGTATACTTCAACTTAATGCCGCCCCCAGTCATTAGGTTTTCAGCGCCCAACAGCTGCCTACATCAGTCAACTTGAGATGTGACATATCTTCCTTGAGTGCTCCGCCACTTCACAGTTGGCCTCCCGTCTTCTGGATCGTCCTCTCATTCGCAGCAGCAGCTTCAGGTACCGGAGATCAAGATTCTATTCGCAAGCTTCTCCAGATGGGGAAGTTGAAAGCCGAAAATCTCACGTGGCATCGAGAACCCTACATGAGATTCAGCTAGGGACGCGGAATCTCCCCGAACCATCAACCTCGTTGTGTGCCGTGTCGTATCCCGCGATTAACCACGACAGCAAGGTCTGAGCACAGGCCCCAACCTCAGCAACACGACTGCTTCACCGAATTCCCACTTACCGTTAGTCAGAACTGGAAGAGATGTTTAGACTGTTGACTCGTGATGAGATACGGAATGTGGCTGTTTCTAGTCCAAAGTCTCTACAGAATTCTCCGTCGCGGCCAGAGACGCCATCTGCAAGGGGAATGGTAACTTACAAGGGGTGGATTCGCCGGGGTTGAAAGACATCACCCCATTTAAGGCATCCGAATGAGCCGCCTCACTTTGCTAACGGCTTGACTTCGGAATCTGCGCCTAAGGTTTCCCACTGCTGCCAATCAAGGCCCAGAAATCCTTGGCTTCATTCCATGGCGGCTATCACATAGCGCTAGCTGGCATTCAGGATGCGAGCGGAGGGCTAAAGAGGGCTGATGTCTACAGCGAGATACCAACCCGCCGGAAATCACGCCAGGGGCTGAGTGTCGAGTTACAAATAGTCCATCCACTAGCTCGTAGGGGCGATCCATAGAGACTCAACATGTACCCGTGAAGTAAGCCCTAATATGAAACTTGGGGCCATGATATCTACCGCTCCACTCAGAAGCACCCATGAGTAATACGGGGAACATGCCAGAGTCGCATCCGCGATGTTTGAATGCATGCACGATACAAAGTAAGAACCAACAGCCAAGCCCTTGAAGCAAATCACCCTGGGAAGGCGTATGATCCCCGAGTGACAGCTGGATGCTAGGGCAGGGTTACTTCAAGTTCCTGTGGAGAATGCCCTCTTTCGATCAACTAGGCTACTAGGCACGCTGTCGCTACGTTGACCGAATTTGAGAATTCCGTGCCGTGTTTTGCCTCGCATGGTCAAAGCTCTTTCATATTTCCTCTTGGCAACCAAGATGTATGCTACGGGGTGTAGCATGGATGCTGGACTCATGTCCATCCCGCATGCGTTGTTGAATGCAGATCTGCAGGTCCAATCAAGTCATCGCCGACACTAAGAATTCCATGATAAAAGCAGCCTCCACGGCACATTCTTGATCACTCAACTGTATTGTAAGACGTGGTTCAGCTACTAGGCCGAACCCTCTTCGTCAGTGCTTTAGACGATCTGTCTACTTTTGGTGGGAATCGACCCCATTCGTTACCGCCTTTTCTTCTTTTCAACCAAATCCGTACTGCCAACCACCCTATCTGGATGCCTCCTGAGACATCTATCGGGCCTGTTTCAACATTCTACCGACTACTTCACGCCTCGATGATGAACTAGCCCGTCAGCCTACCACACTGTTTACTCACAAGTTCGTTATTAGACGAAGCGATAACGGGTTTTCTGAGAAGTACGTTCAACTCTAGTCATATGTGAGGAGAAGTTTCCGGTGCTGACTACCAAAGATTGAATCAACGATATGGAAATCATGGAGCTCGTTGACAACAAACCACAATCTCACCGCTTCAACTGCGATTGGAAGACGTGCAATAAGGTAGCGTCCTACTTGACTGCGTGGACAAGCAACACGCCTGTGCCACCTTTTCCATTTGCTGATGATGTTCTTTTGTCAGGGATTCAAGCGCAAGTCTGACTTGCAACGACACTACCGAATTCACACAAACGACCGGCCTTTCCCGTGCCCAGCGCCAGGCTGCGAGTCAAGCTTCATCCAGAGAAGTGCTCTGACGGTTCACTTACGAATTCACACTGGAGAAAAGCCCTATGAGTGCCAGTATCCCGGCTGTGACAAGCGGTTCGCAGATGTAAGTTTGATTGCGCGTCGTACAGCCTGGCGAAGAATAACCCAAATGGTCCTGTTGTGTGCATAGTTGTATTAACTTTTTCAAAGTCATCCAGCTTTTCTCGACATCGTCGATTACATGTAGGAAAACGCCCTTATACGTGCGTCGTTTCCACATGCAGGAAACAGTAAGTTGAAGCCCGTCGGGCCGCCGAATTGATTTTGCAAATTTAACTCTTCCGAAGCTTCGTCCGAAAAGTGGCAATGGTGCAGCACCACAAGCTCCATCACAGAACCAACGACGACTCTAAGGAATTCACGAGCCAATATTGGAATTCGCCACCGCGCCACGATGAAGTAGCCGCTACAAGTACTGCTGTCATGATGCCACCAAGGGTTGATGCAGCGTCGAGGGAGAGCCCACGGGCCGCAGGACACACCAGCTCCGCTGAGCTTCATAGCGACGATCGTGCTGGAGTTGCCGAACGTTTCGCAGAATCTCCTCTCGCCAATTCGGACAGACAACCATATGGAAGAGTACACTACGACTACTCAACGGCCGACGGGCAGTTCTTTTACGATGATTCCCACAGTTCCCAGGGATCGGAGCAAGCTTCAAGTCCAATTGATGACTTCGCGAGCCAACAAGTCATCTCTGGATGGCCTCCTCACCACTGCAATCCGCCGCCTTCGTATTCGAACCCTATTTCCGTACCGGAACTATGGACGCCGTGCGTCACTGCCTCGGGTGGGCATACGGCTGGATTCTACGGTCATGAAACGATGTCATCTCCGCCCGATTTACAGCCAGCCTTGGGATTCCCACCAGCTATCCCGTACGAGGTACCGCGACCACATGAGTTGAGTTGGAATCCTTATCAGCCATGGCCGCAAGAGGGGAGGTGCCACGCACAAGATTTCTATCATCCAAGGATCTCGACAAGTTTAGATCCAGCTCTGTTCCACTGATTTCAGATTCTCCAAAATCGATTCGCTTGCTTCACATACATAACAACAATTATTGGGTCGACAAATCTTCATCATTATGTAAGATAGCATGAGTGGACAAGTATGCCTCTCCTTGGGACTAGCGTTGCGTAATAGCACTGTACGGTAATAAGACAAACCCATCAAGCAAAAACTGCCTCTCGTGGTTCTAGAATCCTGTTTTAGGAAAGCACGTGACGTTTTCTCGCTGTCACTAGCATTCGAAAACAACGAGCGAGAACTAAGACGAACGTTTTGATTGACGAGTCGTTGCATGTCTGGTTAAGACTGGGTGACTCAACTGGTGAGACATCGTCAGGAATTCCATCTATTCCGCCGAATCTAAACCGGCAAGGCAAGCCGGGTAATGGGATGTCTCAGGTATTACACCAACCTCAGTTCAATGCCTGTTCAGGAAATGATGATATACCGCGGAGTATGCCCAAAAAAAGTTGTGAATCTGTCTACCCTGGGGCTGTTAGGACGGTTAAAACGATCAATACGAGAGCCAATATGGCAATACGCAGTTGTCTGCTATGAGTGCTCATGACGCGACAATTTCCCCCTGAATCCGGACCCGGAGGATAGCGGATTTCTAACACGACTCAAAGTCAAGGCAACCGCAATCCTTCCAGACGTCCCGGCTGGTGGGGCCGGCGCCGCACAAAATCCGGGCCTGCATGCGGGATATCGCCGGCGGGAACCAGCGCGCATTCGGACGGTGATCAGGATTGCATGCATGGCGGCGGGGACCCGTGGTGGATTCAAGGTCGTTTCGAGCCTCTTTAAAACTAGTTGGTTGAGTTAGTCCGGGGATTTATGCGAGACTTCAACGGGCTCGGTGTTCTGATGGTTTGACTGGCTGGTTTAGTACAGGGGAGCTCGCGCTTGCAACTTCCTGATTGGCAGCGGTGTGGGGGGTCCGATGCAGTGTCAGCCATGCATTTTGTGGATGGAGATTCGAGATTGGCATTTGCGAAAACTGGTGGGATTTCCTCCGTAGTTTTTGAGTTTTGCCCAGTTACTCTTCTGGTGCTTTTCTGGCTGTTATGGTGTTCTGTTCACTGATGGCGGGAGCAAAAAACTCATGGCCATAGTTATGGCCCCGGAAACCAAGAGATAGGCCCCAGCCACAGCCATTTGAGTTTTGATACGCGCTAAGCGCCAACTCATCGCTTAGTCTGGGGCCAACGTCATAGAACACAGTCCGTTTCTTGCTCAATCTCATTAGCCCTGAGCTATCCGTGGATGATGTCAACTGCAAAATGGCTTTCACATGATACAGACTAGAAGACGAGCCATTGAAAGAACTGTCTTCGACTTTGAAGGGCTGCGGAATAACCTCGGAAATTGAGTCCATGCAGCTGCAAGTCAAGTTAGCGGTTAGCCACAGATGACGCTAACAGAGCCAAAGTTGTTTCGGTGTTTGTTCAGCAACAAAGAAGGCCGGTAACCTTATCTCTGTGCAACAGTCTAATGCAGCTCTTTGCCTCTTCTTCCGGTGCAGCATTCGCCCTTCCCGACGGCAGCTCCCGACATCACACTTGCCAACATCAACAGCCACCAAAAGGATGAGCCCGGGGGAGGCAACTCACGTGTGTGGCCAATGGCCACTGCAGATCGCCCGATCGCTAACTGGCTAGGCGGTGAGGTGGATGCTGCATGGCCCGGTGGGTCGGCTGGCGGACCGTTAATGCCGTTATTACCTGCCTCTCCCCCAACCTTTCATGACCCCGCAGCGGTGCAGCACTCGCTATCAGAAACCACTCCATCTCACTCATCCTTCCTCTCTCAATTTTTTTCATCTCTCTCAATTCTCCCAACATTCAGCCTGAGAGTGTGTGAAGAGAGAGGCGAAGAAGCGAAGACGACGGGAGAATTGGAACCGTGACATCGAATCATGCCTCAAAGAAAAGACAGGGACCCCAATGCATTTCCGACCCGACAGCTGCTCGTTCTTGGTAAATCACACCCCTCCATCTTGGTCTCTATGGCCTGCAACGCGCTGACACCGCAAACTCAGCAATATGTCGATTCTC
Source organism: Colletotrichum sp. SAR11_239 (assembly GCA_025328985.1). Classification (NCBI taxonomy): domain Eukaryota; kingdom Fungi; phylum Ascomycota; class Sordariomycetes; order Glomerellales; family Glomerellaceae; genus Colletotrichum; species Colletotrichum sp. SAR11_239. The sequence goes on from JAKMWZ010000064.1 coordinate 71,556, forward strand.
AGAGCCCATCGCCTTCAACTCCATCCTGGCGTACACGTTCGACATGGTAAGGGACTTGGGCGTTGAAGACAAGGAAGCACCTTTTTACGCTGGTCTTTTGGTTTCTGCCTATGCCGTCGCGGAAGCTCTCACCTCCATGGGCTGGGGCGCGTTGTCCGACCGTGTCGGGCGGAAGCCCGTGGTGCTTTTCGGGCTTGTGGGTGTGGCCACCTCCAGTTTAATTTTCGGTCTCGCAAAAACCTACTGGGTCGCACTCTTGGCACGATTCATCGGAGGATCATTGAACGGTGAGTCTCACAACCTCTCAAGAAACGCTACACAGCATGACGCTGCGAAAGACTGCAATGTCCATAGCGTTCAACCAAACCCCAAGCCCCATGACTTCTTTCAATGACATCATTATGGTTTCCACGCCTCATTTTCATCATCGAAAACTAACGGTTTAACTAGGCAACGTGAGCGTTATGCAAACTGTTTGGCCCCCCCTCCCATTGAATTTTGGCATTCCCTAACTGTTAGGCAGATGGTGGCTGAGATGGTGAAAAATCCCGAGCACGAACGTGAGTTTTCCGCCAAAATTCGGGGGCAAAGTCCGGTGGCTCTGTCTTACTTGGCGATCCCCTGTGTAACCTTGCTAACAATTTTGATTAGCCAGGGCGTATGCCGTGCAGCCGTTCGTCTGGACTCTTGGCGGCATCATTGGCTCTGCCATGGGTGGCTTCCTCGCCCAACCGGCCAAGTTTTACAAAATCTTTCCCGAGGACGGACTGTTTGGGCAGTATCCCTATTTGCTGCCGAATCTCGTCTCCGTCATTGTCATCATAGCCGCCGTCATCCAGGGAATCTTCTTCTTGGAGGAGACTCTTCCGCCGAAACATGACTCGGAGGAGGACTTCACCGAAGCCGTGGCCGATGACGACTTTATCGACGAGAGAACCCCGCTGCGAAGGGCCCCGCGACGGAGCCTTAACCACCGCCGGTCGATTTCCACCAGCCACTCGAGGCCGCGTTTCGTGGAGTCGAGTCTCCCCCTCCCGATTGAGCACGACTTTGATCTCAGACGCTCATCTTTTGGAACGGTGCACTCGATCAAGGTTGTTTCTGACGAGCTGAGGAGCGATCTGCTGCGCCAGAATGGCCGCCAGAACGGCCGCTCTCAGCAACCGACGAACAACAAGCCTAAGGCCAAGACTTTCAACTTTACCGTTATCATGCTCACCATCACACTCGTCATTTTCTCGTATCACCAGATGGCGGCTGGTTCGCTTCTCCCCACCTATATCCTCGACGAACCCGCGGCGCCTCATGGACAGCTTGATCTGAGGGGTGGCCTTGGTTATGACGTTCACGATGTTGGAACATACCTAGCAGTCAATGGTTTCCTGGGACTCCTCATTCAGGGTGTCATTTTCCCGATTTTCGTCGAGAAGGTCGGCGTTTGGGGCTCCTTCATCTGGATGGTTGCGCTCTACCCGACGGCGTACATCTTGATGCCGTTTTTGTCGGCGTTCCCTGATGTCGTCACCCAGGCCGGAATCTACTTCTCTCTGGTGCTGCAGAGTTTCTACGGTATCATCGTCGGCCCGGTCACGCTGATCCTGCTTAAGGACGCGACGCCTTCGCCTCAGGCGCTCGGCAAGGTCAACGGCTTGGCCATGTCCGGCGCTTGCCTCGCCCGCACGGTTTCTCCGCCTCTTGTCGGTGTTATTTACAGTTTCGCAGGCTCTGCAGCGGCCTGGTGGAGTTGCTCTGGTATTGCTTTGATTGGAGTCTTGCAGGTTCTCTGGGTCCCGAGGAAGCATATTCATATCGACCATGTGGAGGTCGACAACGGGCTGGCCCGGCAGCTGACGAATAACTCGCAGAGAGGAGATGAAAACCGCGGCCGGGTTTGAGGAACGGTATCCACGCATACATGGTTATGGAGTTAATGGGCTTTGATTTGATACGAATTTTGGCCACCTCTTATGATGATGCTGTTTGGTTTCTTGTTGCAGTTATCACGGGTCATACACGGGAGTTCTTCACGATTTTTTCCATCTACTCACGGTACTCACGGCTGAAGTTGGTACGATGCAGTTTGTCAATACTTGGTCTTAATGAGGGCTTCTTTTTAGGATTATATAAAACGTTTTGTTGCTACTTACGCTCTCTTTGAACATGGGAGATTGAGATCTGTAACAGCACAGTTGCAGTAAAGATTTTGCAGTATGCGTACGGCAGAAGACGTGGTGATCAGTGCACAACGCAATTCTGGATTTATGAAGACAACATACCAAAGCAAGAACTCCCAACCACACTACATCTACTGTCACACCCGCAGCAGCAACCATGTCTAGTGCACTACGGCAATTACAACAATGGCTACGCCTGAACTTTCTAATGTTACAAGAGCTGCGACTATGATGCCTAAAGTCGCAGCTATGCTTATGTTGGATAAAGACCGGGAGATAGGGTTGGTGCGGATAGACACTTCGCCTATCGAGAGAAGCCGTCTTGATTGATGACAGACATGCGATATCCATAGACGCAATAGTCAACTTATGTACGCCGAAATTGAAACTCGAACACAAACATAGCGAGGACGACAGACACGTACACGATGAGAATGTTATTAAGCAAAACGGCGGCAGAAGCCAAGGGGCAAAATTAAATCTGCAAGATCGCGATGTGATCGCCTCAGTGATATTAATGAGTCTAGGTCATAGGTTGGCGCTAAAACGTCAGACCTCAGACACAGCATGACCACTAGTGTCGGCGCCCATAGGTAATTAGATTACACTACTATTTATACAAGAAGTAAAGTATGTACAGCCCTTTTGTCACAGTTCCAAGGACGTTTGAGCATTTTTGGGGTTTGTCGCCGGGTCGGCTAGTCAGCTACGGCACATGCGTCCGTCGTTGGCAACGGACCAGGCATCGCTGCCAACTGCAGCAACGTTGTACAACAGTCCCTTGGGGTCGTACTTCTGCTTGATCTCGAGAAGCTTGGGGTAGTTGACACCGTAAAAGGTGTTCTGCCAGTCCTTCTGCTGGAAGTCGGCCTCGTTGATGTACGCACCGGCGCCGGGAGTGGCGGCCTCGATGACAGGCTGGACAACCTCGGTCATACGGGTTTGCTCGGCGACCATCTCGGAGTAAGGGACCTCGAAGCTCCAGGGCAGGGTGAGAGAGACCTGGACGATGGAGTCGCGCCACTGAGGCAGGACGGCGTTGTCGCCACCAAAGTGAGAGACGTTCAGTCCGACGCCAATGTAGGTGACACCGAGCTCCACGAGAGCCTGAGCAGTAGGGCCGAACTCGGGAAGCTTGGAACGGGGGAGCAAGCGGCCACCGAAGAGCTGGGTTCCAACTTGGATATTACCAGAGGGGAGAGGGCCCCAGTAGTTGTTGTAGTGGTCGCGGTAGTTGTCGAAAGCAGTGTAAGTGGGCTCGAGGTCGACACCCAGGAGCGCGAGAGCATCGGTCAGAGGCTTGAGGATTGTCTCAACTTCAGCTTGGGTCTTGTTGTAGGCAGTCATAGCGGGAGACTGCAGGAAGCCGGGGCCGAAGAAGTAGATGATCATGACACCCTGGTCGACGATAGCAGGGAGGGCGGCGTGGAAGACATCAATGACGGAGTACAGCAGTGCCGTGTTGTTGGTATCGACAGTAACGGCAAACTTGGCGCCAGCAACGGGGGCATCGGGATGGGCCTTGACGGTGATGGAGGTTACGACACCGTAGTTGCCGCCGCCACCTCCGCTAAGAGCCCAGTAAAGGTCCTGGTTCTCAGTTCGAGATGCCGTGACGAGCTCTCCGGTGGGAGTGACAACGTCGAAAGACAGGGTGTTATCGGCAGCCAAACCATAGATGGCTATGGGAGTTAGCAAAGAGATTGATATCGGTCACGAACTGGACACTTACTTGCAAGAGCACTGTGTCCACCAGCCTGGATGTATCCTCCAGCAAGACCAACAGTAGGGCATTCTCCGGTCACAACAACCAAGCCAGCCTCATTAGCCGCAGCAATGGCCTCGAAACCTTGAATGCCGGCGCCGGCCTTGAGAGCCTTTCCGACGTACTGCTCATCCTCCCAGTCGACGATCTCGGTGCCCTTCATGTAGTGGGTCCAGACGGCAAGACCACCGGCGCCGGTGGAGCGGCCATTGTAGTCGTGGCCGGTGTTGCGGATGACGAAACGCACATTCTTCTCATCGGCAAACTTCAACGCCGCCTGGATGTCCGCAGGCCCGGAAGCATTGACGGCGTAGCTGACATAGTTGCCCAGAGTGCACGAAGCATTTTGCGGCAGGAAGGGATCGCAGCTCGCGTTCGCGAACAGGGGTGCCATCACGGAAGAAGAGGACTCCATGCTGTGCGCACGCGCGAGTCATGGTCAGCAGCTGTTCATCTCGTCTTGCAGTTGATCACCTCCCAGATGAGCAAAGCTCGGCCGAACGTGCAGAAGACGCGGTGAGGGCAGAAGAAAAGGACTCAATTGCAGAATTGCAGAGCAGAAAAGAGACGGGAAAATACTTACTGGACCTCGGAGTAAAGCCACTCATCCTGCAGCCGTGCGCACTCAGTCGCATTGTAGTTCGCGCCGTGGCATGGCGTCCCCAATGGGACGGTAGCCACGAGACGCCCGCTGACGGTCGCGTTCAGCTTCGCCCACTCACACGGGGACGGCCATCCCTCGTCGCCGGGGAGATATTTGCACGAGGGCGTCGTGGAGTTGCTGCCCACGGGCGAGGCCGCGGCAACGCTTCCGCCGGCCAGCGCCAGGGAAGCTAGATTAAGAATCGAGGAGCGCATCTTGAATCTCTCTGGCTTGGCGATGAAGAGAGGTGTGAAGGGGACGGAAGCTGGAACGTGCTTCTTTCGCTAACCCGCTGCAGGAAGGCAGAAAAAGTTGAGGGCACGAGGAGAAGGGGGATCAGAAAGGGGGCGTCGCGCGCGGGAACCGTGGGAGGGTGTGAGGGTTTCTAATATCGAGTCTGCGACGCTGCCTGGTGGTCTGTCGAATCTCGCGGCTTTCCCCTCAATTCGTCTGCGTAATTGGATCCGGGTCCCGTACACCCGCTAGACGAAGGGAAAAGTGGCGATTATTCGGTGAGACAAGCGGGATGCTGGTGAGCCTGGCTGTGGTTCCGGCCTGGGTAAGCAATGCCAGGCGTTTACCGCGCATCTTTGCACATTTCAAGGCATGATCTCCGTAAGCGGAGGAAAAAATACCGCCTCCGAGTCGTCCGGCCGGCAGTCGGGGTTCCTGCATATGCAAGGGAACTTTTGGTTGGTACCAGCTGAAGAATCCGACGGCATCAAAACGGGCTTTATCCTCTGTACGGATAGCATGAAGGCAAGCGCAGCCCTAGGCTCTTGTTCGAAACCCCTTGAACCAACAGCAGCTGCAAATCAGCGAACTATTCAATCTTGGCGGTGGAAACCCTGCCGCGGGGGTAGCATCTGCAAGGGAGCGGCGCGGGGGACCCGCTTCCCGGGGTTGGAACCGTTCGAGAGAGGCTGTTCCTCCGTGGTGGCCCGGTCTTCTCCGGTTGGGCTGTTGACCGACCCAGGGCCTTGACTCATGTGCCCTGCGGGCCGGACCAGTAACCGTGAACCTTAATTATGATGAACGAGGGCTTCGAGTTGTTCTACAGGCTAGAAAGCCCTGAAGATATGGACTTCTCTGCCGTATCTCCCAGAATCCTGGCTCCTCATCTTACTTGCGCCCGGCTTGCGTACGACTGGACTGCGTGTTGTGGGAGGAATTTTTACGGCGGAATGTTGCCGTCGAACTTTTGATAAATGACAGTATTTTGCCTGCCCGTGTGAATATTTCATAGATGAAGAGAGATGAAGATGGAGGGAGAAGTCGCAGATAGAGATGGCATACCGATGCAAATGCATCCGTAAGGTCCTGCGCAAAATGATGATCCGGTGTCTCGGATCCGAGTGGTCTAGAATTCGCTTGACGGTGATTTCATTCTCGGCAACAGTCAACACGGACCCAAGTTGCCCGTAAGTCCGTAGAGACAGAAAACCTCTTGTCTTTGGCTGTTCATTGGGTACCATCAATACCTCGCTCTTGGTTGGTGTTTCTTGATGGCGTGTGTGCTTCCTTGAACTTCTAAATGCGAGCCCTATGCGTGGATCACGCACCGTGAGCACTTCAAACACATCGGTACCAAGTTACCAAGTTAGGGATCCAGGTCGTAGCAACCCCTGACAGATGAATTGTTCATGTGCTCGTGCGAACTGGAGCCCTCAACTAGTTCGCACCCACAATGCCTGACCTGAGCCTAATGTACGAATATCCGTACAGAGTGCACACACTTACCATTCCGCCGGTGCTTCTGATCTGCAACGATAGTGTATGGGCTGTACGCGCGCCAAGCAGGGCGAATCTTTAAAGACCTCCTGTGGGGCATTCTTCACCGGCCACAACTTAATATTAGCAGCCGTACCCAGGGCAGTTTCGACGCCTCGCATTTGCAGTGCCGCATCGAAGCATGCGGAAGCAAGGGTCTGCCACACCTCCGCTACAGATAATGGTGTGCGTGTGAGACGTGGGGGAGAGAAAGCTCTGCGCATCTTACTTAACAGTGTGGCTGTCCTGGCCCCCCCTTCGGATTGAAGAAGCGTTGGAAGGTCTTCTCGAATCCTTTCCAGCCCTCCGAGCGCCCAACCAACTCCCCTCCAACGACATGGGCTGGACGTACGGCGCTCCAGACGACACGCCGACCGATGGCCCACGAATCACGGCGGTGACGACCACCTTCACGTCGATTGCGCTCATTCTCGTCTGCTTGCGGTGGTATGTCAGGACAACTGTGGTCAAAGCGGTTGGTAAAGGTGAGTTTACTCAAACCGCGATCTGCGGGGCCAGGGGAGCACGGTCGACTGACGCGCAGGCGAACCAGATGACTGGGTTATCATCGTATCTTGGGTATGCTCAACATCGAACTCTATCTTGCTGCCACGTGAAGTTGACCTTTTGATCACAGCTTGGAGCATGTGGCTACACTGTCTGCAGTGTAATTCGTATGTCGCCGTCGGCAATACCGTCTAACCCCTGAAGCTAACAGGAACAGAGACAAAATGGGGTCTCGGTATCCACGTCATTGAAGACATGCCAACAGAGAATATCCTACATTTTGGAAGGGTTAGTGGCTGCGTGCCCTGATTTGGAAGATGTCGCTGACTTGTAATAGTTACAATTCATCGGGGGTCCTTTGTAAGCTGAATCCTTCACGACTCTTTTTACACAACGGGAGATCGGCAGTACTGATGATAAACTTCTAGCTACGTGCTTGGCATCTGGGGGTTCAAGATGAGCTTGTTGTTCTCTTATCTTCGATTCTTTCCGCAAGGAGCTTATCGCATCGCTACGATTATCGTCGCCGTCGCTGTTACCATGGGCCACATTGCCTTCATTTGCGTCTTCATTGTCTTATGCACGCCTGTGAGGATTCAACTGATGCCGCCATAATCTTCAAACGGTGTACTGACCTTGTGGTATAGGTCGAGAAACAATACGACCCTTCGATTCCTCCTGAGGTTGGGCATTGTGTCGACGCTATCACCTTCTACTTGACGTTCTCTTCCCTGACTATCGTCTTCGACGTTATCATGTACGGCCGTTCTTCACCCTAGCCCCTGACATTGTCACGCTGCTAACCGTGTCGATAACAGCATGTTCCTTCCCTTCCCAGTTATTCTCAGATCCCAGATCCAGCAGCGAAAGAAAGTTGTCCTCCTCGCGCTTTTCATCCTCGGCGTCTTCGTTACCATTATCCAAGCGATCCGAATCCAGACCATCAAGAACTTGGTCAACTACCTCGACTCCGCGAAGAGCATCGAATGGTCCGTCATCGAGAACGACATCGGCATCATTATCGCCTGCGTGCCGACACTAGCCCCGCTAGTCAAGTACTTCGCCGAGAAGAGCCGGAGCAGCACTGCCGGCGCATCACGTACGAAAAACTCGAAATACGCGCTGCAGACTTGGAGGACTGGGCGGAGCGGCATGCAGCCCCTTAGTGCTGGGGTGGATAGGCATGCTTCCATCAGTGCCACGCGCACGACGAAGCCGGATGATAGTACGGAGAACATACTGGTGCAGGAACCATCGGGAATCACGAAGACAACGGACATTCAGGTTTCAACACAGGACGGTTGGTCAGATTTGGAGGATAAGACAGACCGTCGCGGCACGTGATACTTTCGACAGAACAACAAACGTCAATTAATCAAAGTCTTGGTCGCGTTGCTCCCTAATCAAGTTCACCCAGCGCTCATTGACGGAGGAAACCGTCAGTAGCTATAGCTACTTAGGCCTGACTATACTTAAAACTATCCAGTCTGGAATATACGCTGTCGGTGTCTGCTAGGAAGGCCTCAAACCTTGCGCGCCTTGACTCGTTTTTGGCCCATGAGGGGTCTTCCTCTTTCGCTTGAGATGCATTTTCCAATCTTGACCACGTGCTTGGCGGTATCACCAAGTTGTTTTCATCGTGGAATGCGCCCAGGGGCTTGGTGAGGCCTTGGGTACGACGCTTTGGCGTCTGGGCGGCAAATGGCGATAATCGTGATTGGTCATTCCTAAGGCTATACTTTCGGTGGTCTCGATGCATTGATGAGAAGATGAGAATCCCGATCTCGGGTGTTTGAGGTGTGATCCACTCGGCTGGCGATGACATATGAAGTCTTTCCAGCTGTGCCGATATAGTGGTCGTGTTATTTGCGTTGCTGACATTGCGAAATGGTGTAATCGAAGCATTCTTGCGGTCCCAGTCTCCGAGAAGACGATTCTCTGTCGCGGTATCACCCTGAGTACTATCCTTAGAGATAGTGTAACCCATTGAGACAGCAGTAAGACTGGCTGACCCCTCGCGAGCCAGGAAGGGGCCTATCAGGCGGTCTTTGCGTGGTACGCTCATGACGGATACCGAAGCCCTCAGATGGTAATGCTAGAGATAGAGCACATCCGAAGTGGATGTTATGTGTGTCTGTGTAGGACGAACGTTCATTTTGGTGAAGAGCGACTGAACTGGATTTTCTTTTGGGAATTTGGGGCGGTCTAGGCGTGTAGCGGCTGCCGCAGCCACACACGTCCATGTCGTCTTATCATTGGTCTTGCAAACGACACATTCATTCGCTCAAAAGTCTTGGCAGTAAGCTGCTAAGTTTATTGTGTGACAATAATCACGTGCGTGTTTCCAAATATCTACATCCTTCGTTTATGATAATCTTTCCCCTTGATCAAACTGTATCTCGTCCATGGAAAGTCCTCCATGGAGAGTTTTCAGATACTCCTCGAATCTTTTGGTCTCATCTATGACCGTTCTGAGATGCACATACTCCATAGGGCACTGCTTGTAGGAAGCAAGCTGCCGAGCTGTAGAAATTGCGTTTCGAATATCTCTACCGTTGAGGTTCTCTTGGGCGAGTTCGTGGAGGTGTTCTGAGATTTGCGGAACATTGATGCCATGATTGTTTGAAGAACCAGACTCCCTAGCCCGTGTGTCCACCGATTGTAAACGTCGGAGGAAATTTCCCCATATCTTGAGGCGTTGTTCTTCATCGAGGTTATTGTACCTAAGGGTAAGCTGTATCCTGGATTTGAAGGCCTCGTCAAAGGTACCAACGCGATTCGTTGTCAGAACTAGTATTCCTAACTTCAATTAGCTACAAAACCCGACGAAAATGAAGATCAGCAAATTACCATCATAATACTCAAGAACCCTCAAAAATACTTGATCACATTTTGGTCAGTAATTACCCTACGTTGGGCAATTAGGTAACGTTTACCTGAAACTAAAGCGTTTCTCTCGAGGTTCGCGAACGACCGCTGCTCTAAGAACACATCGGCCTCATCAAGGAGGACAACTAAACGAAGTCAGGCTACCACCATTTGCGAAAACATGTTTTATGGTTTTGGCTCACCGCAATTCCATTTCTTGCCCAAAAGGGACACAATTTCCAAGTACTTTATTGCCACCATATCAGCAAAGGCGTACTTATACAGAAAAGTCATTTCGGCGTGAATTTACCTTTTCCACCTCATCAGCTCTTGTACCAATATCACCGCAGGTTACTCTATAGAGAGGCCGTCTTGCGACTTCGGCAACACTTCCAATTTATAAGCATCAGGGCAATACTTGACACAGTTGAGAACTAGTTCAAACCTTTCGGCCGTCAGCGTCTTCCCAGTGCCGGGTCCCCTAGTGAACGTTCAAGTCAGCGATGAATCATCTGAAGAACCAGATGCAATTTCCGTGTTTACCTACCCATGAAGAAGTATAAACAGCCCGTTGCCTTTTCCTTCTATCAGATCAAGACTCTCATCTTCTCGCAATCTGTTCGTCACCACAGCTTTCACGAGGTCTTTGGTTTTTTCGTTAATGACCAAGTCCTCGAATGCTTTGTCGTTCCATATCACGTCTTTCATAAAGAAAACCCTTAAGGTCTCTGCACTTATGTCAGCAGAGGATAATCGGCTCAGATCAGCACAGAGGATTAGACAAACATACTCCATTCTTTCTTGCTCATGTCGAAACCCATCGTCTTGGAGGGAAGACACATGATGAAGTCGTCCGCCAGATCGGTCGCTTTTGCAGACAAGTCTGTAAAAGTATGCTGAGGTTGCTGTAGCTTCCGGAATTCTTCGATTTCCTCCGCCACAGCTTCGGGATGCATTTTCATGTACGTTTCAAAGTCGACCATGAATCGTGAGTTTGCCTTGAATCGTTAACCACGGCATAGACAGCAAACAGTGCAACTAACCGGCGGATGGATAGCGTCGCTTTGTGTTGTAACATAGGAAACATATTTCGGATGGCGACATTCCCAGAACATGGCACCCCGAGTCCGCAATGCCTCTGCGACGTGAGCTTCTGCGAACCGAGCGGGAAAGAAAGGAAGATCTCCAATAGGAAATTCCTCTGTGACTGATGTTGTCGGTAGCTTCCCCAGACATGCCCTGAAAGATCGAAGCTGAAAGGATCCCATGAAGACCCAATGCGCTACCAGGATAGTTGCCTCTTGTTGTCCATCGTTTCCTGGTTCCCATACCAACCAAGACTTCGCAGCAAATCCCTGGAAAAGCGAAACATCCTCGCCATCCATTTTTGAAACAAGAATCAACTTGGGCATCTTCATGCAGTCAGGTGACGAGAAGATGGCTGAGCAGAAATGATGTCTTACTCACAAATATGTATTCCAATAATTCTGCAGTGATGTTTCCTCTTGATGTCATTTTCTCGACAGCTTCCCATTTACTCTGCAATCGATCTTCCAGGTACTTTTGGATCAAGTCAACCTGTTTTTGGTGATTGGACTTCATTTCGGGTTTTGCTTTCCCGATTTGTGAGCGATTATGGTACCACCATAGATATGGGTATGATATGTCACCAATCTTGTTGTCAACAAACTCTGGATGGTCAATATCTGTCAATGCCAACTTAGAGAGCTCCTTGAAGGCTGATTTTATATCGTCCGATATAAGCTCAAGATATTCTCGAGTAAAGAATGGCGCAAGGTCAGACTCAGAAGTCTGACCGTCGTCTGAATGCTGCCATGATATCCGCTTTTTGCAACAGGTGAACTCTCTGATCACAAGAAAGCTGATGTCCTTGCCACGCTCTAGAAAGAGATCCAAGTTACGAATGTGCTGACTGCTCGCCAGATGAGAGCGATGTGGGCCACTTTTGATGACCTGAGGAACTTCCAGATAGAATGAGTTCCTTTGGTGAGATCTGAGTTGATGGCATTGGATATTGAATAGTATTTGATATCTTGGTGGCCCCGTTTTCAGCTGCAACTGGGCCCCTAGTCTGTCAAGATCCTTGATTTTTCTGTCAGCTTCGTCCAGGCCTTCGAATATTTCTTCGTCAGAAACGTCGTTGGACAGCTTGAGAAACTGGCAGATTTCGCTGCGCCAATCTATTGTGACGATTTGTATTGGTCGGCGTCTACCTATAGTAGATTGCAAGGGCTTGTCTGCACGCTCGGAATACAATATTAGTCTTCTGTGAGGACTTCGGACCATGGTTACGCGCCTTTGTCATGATTCGCTTCATGGTGAGCACTTTCAGTAGCAGAGTCGGCTTGTGGCCATTCGATGGTTTTTTCCATGGTTGGGGCGGCGCTTCGCAGTGATAGATGGATCTTCTGCGTGCTTCTCGCACTGAATCGCTTGGTATCGCGGCAGGTGATTTGCTAGGCCTCGGTCTCCGTCCCTTGGGTTCGAATCGATTCTATATTTGCTTGGATCCTTGAGGCAAGCCATCAACTACGGAAGAGGGGTTAGGCAGCGATTTCAGTGTCACTAGATTGTCTTACGTCTGTAAGCAGCATGTCATTGGTCTTCGAGCGAGCCAATCCCAGGTGTGGCCGAGAATTCCTACCCCGCCCCAGGCCATCCATGAAAATCACCATCGGACGCAATATTAAAGGCTCCAATTTGATCAAAGTACGGTCAAAGGTTTGGGGATCTGAGTGATTTCACGCCTTGCATGACTGAATTTGCATAACGTCTACCTTATGAGCGGAAACACCCAGCCTATGTCCTTGCGAATGTCTTGTACAGCCTACTATATGAGCAGACTCGAAGACGAGCTCGAACGTCAATGGAAGACTGCTTCAATCATCGATGTAGAGTCGCAAACGAAGAAGTCGTGGGAAGGGGGCATCGTGACCCTCCAGAATCAACCACAAGACTTTGGCGATGCTCTACGGACTTTGCTTCTTCGAATGCGATGTGAGCTTCTCTCTATATTCTTTGCCTCAATTGATTTCGACATTCTGACCACGATCAAAAGCGATTTCATGCTCTTCAGAGACTCGTGGTATCGTCATTTCGAATCCTCTTACGTGGAAAATCCCGGCATTCTGCCTACCAACGCCGTACTTCTCCGAACCCGGGCAGATGATCCTCCGCTCAAACGCCCTACAAACCGAAAGGATCTTTCGGGATCCTTCCAAGCGCAATACCCTTGGATTCTGGGTCCACAAGACACTCAAGATGTGGATCGCTCCAACGGAACGGAGAATACTGTTGATCCAAGGGCAATACAATACGACACACCATATGGAGCACTTCGGTCTGGAGATGACGAAGTTTCTTTCCACCCGAAAGCCCGTTGTGTTCATCCTGAATTCTTTTTCCAATACGGCGAGTCGCTCGGCTTATGGGGACATCCAACCAGCGCAGTTACTAAGGCAGCTATGCATCCAAGTGCTGGAGAAGATTTCAATTCCGCAGCCACTATCATTTTTGGACCACATTGTAGAACAATTCCAGACAGCAAGCTCATGTATTGACTGGCTAAAGATTTTGTGTCTAATAGCGGAACATGTTACCGACTTGCATGTTGTTCTGGACCTTGGAGTAGTCAGCATCGACCATGCTAAGCTCTTGCGAAGGACATTCCAATCAGTCCTCTGCGAGACGAAATCGAAAAGTAGGTTGAAGGTTATGCTGATGACTAGTCGCAAACTGCAACCTGTGGCTGATACGACGGAGATCGTCATCAGCCCTACTAATAGTCCGTATGGGAGAAATCGGTCGCCTTTCAAGCTAGGCTTACCCTCGGTACAAGAAAGTCTTTGTTCGATACTTGAGGGAGAGACTGTGGGTGTAACGAGCGGATCTAACACTGCATCCGCAAGTGTCGTGTCAGAAGAATCTATGATGGCGATACAACGCAATCGGTGAGCTGTTCTAGCGCAGGAGAGGCGCACACCTTGTGCAGAAACTGATGATGAGCGTCAGGGGTCCGACCTCCGATGCACGCCAAACGAACTCCACGTTAACATCCAATATATCGGCTTCTATCGAAATAGATAATCATCCGAGAACCCCTCCAAGTTTGAAGACAAGGAAAGAAATAACGTTTCCCCCGGTTTGCGTGCATGATTGCACGCACGATAATTGCGTCTATTGCCAGCCGAACAATGCCGAAGCCATGAGCAGAGCTCCTGCAACCACTTTTGACTCAGACCATCGATTCACACAGGGGCTGCCGATCCTTACCGTCGAAAAACACAAAGTTACTATTGCCATTCTATGTGCGTTGCCACTGGAGTCAGACGCCGTTGAGGGACAGTTGGATGAGTATTGTCGAACAGGATCACTACCAATCGAGAAGGTTGCGTGGGATACCAACACATACTCTAGAGGAAGGATCGGTCGTCACCATGTCGTTATTGTCCACCTCGCCGGCATGGGAAAACGCGACGCCGTTGCTGCAGCCACCAATTGCAGGGCTAGCTTCCCAGACATCAACCTAGCGTTGGTGGTTGGTATTTGTGGCGGAGTTCCCTCGTATATTAACGAGGTTCAGAGAGAGATTGTGTTGGGAGACGTTGTAATCAGTGAAGGTCTCGTCCCGTTTGATTTCGGGAGACGGTACCCTGATCAGTTCGTAATGAAAGACGAGTTGGTTGATATACTTGGGAAACCGCCGTTAGAGATAAGGTCATTGCTAAGCAAACTAAAGACCCAAAACGGCCGAAGATATCTCACAGAGAGAACACGGCAGTACTTGGGAGACTTTTCACATGATCTTCAAAATTATGCGGTATATCCTGGGGTGGCCGAGGACAAGCTGTATGAGGAAACCTACCGCCACAAACATCGCTCCTCGTCGTCCTGCCGGATTTGCACTGATGGCAATGATTCGGTATGCGAAACGGCCAGATCATCATCTTGCGAAGCTCTCCAATGCAGTAACGACAAGTTGGTTCGTCGAAATCGTCTTGTTCAACAAGGTGGGTTGGGTCCAGCGATACATTTTGGTCTAATGGCATCGGGGGATCAAGTGATGAAGTCAGGCCAACATCGTAACGATATTGCAGAGCGACATAACGTCATAGCCTTCGAGATGGAGGGTGCTGGGGTGTGGGACACTTTCTCCTGTATAGTTATAAAGGGCGTCTGCGACTATGCTGATAGCCACAAGAACAAGAAGTGGCAAAGATACGCTGCCGCTACGGCGGCAGCTTGTATGAAGGCATTACTGGATGAATGGACTATGACAAGCTAGGTAGTATGCCTCTGGGGGAACTGCCAGCGCCGGTTGGTGGTCATACACTTGATTCGTTTGAGTCGCTTGAGAGATATGAGATGGTCAAGAACAAAACAGACGTGTTAATAACCACGATCATCGCTATGGTCAAATCGGACGGCGTGTTTGAGAATAACATGCATAGATCATCAAGTAGCCACAGGAGGCCTGTGACAATTGCAGGAGAAAGGGAATGGGAACCAACCGGTTTTGCGAAGCCCGATATGCTTCATTTACGCGTCATATTTCGCTTTGATGACGTGGGGTTCCAAAATTGAATTGCACCGGAGTAATACGCTGCACTAATGTAAGTAGCTTTAATTCCTTCCAAGAGCCGTATTAGGAAAGCGCCGTTGACGTTGACTTACGAGCCAACGCCACCAATATGAACATGCAAGCAATCAAACAGGGGTGGAAGACTTCTGTCGAACGATGGTAAGGGTCAAACCCTAGATTGGACAGAAGTCGTGCTCTATGGTCCTCGAACCAGAAATAGCAGCGCGCCGGAGGCGGCCGAGGAAAGTTTCAGCATCATGCCGATGTTGTGGGTGGATCAGAGGTTTTCCGACGGCCCGAGGGAACGGTTTCTCAGAGTCGAAGTACAAAATAGCAAACACTGTCGAACACCTGGTCTGGCCCCTGTTCGGTGGCTTGTTTGATAACCCTTGGCAGATCGAGGGACATTGTTGTGGCTCTCAGAGAAGCACCCATCAAATTTGCCAATGCGACCGGCACAATTAAACAAAAAAGTGATTCCCAAGACCACAAACAGCTACGTCGAGCGATACCTATCTGTTCCTGCAATGTCATTATTGTCGATGCGAGGGCTGGGCGTAGGACTTTGGGATTTCTCTATGTGACCCAGCGCCATTGAGTCATCTTGGCCTTATCTTGGACGGGGCTTCCGTTGAAGCCCTGGTCTTGATATCATCCCGAGCGAATCTAATTTGGCACCACATGGTGGTCATGTTTCCTTCTTGGGGCGGATCGCATTCTTCGAGCCTGAGTCCCCAAAACTTTCGTCGACATGGACCTTGACTGTTTAGCAGGTTCTTTGCAGGGTATCATTTATTCTCGGGCTGAAGAGCCCGGGGTGCTACTAGCTCAGACCAAGGGTTCATTGAGAGTCCGGCGCCTTGAGCCGACTTTTCCGATGACAACAGTAATTTGGTTGGCCTCGTTCAATGATCTGGATGGTGCGAGCCATTAACTCACGCAATTGAACTTCTCATGGTGATCTAAGTGGCTTATTTGCGTGTCATCTCTCAAGCTCATCATGCAACCACCCCCTGGCCACGTGCGAGAAGAGTACGACAGACATCTTTGTGATAGGCCCGCAGACAACACGCAATGCCTAGAAAGCCCCTCTCAAGTCTCGACCGTTGATATCAAATGCCAAGGAACATGTTTGCTCCAAGTTCTAACCGGCTCGAGCGGCCATCATGAGTGACCCTTGTCCCCTGTACCCCGCAAACCAACAGGTAGGTTCTCGTTTCTGATGGTTTCTTTGCCAATCGAAAGCAGGAGTCTGATTTCTTGCAGCAGCTAGATGCAAGGAAAGCAGACCCAGACCACTTTCAACCAACAATGCAACGTCCGAGTCTCCTTCATTTCCATGTCCTCTTCTATTGTGCAACCATTCAATGCGAGCCATAGTCGCAGAGAGGCACCTGCGTCGTTGGATGCCATCCTGCCGATTGGTCTCCCACTTGTTCGGTATGCAGGGGTTTCCACCCCCAACGCCCGCGTCTGCCATTGATCAGTAATGGTCCAAGATGGATGAATATCGCTCTTTCAAGAGGTCAACTTCGCTAGTGTCTGAGGCGATGTTTGCGCTCACCATCCGGGCGGCGCGGAGGCTCGAGAATTGGCCCAGAGCCAAGGGCTGCCTCGGGTGGCTATCAACGGATTGCTTGGACGACTGCATTCGGCTTGGGAGTTGAACATTGCGAAAGAACTCGAATCTTAGCCTTTGAAGTTTCTATAAAGACACTGTTCTACTGAGGCGTCATCTATTCTCCCTTTCTGTCTTCACTCGTTCCAGCTCATCCTCAAGGAGCAGACAAGAGACCATAACTTAATTCCAACGAGCCTACCGACCATCATTCAGTCTTTCCACTCCCAAGTCTAACCCTTCAACGCTTTTTCTCTTCTCTTCTCTTCTGATCATCCACAGTTACGATCATCATCATGCAGTTCCTTACGACCATCCTCATGGCAGCCGCCGCCGTCCAGGCCATCGCCCTCCCAGACCCCGTCGCCAAGCCGGCGCCGAACCCCGTTGCCGAGCCCGAGCCGTGGTGCACCAAACCCGGCCAGCCCTGCTGGAAACGCGCCGTCGAAGACGCCATGCTGGAAGCCGTCAGGCGCGCAGCCCAGCCCGAGCCCGCTCCCGTAGCAAAGCCCGCCCCGAACCCCGTCGCGGAGCCGGAACCCTGGTGCACCAAGCCCGGCCAACCGTGCTGGAAGCGCGCCGTCGAAGAAGCTATGAAGCGCGAGGCCCTCCCGGAACCCGCCCCCGTCGCCAAGCCCGCGCCCAACCCCGTCGCGGAGGCTGCTCCTTGGTGCACGAAGATAGGCCAGCCTTGCTGGAAGCGCGCGGTCGAGGCTATAGAGAAGCGGCAGCCTGTTGCGGCGCCTGCTCCTGTTGCGAAGGCCATGCCGAACCCTGTTGCGGTGGCGGACCCGTGGTGTACGAAGCCTGGGCAGCCGTGCTGGAAGAGGGCTGAGCAGGAGGGCAGGGTTGTTCCTGTTACGACGGCCTGGTGATGAGGTATGCGATCTCTCTGCTTTACCATCGACATGCCACTCGCTAACAAGTTTCAACAGCTTAGTCTTGAAAACGTCGGTCGACTTCGACCGTGCCTTTCCCTTTCTCTTGTGCGATATTTGAAGGTCAGGGCGGAATAATAGGGGGACGCCATAAGAACTTGGGAGGAGAAAAAATAACCACAAAATAATGCACGACCACCACATACAAACACACTTTCCTTCGCCATTCTCTTCTTGTTCTTCTTCTTTTCCGTGGCTACTTGCCGCCGGTGGGACGTGGGTGGTCACTTGTTTCTTGCATAGATGGCGACGCTTCTCGTAGCAGAAGGAGCCGCCCTTCCTTCACCCATGTATTTTAGTGGTCGGGTTTTTCAGTCGATGCCAAGTCTCGCAAGGAGAATTTTTGCATTGAACGGAACCCGCTGGGACGCTTGTCCCCGTCGTGTAATACAGGAATGTTGAAGATTCCGCATGTTTGATGGCTTTTGGTGACGTGACCCATACGCAAAATTGGAAGGCGCGACGGGAGCCGGCCGTAGTGGCTCGTGAAGGCTTCAGATATCGTGATCCCAGTCTCATCGACTTATTCGCCATAGACCTCTCGTTATCGGTCGACCAGATGGCGGGCAGATCCCGACCAGCTTCAAAATTCACAGGCTGCAGGCTCGGCACAGGATGAGGCCGAAAATTTCGACAGCATGAACGCCCACGGCTCGAACCAAGCGGTAGGCTGGGAATCGTCTCAGTCGGCAAGCAGAACGCGAGTCCTCGATCTATCGTCAGGTAAACGGCGACATGTCGTCAGTACCTGAGACCGACGGCGAGATTCGCATGATCACATCCCGGCACGAGATATTAGATCTGGGATCCTCTGCAGGAGGCAGGCAGCGAGGCAAGGCAAGACTACGATGCCTACACTTTTAATAGGCCGGGATACACTTCACTGATTGAAAATTCGCATCGCGGCAGACCGTCCACGCGCACAAATACTACGCGTGGTCGAAAATATGTACGTTCAATCATTGCGCTCCTCCTCACTTGCCCGAAGGCATAGGAGCACCGCACCCAAGATTGTTCGATTCCTTCTCCATTTCGATCTCCGTATCCAGTGGTCTTGGGCTCGTACAAGCGAACCTCTCACCAGAAAGAATCACGAGAACATGAATGTGATTTTTTGCGTTGTTCAATAATATGAAGAAGAGAAGAAGAAAACAAGCAAAGGTTGCGCAGCGCGGACCAACTTTTGTAGCCGCGACGAGATTTTTTCGGATGGCTGCCTCAGGCAAACATGCTAAGGCGAGCGTCGCCGACCCAAGTGACCCAGGCAGGCGGGACCACCTGCCCTTTCAAACGGGAAGGGTCCAATCGGCCCCTGCGCCTTCTGTCGCTGACACCCGCGGCCGGTCTTCGGCAAGGTGCAGTTAGGCAGTGGGTCGCCTGTAACGACATGCCGTCACTCGCTGTCGGCGACCATCTCCGTTTCCTGCCCTCTTAGATGAGTCTCAATCTCCCTCATCCCCCTTAGGTTTTCGTCACAACACCACACCCACGGATATTTCAAGATGGCCAGACCAGCAGCATTGGCGGTTGACGCCGTTCCAAGATTTTTGCTCCCGAGACTCAGCTGGACTGGTCCTGCGACAGCTTCTCAGGCCCTGAGACCCCTCTCGGGATCGGGATGCCATCCGAGCTCTCGCCGACAGCTGCATAGCCAGCCGAATGCCCTCCACGGCGCAACCCGATCCCCGCGATGCCGCTCCAGCAACACCGCCAGCACCACTCCCTCAATCCTCGAGAACCCTGCTCTAAGGAGATCTTTTCACGCCACGCCCGCAAGGCAGCGTGACCACCACTTCGACACCCTGAAGTTTGTGCAGCGGCTCAAGTCCGATGGTTTCACGGAAGAGCAAGCCGAGGCCATGATGAAGGTCCTCAACGACGTAATCCAGGAGAGGTAACACACAAATATTCGCCCTTGATCTCGAGGCAGCCGAAACT
The DNA here is from genome assembly GCA_025328985.1 of Colletotrichum sp. SAR11_239. Classification (NCBI taxonomy): domain Eukaryota; kingdom Fungi; phylum Ascomycota; class Sordariomycetes; order Glomerellales; family Glomerellaceae; genus Colletotrichum; species Colletotrichum sp. SAR11_239. Next base: position 91,379 of record JAKMWZ010000064.1, read on the forward strand.
AACGTGCCAAAAGTATCCAGAACCTCACCCGAACAATGGTCCTCCGCGAAGACGCCGCCAAGGCCACCTACACCCAGAAGGTCGACTTCGCCAAGCTGCGCTCCGAACTCCTGTCCGCCGATAGCACCGAGTCGAACACCACCCGCGCATCGCACGAGCGCCTATCCAACGATATCGCGAAGCTGAGCTCGCGCCTGCGCGACGAGATCGGGCGCACCCAGGCTAGCGTCCGCCTCGACCTCAACCTGGAGAAGGGCCGCATCCGTGAGGAGGCTGTCGGGCAGGAGCTCAAGATCAAGGAGACGGAGACCAAGATCGAGCAGGAGGTGGCGGCGTTGAGGGAGAAGCTAGAGCAGGTTAAGTTCCAGACGTTGCAGTGGTTGATGGGTGTTTGCACTGGTTTCGCGGCGCTGTTGCTTGGTGCTTGGAGATTGCTCATGTAAAAAGTCTTGGATTTTGGGTGGCTGCGGTGCTTTTCAATGTGACGATGCGGACGGGATTGCTGTTGATCGGTTCGAAAAGGGTGCTGATTTCATGTGGGTTCCTCCCGCGGTAGAACGCCTATGTCAAGGAAAGCAGTATGTGTTTCCTATGGGCATCGCAAAGACTTCTGACTTTGCGCGAGACCAGGTCTGAATCTAAGAATGATTTTGCAGATGACAGGAGAGATATACGTAAAAAAGAAAAGACATACCCGGTTCGCCGGCTCTGAATGGGAAAGTCAAATGCCGGGCTTCAATTGGCGAAGGGAAACGAGGGCTGGGAGTGAGGGTAGAGGTGCTCGTGAAGACAACGGCAGTGGCAATGGGCAGTTTGGGCCCTACATCGAAAGGAAAGGGCGTCCGGTTGACTGCAGAGCGTTCCTTCCTCCCGAGCCGCATCTGTCTCCCACTTCACCCCAGACTTTTCCAATTTGAACTTCAGGTGCAATCTTTCGCACATACCTTACACCCTCCACGTACCTTCCACACCCGGCCACAAGCTTCACTCAACAACACCATTGAGCAAGCACGATGTCTGGTGATCCTTGGGGTACGAACGACCCTGCCGACGCCGTCGGCGGCCTCACTCTCGGTCTCAAGCACCCTCCCTCCTTCCAAATGGTGAAGGCTCAGAAGGACGATTTTGTCATTACCGAGGCTGTTTTCGACGTCAAGGCAAGTAAGATTCCCTCGACTTCTGGCAATTTATCTCACGATCAATCTTCATCACAGACCGCTCCTGGCTATCACGAGGAGGATTATGTTGGCTCCCACCGCTGGCTCGAGTGAGCATCACATCCTATGCTGTCAGTGCGACTACCTGCTAACGAATTATCGAGGCACTGGTTCCCGTTTAATCCTGAACTCGTGACAATCTCAGTCGGGGATGGCAAAAGTAGTTGCGAATTCTCCATTGCACGCACAATCTTGGCGGAGAACTTCGGCTACTTTGCGACTGCTTTTAACGCCGGCTTGAAGGAGGCTGTCGAGCGAAAGTTCATCATCGCCCCCAAGGAGATTGGCGCCTTTGGCCTGATGATGTCTTTCCTCATGACCGGAACGTTCCCACAACACCCCGACGAGCTAATTCACACGACCCATGCAATCATCCGCGACTCCATCATCGCCTACCGTCAGTCGGACTACTTGAAGCTTAAATGCATGGACCGCTTCAACCGCGCCATTTGCCTCCGTCTCCGACAGGTGCTTCTTGCCAACCGTGGAGCCCTCAGAGCGGCTCATGTTGGACAGCTCTACAATTTTGTCCGCGATGCTCCGTCCCGCGACTACTATAAGGACCTTGTCAACGTCTTCGCTCAGGCCGCGGTCAAGCCTTGCCTTCATGGATGGATGGTAGGAGCCCAGTCGTCGTCCGTCTCCTGCTCCGTAGCTTTCGACGAGCACTGTGGAAAGGACCCCAAGGAATGGGTGAAGGTTGTCGACCACTACGTCTTCATGGTCAAGAATCACAACTTCTTCGCAAGAGATGTCCAGGCCCAGGTGATGAAGACCATGGCCACGGGTCGACGCCTCAACCGAGTCATCCCTGGTAAGTCAGCATTTCATCTCCATTTTGCCTTCGTTATCGTCCCGTCTACTAACAATACCTTAGCGCAGGAAGGTGTGAATAAGAAGATCCACAACATGCCCGCTGGCGTTGACTACGTCACTTACCGAGACCCGCTCCCCGAGGGAAAGGCTCAGATCTTCACCATCTGATAGGTTTGGGCTGTTTTGGTACGAGGGTCATAATGTGGCCATTCGGGCCTGAGGACGGAGATGTTTGGTCGTCTGTGGTGGCTAGGATAGGTACTCCTTCTTGACTTGTGACATGATCGAAAGTTGATCATATTTGGCAACGAGCTTCTTGGCCAATGCGATGTATTACGACACCCAAGAAAGAGACTGGGAGTGAGCTTCCTCGGATCGTTCGGGCAGATGCTCGATCCTTTCTCGGACCGTGCCATATACATTTGTCTCGGCCTGGAAAGAGGGAACATACGAAAGGGCGAAAGCGGTGTTGCTTACCCTTTTCAACAGCATAGCTCAGAGTATTAAACCAGAAGATCCATCCAATTTCAAGCCTACCAAGCATCGAAGCAAATTGCTCTGGAGAAGTATCCAGCCGGCCCCGGTTGGGTCCCTGAAGCGGGATCCGGCGAGGGTCCGTTGTCAATCCAGGAGAAACGTCCATGCCTGCTTATGTCATCCCGCATGCGGCCAAACATCATTCCGGAAACAAGCTGCCTGGTGAAAGCGGCCACCTCATCATGATTGCCACGTGACAGAGACAATCCCGCAGAGGCAAGCACGGGCCACAAAGGTCTCAATTGGCTGCAAGGAACGACAGGAGCAGCTGGCAGCAGCGACAGCAGCATCAGCACCCGGCCGCATTAAAGAGTGGACAGCAAACGTCAAACGAGAAATTCGATTGGCTGTCGCGAAGTCAGGCTCAGTGCGCAACAGCGAGTGGTGACTGGACAGCACAGAACCTGGGAGGAACCGACGGCCGGGCCAGCACCATGCCAGCCAGCGGGCAAGGCCAGGTTACGTCCTGCCCAAAATAATCTCCAAACTTCCACCTGTCGTGGCTAGCCCAGTGACCCAAGGCCAAGTTCTCTCACGCACTACGTATCCCGTATCCATCTTTCCCATTCCCTCCTCCACCACCACCACCCAAACAAACCATCACCGTTTGCCCTCCAGCTTGTCACCACTGCGAGGTGCATCACCACTCGTCTTTCCCATCTCCTCCTGTTTTCGCTCTTTGTTTCCCTGTATTAATTGCCTTTTGCGCATTCATTCCGGGCTGCAAGGAAGCTATCCACCCCCCCAGCTCCTTCCCACTTCTCCTTTCTACACGACACCACGTCGCCTGTCACCAATTCCCGCGACCCCCGATTATCACCCTAATCCACCACTGCGAGCAGACGACATCTAGCTCGGCCGTCACGATTTTGCATTCTTGCAACACATACCGCCATCATGGCGCCTCTACCCATCAAGTTCCAGGAGCTGATCCAGCTCCAGACGGCCGGCGTTGAGGATGCGTCGATCGGCTTCAACTCCTGCGTACGTCGCTTCCGCCCATCCCGCCTCACCCGCATCTCCAATTGCATCACTCTTGCTAATGCTGTTCCCTCCAGACACTCGAGTCAGATTCCTACGTCTGTATTCGTGAAAAGAAGAATGAAGCTGCCCAGCCCGAAGTCGTCATCGTCGACCTCAAGAACGGCAACAATGTGACACGACGCCCTATCAAGGCCGACAGTGCCATCATGCACTGGACCAAGCAAGTCATCGCTCTCAAGGCGCAATCAAGAACACTCCAGATCTTCGACCTCGAGAAGAAGCAGAAGCTCAAGTCAACGACCATGAACGAGGATGTCCAGTACTGGAAGTGGATCAGCGACACCTCCTTGGGCTTGGTCACAGATTCCGCAGTCTACCACTGGGATGTCTACGACGCTTCCCAAGCTTCGCCCGTCGAGGTTTTCAAGCGTAACGCGAACCTCAACGTGCGTCTCCGGGGCCCTTAGAACCCCCTCTTCGCAAATACAATAGCTAATCATTGAGTTTGCAGGGCTGCCAAATCATCAACTACCGAACGAACGCCGAGGGCAAGTGGATGGTCGTTGTCGGCATCTCTCAACAGCAGGGTCGCGTTGTTGGCGCCATGCAGCTGTACTCCAAGGACCGCGGTATCAGCCAAGCCATCGAGGGTCATGCTGCTGCTTTCGGTACCATCCGCCTGGAGGGTGCTCCTGCTGACACCAAGCTTTTCACCTTCGCGGTAAGGACAGCAACCGGAGCTAAGCTGCACATCGTCGAGGTCGACCACGCCGAATCGAACCCCGTTTTCCAAAAGAAGGCTGTCGACATCTTCTTCCCTCCCGAAGCCGTCAGCGACTTCCCCGTCGCCATGCAGGTATCGCAAAAGTACGGTGTCATCTTTATGGTCACCAAGTACGGATTTATCCACGTTTACGATCTCGAGACCGCTGCCTGCATCTTCATGAACCGTATCTCCAGCGACACGATCTTCACTACCTGCCCCGATACCGAGTCTCGTGGTATTGTCGGCATCAACCGCAAGGGTCAAGTGCTCTTCGTCTCGATTGACGACGCCAATGTCATCCCCTACCTTCTCCAGAACCCAGCCAACACCGATATGGCTATCAAGATGGCATCACGAGCTGGCCTCCCCGGTGCTGATAATTTGTACGCCCGCCAATTCGAGCAGCTGTTCAACAGTGGTCAGTTCATGGAGGCTGCCAAGGTTGCGGCCAACTCTCCCCGCCAGTTCCTTAGAACCGCCGAGACGATCGAGCGCTTCAAGTCTCTGCCGCAACAGCCGGGACAGATGTCGTTCGTTCTGCAGTATTTCGGTCTCCTCTTGGACAAGGGCGCTCTCAACGAGCACGAGTCCATCGAGCTCGCGCAGCCTGTTCTCGCGCAGAACCGTCTTAACTTGCTGGAGAAGTGGCAAAAGGAGGGCAAGCTGACGGCTTCTGAGAGACTTGGTGATCTCGTGCGACCTCACGACCTGAACATGGCTCTCACCATGTACCTCAAGGCCAATATCGCTCACAAGGTCGTTGCTGGCTTTGCTGAGACGGGTCAATTCGAGAAAATCCTGCCTTACACTGCCCAGGTCGGTTACCAGCCTGATTACGTGCAGCTTCTGCAACACATCGTCCGTGTCAACCCTGAGAAGGGTGCCGAGTTTGCCACTGCCCTGGCGAACAACGAGGGCGGCTCCTTGGTCGACATCGAGAGGGTCGTCGATATTTTCCAGTCCCAGGGCATGATTCAGCAGGCGACTGCCTTCCTGTTGGATGCCCTCAAGGACAACAGGCCCGACCAGGGCCACCTCCAGACCCGTCTGCTGGAGATGAACCTTATGAACGCCCCTCAGGTTGCCGACGCTATTCTTGGAAACGACATGTTCTCTCACTTCGACAAGACCAGGATTGCGACCCTCTGCGAGCAGGCCGGCTTGGCTCAGAAGGCCCTGGAGCTCTACGAGGACCCCGCGGCCGTCAAGCGTGTTGTTGTCAACATTGCGGCTACTCCCAACTTCAACCTGGATTGGTTGACTGGCTTCTTCGGCAAACTGTCCGTTGAGCAGTCTCTGGACTGCTTGGACGCTATGATGAAGCACAACATTCGCCAGAACCTTCAGTCTGTCGTCCAAGTCGCCACCAAGTACTCCGACTTGCTTGGCCCTGTCAAGCTGATCGACCTTTTCGAGAAGTACAAGACTGCCGAGGGTCTTTTCTACTACCTGGGCAGTATCGTCAACCTGTCCGAGGACCCTGATGTTCACTTCAAGTACATCGAGGCTGCCACCAAGATGGGTCAGTTCAACGAAGTTGAGCGCATTTGCCGCGACAGCAACTACTACAACGCCGAGAAGGTCAAGAACTTCCTCAAGGAGGCCAGGCTTCAGGAGCAGCTTCCTCTCATCATTGTGTGCGATCGCTTCAACTTCGTCCACGACTTGGTGCTGTACCTCTACCAACAGCAGCAGTTCAAGTCCATTGAGACCTACGTTCAGCGTGTGAACCCCAGCCGAACCCCTGCCGTCATCGGTGGTCTCTTGGATGTTGACTGTGATGAGAGCATCATCAAGAACCTTCTCTCTACCGTCAACCCTGCCTCGATCCCCATTGACGAGCTCGTGTCTGAGGTTGAGACCCGCAACCGCCTCAAGCTGCTTCTGCCTTTCCTCGAGGCCACCCTTGCTGCCGGCAACCAGCAACAGGCTGTTTACAACGCCCTCGCCAAGATTTACATCGACTCGAACAACAACCCTGAGAAGTTCCTGAAGGAGAACGACCAGTATGACACCCTGGTCGTTGGTAAGTACTGCGAGAAGCGTGACCCCAACTTGGCCTTCATCGCGTACTCCAAGGGCCAGAACGACCTCGAGCTCGTCAACATTACCAACGAGAACGGCATGTACCGCAACCAGGCCCGCTACCTGCTCGAGCGTGCCGACCGCGAGCTCTGGACTTTCGTGCTCAGCGAGAACAACATTCACCGTCGCTCGGTTATCGACCAGGTCAACGCCACTGCTGTTCCCGAGTCTACCGACCCTGCCAAGGTGTCTGAGGCTGTCGCCGCCTTCCTTGCTTGCGACCTTCCTCTTGAGCTTATTGAGCTTCTTGAGAAGATCGTCCTTGAGCCATCGCCGTTCAGTGACAACGCGAACCTCCAAAACTTGCTGTTGTTCACGGCTGCCAAGGCGGATAAGGGTAAGGTTATGGACTACATCCACCGCCTCGACAACTTCAGCGCGCCCGACATCGCGTCCGCCTGTATCGACGTCGGCCTCCACGAGGAGGCTTTCGAGATCTTTAAGAAGACCGGCGACAAGACCGCTGCTGTCAACGTCCTCGTCGAGAATGTCGTCAGCATCGACCGCGCTCAAGCCTACGCCGAGGAGGTTGACCTGCCCGAGGTCTGGAGCAAGGTTGCCAAGGCCCAGCTCGACGGTCTCCGCGTGAGCGACTCTATTGAGTCGTACATTAAGGCCGAGGACCCCAAGAACTACGAAGAGGTCATCGAGACTGCTGTCCGTGCCGGCAAGGACGAGGATCTCGTCAAGTACCTGCGCATGGCCCGAAAGACCCTGCGCGAGCCCGCCATCGACACCGCTCTCGCCTTCTGCTATGCCCGCATGGACGAGCTTGGCGAGCTGGAAGACTTCCTCCGTGGCACCAACGTTGCCAACATCGAGGAATCTGGAGACAAGGCTTATGAGGAGGGTCTCTACCAGGCTTCCAAAATCTTCTTCACCAGCATCTCCAACTGGGCTAAGCTGGCCACGACTCTCGTTCACCTTGAGGAGTACCAGGCTGCCGTCGAGTGCGCTCGCAAGGCCAACAACATTAAGGTCTGGAAGCAGGTTCACGAGGCCTGCGTTGAGAAGAAGGAGTTCCGTCTTGCCCAGATTTGCGGTCTCAACCTGATCGTCGATGCTGAGCAGCTCCAGACACTCGTTAAGCAGTACGAGCGCAACGGCTACTTCGACGAGCTCATTGGCCTTTTGGAGCAGGGCCTGGGTCTCGAGCGTGCCCACATGGGTATGTTCACCGAGCTCGGCATTGCTCTGTCCAAGTACCACCCTGAGCGTCTCATGGAGCACCTCAAGCTTTTCTGGAGCAGAATGAACCTGCCCAAGATTATTCGTGCCTGCGAGGAAGCCAACCTGTGGCCCGAGCTGGTCTTCTGCTACTACCACTACGATGAGTTTGACAACGCCGCCCTTGCCGTTATTGAGCGCCCCGAGAACTCTTGGGAGCACCAGCAATTCAAGGAGATCGTTGTCAAGGTTGCCAACCTGGAGATTTACTACCGCGCCATCAACTTCTACCTCGAGCAGCACCCGTCCCTGCTCACGGACCTTCTCCAGGCTCTTACTCCCCGTATCGACGTCAACCGTGTGGTCAAGATGTTCGAGAAGAGCGACAACCTGCCGCTCATCAAGCCTTTCTTGGTTAACGTCCAGTCTCAAAACAAGCGCACGGTGAACAACGCCATCAACGACCTGTTGATTGAGGAAGAGGACTACAAGACGCTGCGCGACTCAGTCGAGAACTACGACAACTACGATCCCGTTGAGCTCGCCGCCCGTCTCGAGAAGCACGACCTCATTTTCTTCCGCCAGATCGCCGCCAGCATCTACCGTAAGAACAAGCGTTGGGAGAAGTCCATCGCTCTCTCCAAGCAGGACAAGCTCTTCAAGGATGCTATCGAGACTTCCGCCATCTCTGGCAAGAACGATGTTGTGGAGGACTTGCTCCGCTACGTAAGTATTTCTGTCCCGTCCAAATTACCCAGCGCTAACCATGATTTCAGTTCGTCGACATTGGCAGCCGTGAGTGCTACGTCGGCATGCTCTATGCTTGCTACGACCTCATCCGTCCCGATTTGGTGCTGGAGATCTCCTGGCGCCACGGTCTTACCGACTTCGCGATGCCCTACATGATCAACATGCTTTGCCAGCAGACGAAGGAGCTTGCGACCCTCAAGGCCGACAACGAGGCTCGCAAGAGCAAGGAGAAGGAGAAGGAGAAGGACGAGGACAACACCCCTATCCTCGGCGGCAACCGCCTCATGATCACTGCCGGCCCCGGCGGCATGGGCGGCGGCTCTCCCGCGCCATATGGCCAAACGAACGGATTCGCTCCCCAGCCCACCGGCTTTGGATTCTAGATGAGAGTGCCCGCTACGACTTGGACATATGTACCTCAGCAGCAGCAGTACATGCTGCAGCGACCAGTCTCCAACATGCCGATGCCTAATCTCATTGGCAGTAGGAGATATCACACACTCGGGCCAATGTACCCAGTGTCAAAAATTCTATGAACGCGGGCGGAGGCGTTGTGTTAACCGAGGGTTCCCTGTAATCGTATCTTCTTTGCTCTCTGGACGGATGAGCTTTTCAGGCAGGCGGATGACTTTTACGCGGGGGAAATTGAGGGGTGCAAATTTTGTTATTTGCACACACGACCTAGACTCACCATTATCGATTCAGAGGCAGTGCGAGCCTGGAGAAAGAGCTCGCGCCCAAAACTGTATGATAGTCTATTGATGTTGGTTTTCTTATGACATGATGTTCCCCATTGCGTGATACCCTAAGTGCATGGCATGTGCTACGCTGGTCCCAAGTACCCATCAGTGGCTTGGAGTAACCATAGCTTTGGGATGTTGATCGTTTGGGTATTGATGACCGGATGTCCGCCGTGTCAGCGCCGTTCTCCCTCCTATTATCTCGACGATGGCTCCCATGTTACTCATCTCTATCCGTTGATTGTTCTCCATTACTTGTTCTTATTTCGAATACTCCTTCCATCATAAATTTTGAGTAAACTAAGGGCATGAGATTGTTTTACGCGCGATAGACTACTCTCCCAGCGCTGGATGGGCTCTCGTCCATACACACCATCAGGAACTCCTCATTCGTCTTGGCCCTGAACAGAGAGTGTGCCTCTGATTATTCATTTATGAGGCTGGGTGCCGCTTGAAGTTCGTCGGCGAAGCAGCCTCAATGTTGTCGACTGGCCACAGAAACGGGGTTTTGCCAGATTTGGGCTCTGCTTTTGCGGATCTTCTTGCGGAGGAGCACAAATTCCCCCCGTGGCGCCAGAAGGTTGCGTTCTTCGTCAAGACAATCCCGTGATCCAATCCACTGGTTTATCTTCGTTGCCATGGAGTGACCTCTTCTCAGTCAGCTAGCACAAACAACGGAGCGTAGTGTTCAAGAAGATGGTGAGCTGAGGCATGACGTGTTCTGATGGTTCTTTCTTGCGTTTCTGTCGTCCGTCTTGGTCAGTCCCGGGGTTATTCACGGTCATTCGGGAGGAGAATAGGAATTTGGGTTGCTTCTTTGTTGGGTTCTTGTGGAGGGCAAAGCTGGAGTCGTGAAGACGGTGTGCTTGCTGAAGCTAGTCTCACTTCCATAGTGCATTGCCATCGTGTGGCCTCTGGTGAGCATGAGTTGTGAGGGGATGGTGCATAATTTATGCATGGAAGAACCTGACTGCTCGCGGGAGAGCTCGAGAGCTTGCAGAAAGCCTCTTAAAGGCAACGCTTATGCTGAATGATTGAGATCTTACGCCAACCAATGCACTGGCCTGGGATGTTTGGGGATAGAACCGCGAGAAGGCATTTTCGTTGATCATGGGTTTCCCTCCCTAGCGTCTTGGCGGGAAGCATTGAGACATCTGTCCTCCCCCTTTCCACCTCTTGGAGTATTCAGAAAGCTTCACCTGAAGACAACAGGAGAAACTGCTGTGTAGTTAACGTGGGCTTTTCTTAGACGCCTTTGGCCGATTAAAAAGTAATTTGACGGTCCCTAGTGTCATGCATGCTAGCACGACTTTGGATCTCAGCCACTCAATCAAACTTGAAAACAATGATATTCGCATCGAATCTATTCTGCTTCCATATTTGATTCATTCAATTCATACACATTTATACGTATACGATTGGATGGCAACTTGCAGAGGCGGGCTTAGTTCCATGCGCTAATAGTGCAGCTTGATCTAACGCGTTTCTTTATATATAAAAGCCAGCTTTGACTTCTGGATGTGTTTTCTCTATTAAGAATGTTGTTCATTCGATAATACTGATTGTTCCCAGTGTCTTCCAGTAGACATCGAGAGCTCTGCTAGACTGCGTTTAAGGAAGCCGGCTGGTCGGAGCAGACTCACCGCTCATTAGTAGCATCTCTGGTTTCATTATTTCGTCCACCGACCAGTCTTTCCTGTGATTATTCCTACTAGGTACTGATGCATACCCAGACATTGCATAGCTTCCAGTGGATAACTGAGGACTAGAATTAACCAGATGATGTCTAGGTTTCTGGACGGATGTTTGGCGGTGTAGACTATGAAGAGGCACCCCGATATCGATCAGAATTGCATGTTTCAATCAATAAGTCCGACCAATAGACACTGTTAATATTTATAGATAATGTTCAGTCTATTACTAGGACAGACCTACCTGCTAGACCGGCACAGCGTTTCGGACTCTGACATTGATCTACTTTTAAACTGATATGTTACTGGTCTCAACTCTCTCAACAAGAATGACTGGCTGGTGTTGTTAGGCTTTTACTGCGAATATGGTAGCCTTCGTGCCGTCGACTGTGCGGAACAAACCACCCGCGCCCAAATTGACACAGGTGTCCGGGGCTTCAGTCCCTTTGTTCATGGTTTAAACTATGGATCAAGGACTAATCTGCCAACCGGCTCGTGTGCCAAATGTCTTGGTTAATAAAACTCGCGGGTCATGCTTGTTTTTGAATGACAGCGTCACGCCGAGTGACGTTTAACTCACAGAGATGTTTAGGGTTGGTTCATATTTCTTCCACGCACAAGGCATTCCCGGTGGTGTAGTGCATCTTGCTGCAGTCAGCTGCATTTAGCTGCAACACCGCCACTCAGTCGGTGAGAATTTGTAGGGCCAATGACGGATGGTTCGGGCATGCCCACTAGCCAACATGACGCACCATGACCGTGTGACACCGACTGTATGGGGCCAGGCCATGTCAAATGCGTTGACACCTAACGGTAGTTCAGGGCTCAGCCTGATGCAAGACAGATCAGTGTGGGACAACTTACCGCAATCTACCTCGAATTGAGAGGACTGCCCTTTCCCGCTCGCTTCAATGTGGCCTTCTTGCTCTTCTTTCGTTTCTACGCCAAACATTATCTCGTCAAACCCCTACTAGTATGACATAAATATTGAACGTTCAAGTTCTGATGGACGATAATCACGATCACGAAGGCCAGCATGCTGACAGCACAGGCAAATCAGCGCTATTCCCACCAAACTCTTTAACCGGGAACACTGTCCAGGTGTCCCAAGATATCGATCGGTGGACGCCTTCGTTAAGCGCTCCTACTGTAGGGCCGGAGCAAATCCCAGAAGATTTGAAGAGCCGGCACCATCCCGGGAATTATACTCTAACTGCCGACTCACAAACCCCGGTGAAAATTCTTGCATGCCCATTCTTCAAACATGACCCTAGGCAATATCGTATCAGACCATGGACGTCGTGTAGTGGTTCATTCCAAAGTATGCTAAATTTGATGTAAGTTGTTGCGCAGACGTCCGTAGAATACCAGTCAAACTGAATTGGGTCCAAAAGACAACATCTTAGCCGCAGTCATAGCAGATTATCCGCGGAAGGCAACGGCTTCGATGACGTACAAGATACTATTGATGATGATCAGTGGCGCAGGATTTGGGGACAGTCTTTGAGACGACAAATCGGAAAGTCTTCAGCTTCGGCCCAATGGAGGGAGATATACACGATACTCTTTCCACTCGAAGATGTACCGTCGCCGTGTAAGTGATTGATGTTCAGCGGCATATTTCTCGGCCTTTCTGACACATCGGATCTTCTCAGACAAGGACGACAGCAGCGAACTTGAATCTCTCAAACTTCTTTCCGGCGATACAGTACTGATCGATCGTTTCATTCTACGACAACAAGCTAGGTCTCCGGGGGAGACTCATCCTCGTCCCAATGAGACGGATTCTGCTAAAAGTTGGAACGAGGGCCTTCAAGTCGAGGAGCCCCGGGCTCTGGAGACGACTCTGGGGAATGATTCTGGATATGGCTCCAACTCAAATTCCAGGCCTGGCTTGCAACTGGACAAACTTCACGAGGTGGTCGCGGCAGAAGCAGTTGATACGACAGACTCGATAACTCGTTTCTCAGAGACGCCGTCTCTACTGAACCCCGAATTGCAAGAATATGCTTCTGTATTTGCCGAAGACCTCGCGAATTTGGTGCCTAGAAATGCTGATGCATGTGCAATCGAGAAGCTTTTCGCGCGTCTTCCAGATCTTCTCAAAGAATTCGCGATCAGCATCAATTTCGATGGTGACACTTCCCATCATCAGAACTTGATGCACTTTGTATACAAATACAACATGTGCGTACGAACGCCGCTGCATCGTGGCTCTTCTTTCATATTAAAGATCTGCTCACAAAACCCCAGCTCTATCGTTCAACTCGTCCGGGAAAAACTTGCGGGCTCATTCGATCGGAGTTTAGAAGACGAAGTGCAACGAGACCAGGACGGTGTTCTCTCTTGGGCAGAGAGAATCGCTATACTTTTCGAAAGGGAGCAACCGGAGGGCATTCCAGACGACGTGACAACACCAGAGAATGAAGATGTTGTTGAGAATACTTACGAAGATGCCAACGAAGATCCCGAAAGTCTTGAGATCGCAGTCCACAGGGATGTGCTGGCTCGCAGTTCGGCGTATGAGCGGCTAATCGCACGTGTCCATGGAGAACTACAGCTTGAAGTACCTGGGACACTCGCCGCCAGGGATGAAGTTAGAGACCACATTTTAAAGGCGATTGGCCGACCAAAACTGATCAGCAGGAAAGTAAAAAATATCTACCATAAAATTGAGTTTGATCTCGAATGGGACTTTCTCGGATTTCATCGAGAACAAGCATACGAAGAGTCGCCCAGCAAAGTCCTTGAAGGAGCCATCACCATTACTGGCTCTGGTAATAATGTACAGGCATTGACTTGTCTACAGTACATGATGCAAACTTGGCCTACAAGCGGACCTCAGTTGCTTCGCTTACTGCAAGATATGGTTTGCAACCCTGGGCATTCACACACAAGTGAGTTACGATCACATTACCTATCCGCACTTCGCTGCAGAGCCTTGACTAACGATTTGGCTCGCCGCATGCATAGCTGTGCTGTCTGACACAGCAACCGCGAGCGCACTGTACTCTTTCGCAGACTGTACAGTCCGCGTCGCCGTATCAGGTAGCGCTTCTTCTATAGCTGAAGTTGGCGAACAGCTCGCATGGCTCGGATCCGCCCTTCGCTCTTCACCGATGCCTGAGAAGATCGTCTGTTGTCGACCAGAAATACACCAAGTCTGGCTAGATCACTCAAGTGCAGTACCTTCAAGAGTTACCGGGGTATTCCTTCTCAAATTTCACTTCTTAGAGTATGAGGATTCTGGCCCTGCGTCAGCCATTGCCAACTGCTGGAAAGGTCTATTCAGGAATCCAGTTGTGGTTCTTGGTTATCCAATCCTCCGGCGGTCTCAAGCAGATACAGGCCTCGAGATCCCACTGGCTATGATGGCGCGTTTGGTCAATACGCAAACGCTAGTTGACTTTTGCGGACGCACCTTTGTCAAAGGCTTTTCGGCAATGGTGGCAGTAACACAAATCTCGGCACAAGCTGTGTTCTGGCATTTGTTCCACAACGAGTACGGCAGCCGTATTTCTTACGAAGATCCCAGAGTCCCCCAGATATCGGATCAGGCCATGGTGCTTGACACTACTCAACTGGAGACGAGTCGACACATACTAGGTTGGTGTGGAGACGTTGAGAACTATGCGGGTAAGTATTCTCAGAGCTATTTCTTCCTTTCTGGATGAAGCTTGATGATGGCGATTAACGCGGACTTCAAGGGGCGCCAGACGCAAATTACGATGTGGAATGGTCCCGTCTTTCTGATCCCGATCAAAGCTGTGCATTTCAGAATGTGTCCATCTCCGGAGGAAAGTTCATCAACGCAGGCTTCAATTTCGCAATGGGGATCAAGGATAAGCCTGCGCATATCAGTTTCGCTCCGGACGATTACATCGGAACGCTTATAGCCCTTGAGAAGAGGCATTTCGTGTTTTGCGATGTGGAAGCCAAACGATCCTGGCTCATCAACGGCACCAACGCGTTATTGCACCTTCTACGTGCTGCCTTGAAGGACTATGAGAATAATCGACATCTGCAACGATTGAACCTTCTACTACTAGATCGTTCCAAGCTTCAGGAATCCGAAGATGTGCATACAAACGACGCCGCATTTGAGTTTCTGGCGAATGAGCACAACCTTTCTCTTCCGTTATATAAGAAATCGACAGAAGCCTGGACCGAGAAGACAACGAAGCTAGCGCCAGACGAAAAGTCTGATACGGAACAAGTCTTGAAAGAGAAGAGTTCGGCATTCCGGTTGAAAGATCGCATTGACCAGATTATACGCTTTCTGGAGCAAATCATTGCGCATCAAGACAATGTTCGCACACAAAACGGAGTGGGCTTCCGCTTGAAGCACACCCCGCGCAGACAGCTTGAGGGGTTCGACTTCATGGATCTGGCTACCAAGCTGGATACCATTTGGCCGAAGGTCGCAACTCTCAGTAAAAGTGGGCGTGGATGGGTTGACTTCACAAGAGCGATTCATGCGGTCACTCTGTTCGGTACCGGGTTTGGAGAACTCCTTCGGCCTAAGAGTCCCGGGCCTGGTTGCGACTCGTGTCTATGGAATTTCAGTCTCCCCGAGGGTGAAGATCACTTGGCCGTCTGCGTCACAGACTTGAGATCGATCATCAGGACTAATGGGAGCACGAGACTGCGACCTTGGCGTTTGGTCAACAACATTCATTGGCATGTACCCGACAAGGCTTTCGAACCTTGCGACTGCTCTACGTCCTCCAAGTCTGGAAGGTGCGATCGAGTACAAGTCTTACTCCCGCGAAGTTGCCGTACTCTATGGACAAAGGTTAGAAGTCCAGAAAAGCTTCCTGATGGAGATCGCGGGGCGGTCGTCTTTGGGCATAGCTGGAAGTTTCCATTACGGTGGAAATCTGATGGCGAACCTGAGGAGGGCCAACCTGCGTACGATGATGATGAGGAAGAGACCGATTCAGCGTTCCATGATAGTGGTCTAGGTACAAGTAACGATGCATCGTCACCAGGGCGCAGCAAACCTTGGAATTGGTCTTTTCCTGGGCGCTCATCCAGAACCCCAACTGAGTCAAGGTCTGGGCTTTACATGCAGAGAAACAGTCCCATCGTACCAAAACTAGGTGATGATCTGAAAAGGGGCGCAGATGACGGTGAGGAGATTGGAACATTGGATAATGGACAGGCTGATCTGGCCGGAGGCAATGAAGCGAAAAGGGGACGACGGTTTTGAAGCGCGGAGTCCGATTACTTCATTCCCTAGTAGACACGTCTTTAGATCGCCAAAATGGATCACAAGTAGGCTGGAAATAAGCCTCCTTGTGCTCGCAGAGTCAGATGCCGGTGCCATACTTGGAATGTATTCAGGAAACTAATGATGAATTTACAAAAAGACTTTGTTTGCCAATCCTTCCATCTTGCCTCAAACGTCATGTTAACCTGGTCGGCAGTCGGTGCAAGTGCCCTCAGGACCAGGCTCTAGACAGTGAAAACCGGGCTACTACTCTGTCAGCGGCTATATCCTTAATGTGGTAATTAGATACTGACTGGGCACTTGGGCGGTGGATCACTGCCCGCGGGAGTTGGCGTAGCCACAGTCATCGAGACCATGCAAGCTGCGACAACAGCATAAAAAGAAGAGAAACGCATCGTAAGCGAGAAACTGACTTTGAATCTGATATGGTGATGAACGAAAGAATTTGACGAGATCTGCTTGTCGCTGAAGAAGACAACGGAGCTGTCTTATAGACATCGAAAGGCGCGGCGAATATTGCTGGAGTGAGCTGAAGAGAGCAAGTGCAAAGGCCACAGCGCTTGAATCAGGTTTGAGTTCGCCGGTGACGCTGCGAAACTAGCTGCTCCGTGAGTTGCGATGAACCGAGTGTCATCTAGATTGAATCTGAAAGCTTAACCGAAGCTGCGGCTTTTGAACTTTATGAACTAGTCTAATTCCTCAATTGCAGGTTTTGTCCCTTGTGGTTTGTGCAACGACCAGCGCTGCCGCAAGTGCAAGTCACTTGGCAAGTAATACAAGCCAATCGGCCAAGTTGACGCCATCGCCACCACCCAAGTAAGCAATTTCACATCCCTCAATTGAATTGTTAGACTTGATGTCTTATATATAAATAGCTAACTAATAGGAGGCTATAATCTAGCCCTAGCCCCACTTATATAGGTATGTGAGGGCGTGAGGGTATGAGGGCATACCTGAGGGCATATTATAGGTAGGGTAGGGGTCCGAATTGACTTGCTTGCACTTGCGGCAGCGCTGGCAACGACCTGCAAGATACCCAAGTAATTCTATCAAAACAACCCACGTGATGTCATTGTTGTTGCTTGCAAAGTGCATCTAGCAATGATAATGTTTTCAAGGGATAAAAATGAACCGTAGTGTTGACTGCGTAGAAGACTGACTGTATTTGTGATATACCAGCAGACATCCTAATCACTCTGACCTCAAGCGGAAGAAGATTCCATAAAATTGCAAGGTAACCATTCTTGCCTCGGATCGCGAGTCTAGCGCCCTTTAGATCACGATCTTCCCAGGAGTCATAACCACGACTCATGTTGGAACCAAAGACAGCCGGGGTTTAAGTGAACTCCACAACCTCGGGCTTTGTTGCGCGTTGTGAGTCCGATGACAGCTCCACGGGTCGACAATCTAAGAACCGGGCACTTTTACAGGCGGGAATAAGTTACACACCTAAGGTAAGTCTGAGTCAAACTGTAACAGCAGTAGCAAGACGGAGAAAATGGCATTGCCGATACGGCTAGCTGCTTGAGCATCGTCTGTCGGCAGGAGCTCCAGCTTCATTAACCACTTTTCTTGTCCGCCTATTTCAGCTACTTTAATTCGTATTGATGATGATGGATCCTCTCATCCTCATCTGTCTCTAGACTTCAGTCTCACCCAGTACCCCCCTCCCCCCACTCTTCCCTTGTCCCCTGAAGCACATAACACAACTCCTTGCCGCATCTTCCTCTTGCGGCTTGTCATTGAGTCCGTTTAGTATATTGATCCCCTAAGTAAAACGGCAATATCTCTGCGGACATCCCAAGACGTGCGTGCAACAGGGAGTATAAATGCAGAATATTTCCATCCACTTGTACCTGCCAATCTTTGCGATCAGAGTCTCGATGCGGCCCGTCCATACGAAAACCCGGTCAACGTTCTAAGATAGTTTGCCTTAAGGCGGCTGGCGATGGTGCCGAATTAGACATATTGTTTGGCTTTGCCCATCACTTCAATTTGCACCAGAGCGCAGATAGCAAACGGCAGTGGCGGGTGGCCCGACCGAATTTCAGGCGAACCTGCCCAACGAAAGCTGTCCTTGGAGTCTTTCGCCTCCTCACGAATTTCAGAGAGCTGTCGCGAGAACGCAGTGTCAAGACAAATGAGTAGGACGCCCAATCCCATCATCAATTCATCGCCGCCCGTCAAAGTCCTTTCTAGCCTCATTTTCTGAAACATCTAAACATCCGCTGAATATATGAACCTCCAATAAATCCAAACCCCCGAACGCCAAGTCTTTCGATTAGGTTGTGAATTAGTTAAACTCCAGCGGTGCGGAGATTGATCTACGCTCTTTCTCTTTAGCTTCCGTCATGGGCTTCGCGTCGGTAATCCTGAGCCATTCGCCGTTGAAAGCGTTGATGAGCCAGTTGCTGAGTTCTAGACTACGTGTAAGCTAGTAGACCAAGATAACCAGGGAGGTGGATACATACTATCGTAGACAATCTTGTTCGCGTTGTGAAAGTAAATGCCATGGTCGCTGTCAGGGAACACATGAACGTCGTAATTCTCAACGCCCTCGAGGTTGAGCTTGTCGAGAAGCGTGAGCGTGCTTTGGTAGTGTACGTTATCGTCGGCGACACCGTGCATCATCAACCAACGCACGTTGCCAGCGAGAGCGGACACATTGGTGACAGCCGTCTGCTCATACCCGTTCGGATTCAGCTGTGGCGTCCGCATGTAGCGCTCTGTGTAGATGGAGTCGTAGAACCTCCAGTCCGTGACGGGGGCGACCGCCATACCGTAGCTGAACGTCTGGCCAGCGTCCATCTCGAGTGTCTTGAGGGTGTTGAAGCCGCCGTAGCTCCAACCCCAGATGGCGATGCGGGAGGAGTCGACGTACTTCCGAGCCGCCCAGTTCTTCGCGGCGGCAATCTGATCGTGCGCCTCCCAATAGCCGAGCTTCTCGCGAACGAGTACGCGGTTCTTGCGGCCGATGAAACCGGTGCCGCGGCCATCAACTGTGACGACGACGTAACCTAGCGCCGAAGCCACGTACGACTGGAAGTCGACCGAAAACTTCTTCGCTACGGATTGCGAGCCAGGGCCGGAGTACTGTTGGAAGAGGACAGGGTACTTCTTCTTCTCGCTAAAGTGCGGCGGACGGCGCTCGACGTAATTGAGCTCAACGTCGTCAACCTTGATGGTGCCGTACTTGAGAAGGGGAAGCTCGTATCTCTTAGCGTTCTCGGCTAGTTCCTTGTTCTCCTCTACGATATGCTCGTACTTGGTGGGGTTGCTGGGAGTACTGACGACCTTTTGCCAGGGAACCTTGGGGCCGAGGTAAGAGAGGAGACTGAAGCCCGCGCCGCTGGAAAAGGAAATGTCATAGTAGCTCTCGAAGCTGGTGTCAGTGAAAGGCTTCATGTCAGTGCCGTTCAGGTAAACACTGTAGACGTGGCGCTGGATGGAAGACTCCTTGGTGGAAACGAAGTACACTAGGTTGTTCTTCAGGTCAATTGCAGACGGGCCGCTGACTACCTCCCAGGGGCCGGAAGTGAGGTAGACAGGTTCAGGGTTGTCCATGGGAGAAAAGTACGCGATATGGTCACCATTGTCGTGAACAACCGTATCGACATAGCCGTCCTCGGGGCGTCCGTTGGCAGGGTCCGCGGGAATGAACTGGGTTTCGTGGGAGATCTCAAACCACCCGCCGTCAATCTTTCCGACGTCAATAGTGTTGACAGTCTTGGCAGAGCGAGCGACAACATCGACAAGGACCACACGCATAATGTCACTCACGCGGTTGGTCTCCTTGATCAAGACCTTCTGGTTAGCCCAGAGAACCATGTTGATGAGTCTGTCGTCGTCGGGGAAAGCGTCGTTGATGTCAACCGAGAAGACATCGCCGCGGGCCACGTCGTAGAAGAGGATGTCCACGACAGGGTTGTGACTGCCTGCGCGAGGGTACTTGATGCGCTTCTCATCCGGGTAGGTCTCCTCGCCTTCGGGCTTCTTCTGGCCACTGGGTCTTGAGACGAAGTATTGCAGCGGGTACTCGGGGACACCAGTCTCGTTCGTGCGCAGGAAGGCAATGTACTTGCCATCCTCGGAGAACCAGGTGGCGCTGTTACCGGCAAAGACTTCCTCCTCGTACACCCAGTCGGGAATACCGTAGAAGTATTCAGGCCCACCGTCCTTGGTGATCTGAGTGACCTTCTTCGTAGCTAGGTCTCTGAGGTAGAGGTTATTGTCCCTGGTGAAGACGATGGCATTGCTTTGAGGGCTCCATGTCGCAAGCTGCACGCGACCAGAAGCGTTATCGGGGTCGAGTGGCTCGGTAGTTTGCGTCTCAACGTCGAAGATCCAGTACAGCGCAGTGAAGGAATGGCGCCAGTTGTGCTCCCGGTCAGTCGAGACGAGGACCTTCTTCATGTCCTTGCTCGGACGGCCGTCGAAAGGCGTCAATTGACGGCCATCGTACTCGATCCATGGGTTCTTCATGAGCGTGCGGCTCTGAACGACGTCGGCAGATACCTGGCCAGCGGCCTTGTTGCCAGATCTGATGTCCTCCACGACGAGGTAGTCCTTACCCCGCGCACCTTGCTCGAGTAGCAACCCGTCCTCCCCGTTCGGGCCCTCGATCCAGCTGACCGAGTGCGAGTATGGCGACCAGAAGCCGGACATGACCTGGTCCAGCGTCACCGGCTTTCCGGACCCCCGCTGCGTCGCCGAGGGGTCGTGGTCAACCTTGCTTCCGTGCTGGTATGACTTGTTCGTCAGGAAGACGAACAGCGCGGTACCCCACGCGAAAAGGAAGGCGATGCCCAGTATTAACAGCCCCTTCTTCAGCCCGCGATCCATCCCCACGCGGCGCACAATGCCGCCGGCACCGGGGGTCATCAGCGGCCCCGTCTCGAGATCATTGGTATCGGACTCCTTCAGGTCATTCTCGTCGTCGAAGTCGTCGGGGTTGTCGGCGTATGCGCCGCGTGAGGTGGATGGAGCGCGACGCCTCTGGGAGGCAGACGAGGAGGTGTAGGTTTGCTTCTCATTCTGTTCGTGCAGGCGGTCGAAGACGAGGCTCGTGGTGGAAACGGTCGAGATGGATGATTCGTGGGACATCCTGGGATCCTCGCTGTCGGTCGGTTGACGAGAGGCGGAGGCGGCGGATGGAGCGGCCATGGTGAGACTTGATATCTCGGCGAGATGGCGCCAAGGGAGAGCAGAGATAAGGTGGTAGAGGAGATGGGATCGAAACTACTTGGATTCGGTCGTGACTTGAAACGGCATGCTGTCTCGAGGCGGCTTCAGGCCTCTTTGGGAAATCGGGGTAGACGACGATGGCACATGGATCGGAGCGCGGGTCACGAGACGGAAGGGTGAAGACGGAGACGGAGACGGGTTGGTATGTGTATGGTATGTACGTGCGAGTGTCGAGCCGAGTCAAGCCAGTGCCAGTGCCCAGAGTTGAGAAACAAACTACCTGACCCAGGTGTTTAGCGGATTGGAGACAAAGGACAATGGGAAGCTGGATGTGTTTGCTGCGCGATGGTGGGTGCGGTGGGTGCGGTGGGTGCTTGCTGTGGGAGGTGGCGGGCCCCTGGTAAGGTACTACAGTGAAATGGAAGTAGCTTAGCTGGCCTGGACTGGGTGCGAATGAGTTTGTCACAGCTGCAGGAAGGGCCCCCAAAAAGCGACCCCAGACCAGGAACACCTTCTCCAATGGAACGGCACGCTCTATTCACGGATGCGGAGTGGCCTTGGCCCGTTTCAATTGTCACATTCCCACTCAGTGCTAGCCGGCCACCTGGGTCCACCGCTTATCTGCTTATCGCTCCATGCAGGCCCTTGTAGAAGGATTTCGGCTTGATGCAAGCTCATGCTCCAATTCATCAATTCGGGAAGGAACTGAGCGATGGCTTTCGTTCAATCTTCAAGCAAACAGTTTGTGGACAATCCATTCAAGCTGGCTTCCATCTGCCTGGCTCGCCATGATGATTGGTGGTAGAAGTTGCAGGCAGAATAAACATCATCTCAGAAAACACACCATCAAATCCCAAAAAAGCTGCAAACAGTGGCATTGGTATCAAAAAAAACCGCATCCCCCAGAATCACACCAAAAATGAAACCATCTCAACCCGCCAAGCCAACTTGAACCTCACCATAACCTCACCTATTCTTGTTCGCATTCCCCCCTCTCCTTACTGAGCGTCCTACGCATCAGCAAGCTGCGGCGCAACGGCCGCCTCCTCGTGAATTTTCTCCACCACGCACGCCGTCCCGTACGCACACGTCTGCGCAAACCCGCCCAGGTCCGACGCGTCGAACCGTAGACAGATGATTGCATTCCCGGCCCGCTGCTTGCACTCCGTCACCACCCGGCCCAGCGCGTCGTTGCGGCAGTTGTACAGCATCGTCGTGAACCAGCGCAGCTCGCCGCCCGCGAGCGACTTGATCACCATGCCCAGGCTCGCCGCGATGTTGCGGCTGCGCACCGAGAGCCCGTAGACCGCGCCGAGCGTGCGGACGACCCGGTACCCCGGTATGTCGAACATGGCTGTAGGGGAAGTGAGTATGTGCTTGAAAACAGTCAGGGTGGTGACAACGACATACTGGTGGTGATTACACCGCCGGTCTCTGTGAAGCAGTGCAGGTCCGAGAGCTCGGGTGGGATGTTGGCGACGTCGTCGGCCTTTGCATCGCTTTTTCTGCCCATAAAGTTCATCTTTTCTGCCGAGGTGAGGTTGCGATTGTATCTGAAGGTTGAGTGAATGCACCCTGCGATGGCGATGATGAAAAACAGCATCACCGGCCACAAAATGGGGGCTCCCACCCGGTTTATATATACCCATCGTCATATGTGAGGTCTCGCAAAAAGTATTCATGCTCCCCCGTCGTTTCCTCGTCAAATGAGGCCAGCAACGTGCCAGTAAGTCGGGCATAATCATCGCCCGGGCTTTCCCGTCACAGGTACGGCCCCACTCGGCGCAAAGCCCCGCTTGCCATTGGGTCCCCGCCGCCGGACCGTATTTCGTATCTGCATCCACGAGAGACACGAGACGGACCCGAGTGGCTGGTGCATGCCCCGCGCCACCCCAAGTTCTTGCTCTAGCGACGGGTTATCTTGCATGCATTGCGGTAAGACAACTGATCAGCAGCGAGGGTCTAAGCCTCGCGAGTCGCTCGATTTCCGGATTGGGTATTCGGTGAGGACTGCATAGCAGTCGACGATCGTCATCGTCGCGGGGGTGCATCGGCCAGGCAATCATTCTAACTTCGTGTCCAAGTTCTAAGTTTATCCAAGAATGGTGAATGCTTCAGAAGCACAGAGGTGCGTCTTGAGTTCTTGTGTTAAACCCCAGTGACGCTGGCTTCCATCGTAGCAGGTTGTACGTCAGTGTCCCATCACCACGCAAAACACACGATTATGAAGAGTACCTAGATCTGAGTCCGTAAACACTTAGTCTTCTCAAGTCTTCCTTCCCATTGTCATCCTGTATTTTGGTCTCCAACGTATTCCAAAAGCTAAATGCGGAACAGTGGCTGCTTAAACGTCTACCCAACTGTCAGGAACAACAATCAGTATACACAGAGGTTATTGATTAGGTGTAACAGGTGACTCGGGCAAACTAGCATTGCTGCAAAAATCCTCTGTTAAGGCCTAGCTAAGCTTTTGTAAAAGTTTGCGCGAGACACCGTGTATGTGGCTCATAAAAGATGAATTGTCTGGAACTAACGCAATGGGTGAGATCAAACTGAGCACAAATCGTTTCTTCTGGAATATCTCTATAGAATCAATTATACACAGGTTAGTTTATGTAACGGTTAGCTAGGTTTGATAAGGTCACGACGAACGCGAACGTCCGTAATCCTACAGTGAATCAGTAAAGCCCTTGAGACCGCCCTGCTCTTATGTTCTCCAATGCGCTGCTCTCGTGATTCGGCTCTTAGACATTGAGAGGCTATTGTCTTCATCTTACCAAGTATTCCGACGGATTCAACTTGGTTTGACGCAGCCCCGCTGAAGCTGTCAGATATTAAAAGTGCACTCAACTGAAACCCTAGAACGGTGTTTGAATTCTTCTCAGGGAATTTTGACGACCTGAAACTCGATTGTCTCCGATCTCTTATGATACCGCTTGTTGTATCTCTCAAGGCGTATTTCGTTGTATTATGCTCACGAGATCCAGACTCAGCAAAGCCAATATCACATTAGCCACTCAAACATAATGTCATTTTATGAGAGATCGCCTGTGCCATTGCCGCAATGCTAATTTGTATGTCGCCACTCGCTAGTATCGAAGAACCCTCCAGCTCCGACTTCTCGGAGCCAAGCCCCCGTTCTTGCCTAGAACAGATGACACCAACATGCGGCACACGACTGCATCGATGTCCCAAACCGTCCACACATACTGACAGAAAAACACAACATCAATGCTTCATCCTCCCCAACTCCTCAAACAATCTCCAGACCACCAAATCCATCCCCATAAACCGTGGCCTTCAAAATGCATCCCCTCACACTCCTAACCCTCGCAACACCAGCCCTCTCAGCAACCCTAACCTGCCGCTCCCTGATCCGGTGCCCCATAGTCTTCGACGGCCGCGTCCCGTCCACCGCCGTTCCGACCGACTTCGACACCGCGAACGGCGGCGGCTGGAACCCCTTCAACCCGTCCTACGTCAAGGGCAACGCCCTCCTCTGGTCCGACATCGTCCTCCTCCCGTCGGTCCCCACCTCCCGCTTCGACGCCGCCGCCGGCTCGCGCTCGGTGGAGGTGACCATCTCCGACGAGAGCATCTTCATGAGCCAGCGCGGGTTCCGCCGCGCGGGGCTGCAGTTCGCTGCCGACGCGAACACGGGCAGCCCCGGCGGCAAGGGGGCGAAGACGTTGCACTTCAGCGTGCGGCAGGACGCGGAGAGGGCTTTGAACCTGACGCATGAGTATCTCGTATGTTTCTTGGGGAATTTGTGTGTGGAGGGCAATGAAGTGACTGAGTGTGCTAACGGGGATGTGGGGGAGCAGAACGTCTGGCACGAGACGGCGGCGTACGACGCCAACCAGTTCAACTTCCAGACCGGCACCATCATCGGGCAGCCGGGCTTGCCTGAAGACACCTTCAAGCTCCTCGACAGGGAGAACCGGCTGGTGTGGTCCACGCCGATGGCCACGGACGGTTCGTGGCAGAATTTTGCCCTGACGCTGGACTTTGATCAAAAGTGAGCTCCCCCGAAGTACTGCGCTTTGGGCTGAGAAAAGGAGACTGACGGGACCTTAGCACGATCCAAGTCTGGTACTCCGCCAACGACGAGCCGCTGCAGAAATCAGGGGACATCATCTCAGCTGACCTCGCCGGCCAGGGCCAGTACCAGATCGGCATGCTCAAGAAGCCCACGGGGACCGACGACGTGGTGAACTCGGGGTACCAGGAGAGCGGCCTGGACGAGGGCCAGATCTACGGCGGCATCTTCATCGAGGACAGCGCAGATGGCTGCGTGTCCGTGTGAGCTACCAACGCGACGGCCGCTGCTCGTTCTCTTATCTACTCTTTTTAATCTACTGTCTATGTCTATATCTATAAATGGCACACCACATCATCTTGCGTGCAATCGTCACTTGCTCACATCAACAGCCGTGAAACTCGCCTTCAACGGCGCAATGCTAATCACCCCATTCACAGAAGCCCACAAATCCTCCCCCTCGGGACTCTCCTCGGCCTGCTTCTTGACATCAGCCAGCTGCGGCGCCCAACGGAACCGATACTCCCTCCCCAGCGCCGCCTTCTCTGGATCCGCAGCAGCCGGACTGAACAGCCCGCCGGTGACCCACTGCCCCCGCGCCGTCGTCGTCATCCGCACCGGCGCGTCCGCGACCCCCGGCACCATCGGCACGTTGACGCTGTACACCTCCACGCCGGGGTGCCAGTCCTTCGCCAGCTCGCCCACTAGCGCCGCGGCGCGCACGCACGCCGCGCGGATGATCTCCACGGGCTGCGGCTCCTTGCTCCCGAAGCTGAGCGCGACGGCGCGGCGCCCGCACTGCGCGGCCTCCATCGCGCCGCCGACGGTGCCGCTGCCGAGCGCCCACACGGTGCTCGCGTTGCGGCCGTGGTTCGGCCCCGAGACGACGAGGTCGAAGTCCGCGGGCGCGAAGCCCGCGTGGAAGAGGCCGAGCTGGGTGCAGCTTGCGGGCGGCCCGTCAACGACCAGCCAGCGGTGCAGACGGTCGTCGGGCTTGTCCTCGCAGCCGACGGGGCAGGGGGTCGAGGAAAAGGAGGCAGGGCAGATGCTTCCGGCGGTGAGGGTCTTGCCGACGGCGTGCGCCTTGCCGATCCAGGAGAGCGGACGGTCTGGGATGACGACGACGGTCTGGTGGCCCGCCTCGTTCAGGGCGGCGAGGAAGGGCGCGAAGTAGGGCGAGACGGCGGACGGGGGCCCGTCGTCGTTGACGAGCTGCGGGCAGTGCATCAGTCGGTCGTGGTCGAGGATGCCCGTTGCGGGTTTGGTTGTGTAAAGGGAATTACCAAGAGCCGCATGTTTTCTGCTTGTCGCAGGTCGCCGATGTCCTAGCGGAAGGGGGAGATAGGTCCTTGCCGAAGGTCAGGCTGGGAGGAAGAGACAGAGAATGCGTTTAGTAGTCTAGGGCTTCTTGGAGTGAAGCAGGCGGAGGCGGAGCAACAAAGAGTGCAAAAGAAGGCGACCGAGGCCAAGATCAGGCTGCCGAGAAGAGGTTCCGTGGTCGGAAGGTGGACGGGGTGGTGTTGTTGGTCAGACAAATCTGCGGTTCAATTGTTATCTCACTGATTGGGTAGGGTTTTAAAGCCGAACTTGGTTAGCGGTGTTGCCATTTTAAGTGAGGCATATTAGTGAGCTGGTCAGGCATAACATCACTTAGATATCATGTATAAGTCCATAGTAAAGTGCCGTATATTCTTCAACACCTTCAATTTCCAACAGAGAATTTTGATATTGAAATTTTCTAGGAGCTATGTTGCTGCTGCGGCCTTGATAGCCCTCTTCTCCCGCCTGTTCTTCTTGCACTTACGTACACAGCACCACACACACGAGCTGATCATGAGAGCCCCGATGATGGGCATCCCAACCATCAAGAACCACAGCACACCCTGGCTCATGTACTGGACGCCGTTTTCCACCTTGTTCGCGTCGTCCCGGCCTTTGGGGATCTTCTCACCGGGCGTCCACGTGTGCACCCTCATGCCGCTGGTCAGCGTCGGCAGCTTGGGCGTCAACGTCGCCGTGTCAGATTTGGCCCAGGTCACGACCCAGGCACCGTGCACCAAGGTTCTTGGTCCCGACCTCGTGTCTGCGGTTGTCCATTCTGATTTTGCACATAGGGGAGCCAACGTCGAGAGGCTTCTCAAGGTACGGGTGCCCAAGCGAACGAAGCCGCTGGATCGATGATTTTGGTTAGCGGTTCAGCTCTTGTGATCTGAAGAAGAGTGACAATGATGAACCTCAAGCAGCAATGAGCCGTCGAGACCTCTCGGGCTATAGGCTCGGCCATGTCGTTGTAAACCCATCCGTCAGGACACACACCCGGTCTGAACCTGAGACGAGGTGCTGGCTCTCTTATATTCACCAGTAATTATGTGTTGAGGTTCATACGAGGGAAGCGCAAGGGGGCAGGAGAGGAGCAGTAGATGTCCAGAGCCAGTTCATCTATGTCCCCATGTGACTTCATATTGAATTCCTGAGAAATGTAAATCGTGCCGTACGCTTGTTGTCGAGATATCCGATATGAGAGGTGTCGACGGAGGTGTTAGTCAGGGTGTGTATAAAACGGGCAAAACCACACTTGCCGGCAAGAAGTAGGACCAACCTCGTGATGATATCCCAGACCGAAATTATAGAACGGAGCCAGTCAAAGCATGGTCATTAAGTAAGGTAGGCGTTGGTGTTGAAAAATGGCTTCATTCAAATAAGATGCCAATCACATCTGAAGCTTGGATCATGAAAGCGACGCTCAAGCTTCAGTTGCTTATGATCGTGACAAGCCCAAGTTCAAATTAAATTGGCAACGTTTCCCCCGAATATTGCTCAACTAGAGCGTGTCTAAACGTTTGGAACAAGAACGCGGTATCGCCTGTAGCCCAAGGCTGCTTTTATGGTATTGCATCGTCCAATGGGACTTATTACAAGCCATGGTGGCACAAGGATTACCTGCGTGGTACGTCTCTGGACGGTGGGTCGTTCTTAGGTATCATCAGTCTTAGAGCGGCGACACAGAGGATGGCTCAATCAGTGAGACACTTGCGGTTGGGCAACGAGGTATGACGCGCTGGGTGGCCCTAAGAGGAACGAGAGGCTTGTTTCGATAGGGCAAGGTTGAATTTCCCTCAAAAACATGTGCGAGCTTCGCCCAAGAGAGACAGAGAACGGCCTTGACTTTGTCCGCTGAAAGTGCGAATCATTCACCCATGACCGATTACGGCGCCGGGAAATCAGACGGGGCAACATTGGATGAACGGGACCCTCCATCATGATGGGAAACAAGATTCGGCCAGTAGACAGAGCCAGATAAATAATGCCTCAGCTCAGATGACTACCTTACCTGACCGGGCCTGACCCATGCCTTGCTGCTGCATGCATAGAAGGACGATGGAAGTCCTGTCGAAGGACGATGACGGGGACTCGGACGAGGCATCCCTGGCAGTGCGCCTCGTGGTTTGCCCAGCGCGCGCCCTGCCTTGGTGCGGCTTTAGCGCAGTGGAACGCTGAGCGAGAAAAGTACCGCACGTTTTCCCCGTTGTGTCGACCGCCCACTAAAACCCGCCGCCCGGTGTCGGGTCTAGGAAGCCCTTCCCCGGGGGGAGCATCATAGGCCGCATTAGTGCTCTTGCCATCGCTGGAACACACCGAGAGGTGCACGTCCTGCAGCCCAGCTGCTGGTTGGTCCCCGTCATCGTCCCAGCAGCGCACTAAACCCGCTAGCGGAGAGGGACCGTACAGCGACAGGCGGACGGGACCACCTCCAGCTGCCATCAGTGACTTACACCTGTCCTGGTACCCACCCACACCACCACTGACACCAATGCACCTCACCTTCCAAGGTGCCAATGGATGCCAGTCTCTCCTTCTGACCACTCACCTTCCACCGTCACCTTCAGACACATGTCACTGCGCATTTGCAACCCAATCAAGGCGATGGGCGTTGCCTTGCTGGGCTGGGCAAGACGAGGCTGCACAACGATAGAAGGCAGACACGGGACATAATAAGATGGGCGACGCTTCCTTCCCCCCCGCGCGCGGCCGTCCAGGTTCCCCCTCTCGCCGCCACACACATCAAAAAGAAGGAAAAATTCTACAAACACAGCCCACCTTGTCGAGAAGTGGCTTCATCATCATCCGTACATCATCAGACACGAAGATACTCGAAAAGAAGAGGAAGCCAGCGCGTGGGCATGGCACACAGGACTAACCAGCGCGACGACGCCTCGGCATGGGCCGGGCAGCCTTTCAACCTCTACTGCCACCCTGCCATCGTGGATGACTTCTATCTCCCCGACACAGATGTGCCAAGGAACCCTCACTTGTCGATCCAGTACGTGCCTAACACATACACGGACATACCGAGGTAGAGCAGATGCTGACTACCTCTAGGGCTTTCAACGCCGACCTTCCCTCCCTTCCCGACCCGAAGAACCAAGGTCCCGATCTCGGTCAGTCTTCCAGGTCATCCTCGGACAGAACACCTGCTGACTTTCTCCTCACAGACGCACAGCTCTCAATTGAACTCCTCATCGGGGGCGGCTCATCCTTTGAGAACAAGGACCTCGGCCATGGCGCCGCCGGCCCGTCATCACACGGTCTCGCTCGCAGCATCAGCCAAGCCAGCTCACACGGGAAGGACGACATCGAGTCGGTGACGTTCAGCCAGAGCGACTTCGCCGAGAGCTTCGGTAACTTCAACCCCCTCAATAGTGCCACCACAAGCGTCTCCGAGTATATTGTGCCGTCGATAGAGAGCAGCCCCGGCGTTGTCCAGAGGCCGTTTCTCAACGTCCAGACAAACAACGCCAGCCCGTCGCTGAACACGCTGGGATTCTCGGCCAGCTCTTCACCCGCCTCCGCTCATGGGTTTCCCACGAACACTTTCAACTTCCAGACCACGCCGACGAGCGCTCCCCGACAGAGTGTCAGCGCCCTCTCCGCCGGCCTGTCGAGCCACTCCCACCTTCCTAGTCCCGCCTCACCATTCTATGAGGACTGGAGCGCGCAATTCTCTGAAGATGGAAACGCGAGTCTCAGCCAGTCATGGGGCGCTACCCTTCCATCTGGGGACTTTCCATTGTTCACCGATGGACAGTCTCAGCCTTCGCTGGTCATCCACCCGCCGGAGGCCACAAACATGTTTGAACAATTCGAGGACTTCAACATTCCCGGGCCGACCCCAACCTCGGGAATGCACCCCATCGACCACACTTCTACCAACAGCTTCACCTTCCAGAATACTAGAGCGCAGAACTTTCGAGATATGAGGCCGTCGGTACCGTTCAACTCGACCGACGACCGCCTGGAGGTCCCGAGACAGAGACCTCGCCGTTCATCAGACTATACCCGGCCGGGCAATCCTCTGTCGTCACAAGCACGGCGCGTACATAGACCAGTAGACCCTAGAACAAACCGTCCCCGCAGCCACACTGCACTGCCGCCGCCGAACCGATCATCCATGATACAGTTGCCGCGCGCAAGCCAGGAGCATATCATAGCCTCCTCGACAACAACAGCACCTGTACAAATTCGCTCCCGTTCCAAAAAGCCGGAAGCCGCAGCTGCCCCCTTCCTAAGCACAAGCCCAAAGGGTCCCGCCCGTGGACGCCGCAACGGTCCCATGGAAGCAAAATCCCGCGAGCAGGCCAAAGACACCCGCAACAAGAAGACGGTCTGCATCCGCTGCAAGTACTCGAAGCAGGGTTGCAGACGGGTCGACAACTCCCCAGACAGCCCCTGCGTCCAGTGTGAAAAGCATGGCTGCTCTAGCAAGTGGCCGGGCCCCTGCGAGTTGGCCCATTTCGAGGACTTAGTCCTCTCGAGGTCCTGCAACTACGTCTCCCAGCGCGCCATCAACCATCTCTCGCTCGACGGAACACGACGCATCCGCACTCCTCTACAGCGCGTCTTTCCCCTCGACGACGTCATCGCCGCGCTGGACACCCCCTGCGACTTTGACATCCGCGTTCACCAGGACAACCGGCCCGTCTACACCCTTAACCTCCAAAAGTGCCACGAGTATCTCCTCACCCTGAAGGCTCAGATTGGCGGCGGCAGGACAGACCGGAGCCCGAGCGCCTTTATCGACAGGGATCTCGTCCAACTCGACGCGAACTGGGAGGCCTGCATGGACAATGTCGTGACCGACGACCCCCTCGCCCTCCTCTGCGCCATCCACAACATGCCCTCCCGCGCGCGCTACTCTTACGTCTACAAGGCCCACGTCCACCTTCCCGAACGCTTCCTGGACCCGGAATCCCCTTCCGACACCTGCCCTCTCCAGCTCGCTGCCCAGCTCGCCCGCGTCATCTGTCGCAAGGTCGAGGTCAAGGCCTATACTTACCTGCAGCGCGCGCTGTACAAGTCCACCGAACCCAAGGTCAAGGAGGAGGAGCTTCTCCCGCTACTGCGTCGGGTGGGTTGCATTCTTGCCAGCCTGCGGTGGCGTCTCGCGTGGTGGACTGTGATGCCCGGGAACCCGCCCGAGGCGCGCGACGAGGATGGGGCGCGGGCGGAGTGTCAGAAACGGGTGTACAATCTCTGCCGCAGGCTTTACTTTCACTATTGTAGTGCAAGACGGAGGCTGGCCACGTGGTCGACGGTAGACTCGCTCAGGGGCATGTGGTCGCTGTACCCAGACACGGACCGCAAGGTGTGGGATGCTTTCCCTGGGGATGAGACTGGCAACGCGTTTGAGGAATGGTTGGCTAAGGGCCAGGGGTTGATTTATGAGGCTGGGGCGCCGCGAGTGCTTGATTCCATGAGGTTGCCTACGTCAGTCTGTTTTTGAGTTGTTGTTTATTGTCTACTTGTTTTGTATAGGAATACCCCTTTTATTCATGGGACGGGCATGAAGCTCTAGGACAAGAGGGGGACAGTGGAAAACAGCACACTCGTTGCCAAAGGTGAGCAGTTGTACGAGATACCATAGACGGCGTTTGGGTATACAGATACCAGGATCGGGCTATATATAGACTTTTCCTGATTTCGCAATCAATATCAAGTCTTAATTGAACTCAGCTCTGGAATTAATGGCGTTTCCAATGTAGCGGGCGAACAATGGAAGTGGAAGAGCACCTACTCCTTCGATGCTATCAGAATTCCACGCGATGTATGCTTTTCAGCTGATGTACTCTGCCGCCTGGGAAGCATTGGAATATCTAGGGATAAGCACGAAGTGATGATGGAGAGAAGAGCTTAGTGTCATGGTTATCGATTAAGCATTGCACGGAAGCGTTGTTGCCAGTGCTTTGCTCTGCATCACGGTCTCAATCTCAGGTACCCGAAAATTCACACAAACACAAACGCCAAGAACAATTCTTCTGGCTTGATCAATGACAAATGAGGCTCAGAACCCTTTTAAACCTCGCCATTTCGCCATTTTCTCCGGTAATCTATACTACATGGATAGGAATTGGCGAGGGATCATTGCCGTCAGAGGAATCTTCAGAAATCGGGCTGGGCTCTCTATAAAACAAAGCCCAGACGATGAATTTCGAGAAACAGGCCAATGACTTTCCAGACCTTAGTCCTCCCAGGTGATATGAAGCCATTCAATTGCTGTCTCTCTCTCTTTGACCAGACCCTGGGCTCAGGGGCGCGGTTGAGTCTTGCGCGTCACAAGATCTAGTCCAAGTCGTCGGGTTGACGGTGTTTTTCTCGCGAATACGTGACAATCAGTCGAGATGGCGGATGACATGATCTCCTGAAAACCACCAGCAACCAAGTTTGGTGTTCCTGGTGTCAAGATTTGAGTTGCCTCGAGAGCCTAAGCTTCCACTAGCGCTCAAATATACCCAAGGCTCTAGCCGCATTGCTTGATGGGCACTCGATATGACGGAGAACACACTGTTACATATTATAACAACCCTCTCATCTGGTGATCTAGCCGAGCGAGTTCTGGCCGTATATAAGTTTGATCAGTTGATGCTGGTAATTTCGAAGCCGCGGATATGAATGTTGCTACACGGTCTGTTGGGGCATCAGGTCTACGCTGACTACCCAAAGTGTCGGGATCAGTCCAGCTTGCTAATCAATTTTGCTCAGACGACAGATTCGTAGGGTAGGATAGGGTCATGTGCTCACGAATACCTCCATGACAGATCATACCAGGGATGGCTGACGACAGCAAGACGGAATGCGCATGTGGATACGGCGCAGGTTCTCACCGCTTCTCAGTCTCATATGTGCGAGGCATATTGATTGCACTCTTGTACGAAATTACGAGAAGAGACCCATTGCGCCTGTTTTCATCTCAGTCAATATCTCAAGCGAACCTGTTTTATACACCACCCAGAGACCTAGGCGTCGTTCTTGGGCATAAATAAGGCTCAGCGCTGCTTTCGAACAACTGCAAGCACAATTAACCGCAAAGGTCACATCTGTATTAACCTTTGGCATCAAAGACCGCAACGATCCCAGACGATCAGTAGACAGCACGAGATAGCATCTAGCATAAGCGGTGTTCAACGGCAAGGGATCATGTAGTCTTGCGCATATGCTGTGTGAATAACTGACAGTCAGCAAAGGGGAATGACAGTATCAGCCTGAAGTTGAGTGTGGTAATAGTTGAGACAAGAATTGTAAAACTGCTGCATCATTGAAATAAGAGATCGCCTCTTTTCAATTACAGTACAATGCACGTTCAATTGGTGCTTTGGGTGCTGCTTCAGATTCTGAGCATTCTTCAGGTCTTTTATAATCCAACAGCACTGCGGCCTTCGACGTTCAATTACATACCGAGAAGTGTATAAATCTCCTGAAGTATAGAGGCTGTGTGGCTCTTACCTTACAGGCAAGATACGAGCGAAAGAATACTGAGGAGTGTGAGTTAGGGTAAATTATAGGAAAATTGAAGTCGTGCAAAGCTTTTAGACTTGTTTCAAGTTACTGGATTCATAGAAGCCTTGCTGGGGACGAATACCAGAGAGACGAAACCAAGTCCTGATGAACAGTGGCGACAACAGCAGTCTTCATAGCCGCCTTAAAACACCTGATTGATGTTGCTTGCGAGCAATGTCCCGAGACAATAAGACGGATTGCTCTCGAATTGACGTCTAGCTAGTGCGGAACGACAAAGTATATAACTAACCAGAGGGCTTCTAAATCTAGATGGGAGGCAATGGGGACTTCTGATAGATGAGGTTTCAAGAAGCTTCTCTAAAGTTCAAGAATCTCTATCATCTCTGGTCAACATGACTTATGTTCCTCAAGCGATACCACCTGACTTAAAATTATGTATCCCTGTCAACGCGGCGAATACGTGCTCGACAGCAGAGACACAGCACACCAGAGAGTTTATGTGGATCTCAGGCTCCTAAATCAAACAAGAAATCATTGCCAAACTCTACCCCTTATCGGAATATTACTATCTTTCCCCACGTCTCACATTTGTGGTTCCCCAGTCAGTGCTATTAATGAGTTCTAAATTTATACTAGGTGGTCAGTCATGGCTGTCGTGCCTCGTTCGAGTCGCAGTCGTGGATTGTTCACAAGGCATTCGTAGCTGGACTAGCTACAAAACATGCAACTCATCGTTGCATGGATGATTTTGTTTTTGGAATGATGGAAACCAGATTGAGACTCATGCTTATCATCCCCTGCCTTGTCCCTCTACCCTGTCCCTGATCATCGCTCAGAAACTGCATACATTTGCTTCACTTTCATCATCGTCGAAACCCGATTGAGGACGACTACAAGACACACCCGCAGAGCTCGAAGAGAGTCCTGCAGAGCCACCATACATTTCTGGCGCGGTAGAGTGATTTGTGATAGATCCTCGCAATCAGTTAATTCGGTGAGCTGAAGTACCGCGCAGGATTGCACAACAGACAGCTTCAATAGCTGATGACGGGGTTTTCATGTCTGAAGTATTCTGTCTCAGCATCATCGCTAATACTCCCACGATATAATCGAGTGTGAGAGACGACACAATCGCCTATGCCAGTGTGAATGATTATAATTGTCGTCATCTACGAGTTTGTTAATAACAGCGCCTCTGATCCGAATGCAGAGGCTATAACGATGAAAGTCAAATCAGTAGCTTGCTCAAGAATTGGCTCGAACAAGACTCCAGAGACGAAAAAGAATTTGAACGTTTTTATATTCCATGCTCAGTACTCACGACTCAATACTCGTGGCCGCGGATCTTTCGCCGTCACCTCCCAGTGGTGGTGCCATCACGGCCGGCCAAGGTGGTGAAGACTTACGAGAACTTGCCTGTTCCTTAAAAGATCGACCTGATGGCGAAAGATTTGAGATTCGCAGCAACACAATTCGAGTATTTCAAAGCAAGTCTTAGCACTGCAAGCAGCTCTGCTACAAATCATGGCATCAACGATGCCTCCATGCCTGTAGTCGGAAATACAGTTTGTCAGAATGTAGCCAGGCGAGCTTGATGTCGCCTGTACGAGCGAATAACACGGATTTCTTTCTCAGAGGTGAAAGCTGATACGTTGTCAGATATCAGGAAGATATCCACCGTTGGATGAATCTTTATCTTGTAATGCCAAGGGATCGTCGACGCCCAAAGTAGAAATGGTTGAAGGCTTCCCCATCGGTTCGAACATTGTGTTGCGCCAAGCCAAATGGATTGGAACGATCGATTCTCTTTTGTAAAGCGCTATAACATGTCATGTTACTTCTTGGGATCGGAGGAGCAAGTTCTTATCTATTGAAGCCTGGAAACTTTGAATCTTATAGAAATTCGAAGTTGTCGATTGAGTTTGGCAACACTCCCACTTGCAGTAAACATACCCTCAACGACAGATATAATGAAGCTTGCAAAAGTCTCGATGCAAATGAAAACCTGAAGGAAACGTGGTAAATGTTAAAGAGACACTCAAGTAGACATAGAATGCAAGCAAATCTCTACTTCACCCGCCTCAATATATCTCTGCCGTTTACGTCTAAACACACCTAACTCCTCTCCCGAACCAATTGCCACTCCATTCGCCATCACTTACAAAGCCAGCAACATCACCATAGAAAAGGCTGCCCAGGCCGCACCGCATCACTCGGAGGGTAGATGAGCGCACCTCTCACAGCATCCTCCCCGTCCTCCGCAGTAGGCGGAGGCAGCTTGCCGAGATCTTTATATTTAATCCTAAAGAACTCGCCGTGGAATTTCTTTCTGCACAACGTACACCTCGGTCTGTCGTCTGTTGACGTGTTGACCGCGGCAAACTTTAGCACGTGTGTCATGGTGCATCTGAAGCACAACAGATGCAGCTTCGACCGGGGACAGACCGCGACCGCCCGTCGCAGCTCGTTGTTATCGTCGTACGGCTCCTCGCAAAGCCCGCAGGTGGGCGGGTCCTCCTTCTTCTCTTTGGCCGCGCCGTCCTCAAAATCTATCAAGTTCATAGATTCCCCGCCCGTGGACGGGTCTGTCTGCGGCTGTTGAGGCGCGGGGTGGTGGTCCCCCGTCAGCCGTTCCGCCGCCGTGGCCACCGAAATGACTCTCTTCCGAGCCGCGGCCAGTGCATCCGGCACCTTGCGTATCGCGTTCGCGTGCAACGTGTCCCTGACATGGAAAATGGCCCGGAACTCGGCAATCGAGATGCGGCCCTCCTGGAATTCGTTCGCGTACAGCTCCCACCTCTCCTTATCGTTCGCCGGGAACATCTGCGTCATCACGCTAAACATCCTCTTGATGTCGTTGTACACCGCAACCTCCGCTGCCTTCTGCTGGTCTGTCTTGTTGGGGCGCAAGCCATGGACGTACGGGTTGATGGGGTCAAAGGTTGTCCCGGCGTAGAGAAGCCACGTCTTCGCAATGCCAACCAGCTCCTCGACGACCTCATCCTTCAGCCCGTTGTCGAGCGCGATCCACGTGACGGCCTGCTTGGCTTGTTGCCCGCGCAGGCGCAGCTGGCGCTCGAACTCGCTCCATTCAGAGTCCGTCTCGATCCACAGCTGCTCCTGACGCACCTGTTCGATCTTGTCCGTCACCTCGACGTCTAGCGTCATCAAGGCGTTGTGGTAGCGCGCCTGTTCCGACGGGTACATGTCGTAGACAGCCATCTCGTCGACATTGGCCCGGACGCCTCGGCGGTCGAGAAAGAACCTCCGGGCGGCGGTTCTCTCTTCCTGGAGATACCGGCTGTCCTTGTGCGTGTAGTTAGCGTCCAGGACGTCCATCATGCGGGAATGGCGTTTGAGGATGCGCTCAGCCTCGTACATCCGCATCCTGCGGCCGACGTTGGCGGACGCGGGAAGCAGTTGGGTCTGACACCTGCAGTCATGCATGCGAGACGCCGTCCCCTGATTAGCGTTATCCATCCAGTGATCGTCGTCGCAACGGCAGAACATCTCGGCACGAATCTCCATCCTGACCTGCCTGAGATCATCGTCGCGCATGTTCGCTTCTGGGATCTTGCGCGCGATGGAGTGTTTGAGCAGGATGACGACTTGCTGAAAGTATTCAAATAGATCTGGGTGTACGTCGGTGTAAGGAGGTCCCCTGAGCACGGGTCCGCCGGATCTGTCCTCATCTCCGTCATTGTGTTTGTCCTTATTTTTGGCTGTCTTTAAACCCAAGGCGGAGGCCTCCTTTTCCATCATTTTTCTCTCCTGCTCTGGGTTTCTCTCGGTCAAGTCTCTGCTGAGCTGCTGCTCCTGGCGAAGCCAGGCCTTTCGAGGCAGAGCACTGGAAACGGACAGACAGTCCGCACACATGCCCTGCACAATTTCGACGACCTTGCCCGTGGGTTGTCTGCAGTTGCCGATGAACGGGTGGGCACAGTAGACCCGAACCTGCTGCATATGGTGTTCCTCTCCAGCCCTCAACCTAACACATGCGTCAAGATCGCCAATTCTGCGGTAGAGCTTCACCTTCTTGTTGGGGAGATCGAGAATGTTGTTATCCGGGTGCTCTCGTTTGGCCTCTCTTGACTCTTCAGTCTCGGGGCATTGGTAGAAGATGTGTTTCAGAATACACATGTTTGCGGTAACCGTCGAGGGACAAGCCTCAGAGTGGTGATAAACGGGCCAAGGGAACAAGTATTCGATGACACTATGTTGACAGAGTTTCGAGCCCACCTATTAGGGCTTTTCACAATAGGGGAAAAAGCAGTAAAAGCACCTCGGTCAGTGCCCAGTCCAGTAGCTTCGCACTACACGTACCCAATTCGATGATACTATAGAGAAGAGAAGGGTGAAGAGATTGGAAAGACGGCGTCAAGTGTTCCGGATGAAAGATTCCTTCGTAAAAGAAGAGTGATGTAGGAATGATTTTGAACCACTGGAAACTCACATCATGATGAACTTGATCTGTGGTAAAAGAAGACAATGCGCTTGACCTCGTCGGCAATGATGCTATTGTCGAAGCTCAGGGAGGGAACAATAGGAGAATACTGAGATTCGTTGCGTCAAAGAGCAGCCACCCATTCCAAGTCCGCCTCCGGGAAATGCGATGAGAGATGAAAAGAAGTGTCCGTTGATGGTTGACAAAGATGTCCCGAAAAAGACACGCGCATTCGTCGAAGGGGTACAACTCTGCTCTGGGCAGGCGACAACCGCGACATTGGCCGTCAAGACCCAACCTCTCACGACTAGACACGCGCTTCCATTGAGAGAATGAGAAAGAAAGAGTAACTACGACATCGACTGTCGAGGTCCAACTCCTCACTTCTAAGCCAAATCACGACCCAAGAAGTGAGACCCAAGAAACCTTGAACGAGGTCGGAAGATATCGCGACTGTCTCTTTGCAACATTGGGCCACATCGAAACGATCCTCCGTCGATACAACGGGATCTCGAGCTCCAAGACCCAGTGAATCGAAAGACTTCAATCATCCACTGATAAGTGCTCATGACCATAGCGCCCAGAAGAAATGCCTCGAGGGCCTGCGAACCCCTGGAATGGTCGGTCGTCTGGGATCTTGAGTTGATCCCCAGCAGAACCTTCTCACGTTGCGTCGTCCTCGGGTATCTCCGTGGCCTCAGCTAGCTAAATGCTGAAAGTTGTTTCGTATGAAGGCGCAGAAGAATATTGTGTCTGAGCTCAGCTGCTCAACGAACCGCCAACCGGAATCGTTAGGATCTCGATCAATGGAATCGGACGCCATTGTCTAAAGACGATCTTTGACCAACCGACCAAGCGACTTACTCATCCCTCGAAGAATATACAATGGGACTCGTCTCCTGAGCTCATCTACATTACGCCCGAAGCCCTTTGAAAGCTGGCCAGGTCTGCGAAGCCCCCTCACCTCAAGAGGGATGATTTCGAGCCCAAAGAACACAACGAATCAAAGACGCGACCCGACAACGGGACAAAAATTGTGTTTTCCTCATATATCTCGATACGGCTCACCTTGAGAAGTCAGTAAAGCTCATCAAGAACCCCAAGTATCGTGAAACCAAAAACCAGCCCCTCGCCAAGTCATTCCGTGAAAGGAAACATCTTACCCCTTGCCACCTGGGCTAAACACTGAAGTCGTCGGTCGGCTGCGATCTTGAGTTATCTCCAGTAGGAGCTGCCCCCGTTGCGTCGTCCTCGGATCTCTCCGTGACCTCTGCAAATCGTTCCGTCTGAAGGGGCCGTCGGAGATGGCCTTGGGCTCAATCGCTGAACTGACAGGGTCTCGATCAATCGCCACAGCGGGCCAACCGACTCTGTCATTCCTTGAGTAATTCACAATCGAACTCGTCCTCTAGGATCTTTGAAAGGCCATATTGGTCTGCCAGGTCCTCCTCAGCTCCCACAAGGGCTGGAGCCAAAGACGGTCTCGAGCCCAAAGAATCGAATGCGCACCCGACACCGTGACAAAAAAGCCTTATCCCTTGAGTCTCTCAATATAGCTCTCGTCTTGAGTCATTGTGCTCAATGTTACTTCAAAGACTACAACTTGTCAGCAAAGCCCATTGACAACCCAAAGCATCCTGAAACCAAACAACAACCCCTCAACTCAATCCCATCAAAGAACCACTTCCTGCCTTTGCACCCGGTCCATCCATCACCAACCTCACTCATCAACCTCCATCAATCAACAGAATACATCCCCATCATCACAAATAGCCCGCAACACAAACCATTCTTATCCAACCTCATCTCCCCCGTCCCTCCGCAAGCGGGGATGAGGCACATCGCACCGCGAGAGGGAGGTGTGGCTCCCCCCACCACCCCTGCGCGCCCAATCACGAACCTACATGGAACCCGCTCCCAAGACCTGCACGAAGATGGAGCCCACGCGCAGATTTTAGGAGGCTGAGCTGAAAAAAAAGGCCACCACCACACTCTCACACTCACGCCCGCGTCGCCCGAGAGAAAGATCAGACCACCCTGTTCTCTTCGCTCAAAATGACGAACTCTAACTAACCAATGCCCGCCCCACCATAGACGAAATCGAGGGAATTACTCGCGAGTGGAAGGCATCGGTTTAGATAGATAGATAGATACCTTACATTACCACCGCCGACAAACGATGGAAATTGTTATCGGGGTTGGCTCTTTTTTTTGGGCTTCGCAGGGATGGACTCGCGGTTTCTCTCGGCCCCTTCGGCCCTCGGGCCGAATGCGAGGAATGACAGGAAAAAAAAAAAAAAGTACGGCAATGGCCAAATGGGTAAGACACACAAAAAAAGTCTAATAGTGGTGAAGTTCGATAGGGGTGTTCGCGGAGTCCTCGGTCGGGCTCGGTGGAGCCCCGGTGAAGCCCCCCTCCAAAGTCTACCGCGCCCCCCCTT
Source organism: Colletotrichum sp. SAR11_239 (assembly GCA_025328985.1). Lineage (NCBI taxonomy): Eukaryota > Fungi > Ascomycota > Sordariomycetes > Glomerellales > Glomerellaceae > Colletotrichum > Colletotrichum sp. SAR11_239. The sequence goes on from JAKMWZ010000064.1 coordinate 132,266, forward strand.
CTCAGGGTCGGTCATCAGGTGGCAGAAGTATCGCACGCGAGAACCCCTCGAGTTCGCAGCCAAAACAAAACCTACACAAAAGAAGCAAAACCATCACAACAAGAAAAAGGCGAATCGTGTCATCATTCCTAGACATAGGCCGTCGTAGAAGAAGAAAGAAGAACAGCTCCCGACAGAGGGGGAGGCAGATAATAAATACCATAATAAGAACAAGAGGACGCAGACGCTACGGTATTACGATGCCAATTCGTCAAATAACGAGCGTCCATGTGTGAAGAAGAAGAAGAGACAGAACGTTTCCTCCACCCTCTCGTTGGACTCGTCCCGCCAAAATGCCATTTCCCATGATTCCCGTTGCATATAAAATTCCCGGCCTGCCCATCGCGAAAGGATTAAGGAACAAAAGCAGACCGTTGACCTAATAATGGGGGGGGGGGGCGAAAACAAAAGAATTCCACGACGCCCTCTCCGTCATTCCCGCAGGAGATAACTTTTATGCGATAAAACTCCATTTTTGATATCCCACGCTCCCCACCTCGACCGACCGATGCGACCTCGGCACGCGTTAGGTCGCATACCCGCGTTCTTCGTTGTCGACGCCCTTCACGTGCCCGATGCCATCATCTTCTCCCGCAGCTCGCGACGCTTGTCTTCCAGCTTGAAGCCGTCCTGGGGGCACTCCCATCCGTTGGGGTCGACCTTTATCCTGGCGAGGCATTTCGTGCACCGCCACCAGGCCGCATTCACCTTGCGCACTTGCAGCCAGTCGTCCGTGATCTCGCCGTTCTTCTTGTTCACATCCTCCTTGTGAACATCCGTGAGGTGGATTCGTAATCGGTCCTTGCGACTGAATGGTTCGTCTTTCCGGTTGCATGCATTGTAGTCGCAGTAGTAGGCCTCGTCTGACTTCTTTCCTGATGCGCCGGCGACGCTGTTATTGCGGTTCCCTCCGCCCTTTCCGCCGGCTGCGGCCTTGCTGATAACCTTGGGGCTCGGTTTGGGCGTGCTCAGTGCAGGTGTGATTTCCTTGACGGACAAGGCTGGTGAAGGTTGAGTTTGGCTGTCGGAATGGGCCTGTTTGTAGTGCTTGTCGAGATCGAGATTCCGCTTGAAAGGTTTTGCGGTACATTTTTCGTATAGGCAAGTGAAGGCGAAATCCTGCGGCTTCTGAATCGGCGACATGCCCGTGTGCACTCGAGGTATTACTTGAACGAGGCCTTCCGCAACGTAGTCTGGCTGCAGCTTCCAAAAGCCGCCGTTTTCGTCGGGCATATAGTCATATTTGGAGCAGTCAAAATTCTCGATGGATGGTTGAGAAGCTTCGGCCCTAAAGGTACGTGTGTTAGTAGAGGTTGGCGCAATCGGGGTCGCAAATGGTGGCGTTTCGACAAAAACTTGTCTTCATTTGTTCAAACAGGTAGGTGATGAGCTGGCTCGATAAACTCACCATTGTTGCGGCGGGTCGATGGTGGGCGGGTTGCTTTTGCTGATGGCAGCGTGCGTTCGTTTCGCGGCGGTTGGAGGGGCCATGATCGGTGTACTTGCTTCTTTGGTGTTTTAATCAGCGGTTTGTCTCTCTTCCCCAGAGCGCGAATCTGTCCTTTCCCATCCGTCCCGTATCGCCCATCTTCGTATCGCAAATTACCCCCCAAGGGCATATCCGCCTGGTATTTGGGGAGAAAGAAAATTGCAGAGAATGGGGAATCCAAAGTATCAATCGCATCATCAGCCAGAACGAGGAAGACGTGTACCAACCTTGAGCCTTGTTTGCTGGCATGGCGATGCGGGCGCAATGACGGACGGACGAGTATGAACACCGAAGTCGAATTGAGCTGGATGATATCGATTCTCTCCTGTCAAGCCAGACCAGGGTCGACTACCTGCAGGTCATGAGAACGGCGTCGAAATCAAGGGCGCAGATGAACGTTTGCGATGTGCAGGAAGGAGGAAAGAAGTGGGAGAAAGGGTCATTTCACAGCAGCCGCCGACGGAAAGCAAAGGAAAGGAATGGGATAGGACAAAAAGGTAAGTTTGCGAGAGAAAAACGGAAGGCCCTTTTGGCTCTCGGTTGTTTGTCGTTTCTCTGGAACCAGGAGAGATAATTATTGCTTTTCTGCCACCCAGGGCAGCAGCAAACCAACTGAGCCGACCGACCAGTCAGCGTGAGTGAGTGTGTCCGTACCAACAAGCTTGACGGGAAAAGTAGTATGTAGCAACCGCAACGGCGGCGGCGGCAGCGGCAGCGGGAGCAACACCAACGGACAGAGCAGAGCAGAGCAGAGCAATCGGGTCAGGCCCAGCCAGGTTCACCGTTCAGTTCAGGCTCAGGTCCGGCGGCGCCCGTACGAACGGCACATGCAGTGCTGTACTCTCGCTTGTTGGTGACTTGCGACCGATTCAATGCCTGCTGGTGCTTGATGCTGGGCTTGGTGCTTGGGACGATGGAGTGAGGCATGCAGTGAAAAGGGTACCTTTTGCATGGAAGAGAGCAGGAGGGCGAGGTATCTCAGTCCCTTAAAGTAACCGACCTTACCTTAGCTTACTTGACATGGCAGGGACCTCGCGGAAGTAAGGGTAAGGGTATCTGCAAGATGTAGCAATACCATCAGCAACAGCAGAAGCTACTATGTACGAAGCTATGCGGTCGCTTTGCAGGCGTTGGTAAGGAACCTGGAAGGTGAAAGTACAGAGTATTCAACCACCACCACCACAATAGGGCATGGTACGTACACGCCCGTTCGTAGCAACACATCTGGTGAGCGTGGCGGGGTTCCATGGTGTTTGTCCAATCCCGGGGAAGGACGGCAGGCCCAGTTCGGCGTTGAGCAGGAGGGGAGTGCGGCGTGCGGCGTGCGGCGTCCTGCTCGACCCGGGGGGGTAAGGTGGTCAGGGGAGGGGTGTCAGGATGTCTGGGTGTGGCCCCCCAAGTGACTTGGCAAGAGTGAGGGATGAGATGTGATTGAGAGTATTTACTATGCAGTAGGTAGGAAGCAAAAAGTGGTAGCAGCAGCAGTAGCAGCAGTAGGCTGTAGCAGAATCAGCAAGCAAACCGGAGAAGCTGTGTTTGCCAGGTAAGGTAGTTGTTATGCGAGCGAGGGTTGACCAATATGCGTGCGGCACCAACGGATACACTGCTGTCCGTACATAGGTATCCGTACTAAGTCACTGTCCCGTACGCCACGCCGTTGTTTGGTCGGCATGTCTGGGTTTGGGGAGATGATAGACCATGAACCATGTCTCGGCTGTATGATGTGCTGTACGTGCTGAGATGAGAATAGAAAAGTTGCCCCGTTGCTGACTATCCGAATTTTGGACCGGAGGGATTGAGATCGGAGGGGAGGTTGATGGAGGGAGGGGGGAGACGGCAAGGATTTTGGGGAACGGGCGTGTCCATCCCGAAGAGAGAGTGTGTGTGCGGCGCGGCGGACAGATTGTGAGGAATACTGTGCAAGTGTGCAGAGCAGAATAGACGACCACTGGGTCTGTTTGAAGGACCTGAGACGAGGCGAACGGCTTCGGCTTCTGGGTTGATTGTTGAGCAGCGTCGGGGGAATGAGGAGGAGCAGATGGTGATGGACAGGTGCGGGAGATGACGTTGGTTGCAATTTTGCACGGATACGGGAGGGAAGTTTCATGGATGGATTGTTCGGTTGGCGCGAGAGCAAGGGCAGGGAAGGCCAAAGGCAGGGTATTCGTACGAGATGCAATGTCAGCCTTCCATTGAGAGGAAGAAACCATGCAAGTGTCTGGAAGATGGCAGGGACCGGTGCGGAAGCAAAGTAAGGCAAAGTAAGCTCGGGGCCTGCAAGAAGAGGTAAATCGTAACGCAGCGGCATTGCATCTCTCTGTGCAGGTGCAGTATCAGCGGGCACCGAACCATTGAAGCGCTAATCAGCCAGCTCATATGCGTAATCGCAGAAGGGAAGAAGGGTCGAGGAAGATTGAGCTGCGAACTGGTGGTCGGTCGCGGTCAAACAGCTGTGCTCCAAACAGCTCATGTGCGTGGGTCGTCCGAATCCTGAGATCCTGAGTCAAGGAAGCTCACCCACGAGCGCCCTGACCAAGTGGGCCGTCATCGCAGCCGCGAGATGATCATTGATCAGGGCCCCAACAGCTTTGTGGAGTGGGTGGGGTCGTGGATATCGTTGGTCGTTGGTTCACTTTCGTTCCGAACTTTTGTGGTGTTGGTGTATGGTGTGGACGCCGTTGGTGTGTGTGTTCGTTCGGTTGGACATGGGATGAGATGCAATGTCCATCCGTGGATGCATATTCATGTTGTACGGGTATGTGATGATGGGATGGCCAGACTCAGACTCAGGCCCTGGCAGATTCGAAAAAGACAAAAACGCGGCAGGACGAAACAGCATCTGACGGAGGCAAGAGAGACACAAGACAGCAGATGCAAGAAGCTTAGGTGCAGTAGGTAAGGTAGGCACGCACGCACGGCAGGTAAGGTCAGGCAAGCGTGGTAAGGTACCTAGGTAGGGGAAGAAGCAAGCAGGAAGGAGGCGCCGCGCCATGTGCTGTGATTGGCGAGGCAAACCGGGCAAGACTTGCATTCTGGGGGAGCATTGCATCGCGACTTTATTTCTTCTACTGCCCGTCGTTGTTTCTGGCGCAAGTGAGGTGAGGTGCGGTGCAGTGCGGTGCAGTGTTACGTTCCCGCCCAAAAATGTCCGACGGGAAGGAGACCGAAGAAGGTGTTGTCCATGTGCAACGCAACGCCTTCCAAGTTTCTCAGGGTAGTTCCTGCTTAGTTTTGCTGGTCGATTGTGCCTGCCAGACATGGAATGGAAGGAGCGACGAAGCGCAGGAGGAAGGCACGCGAGCTGAATCGTACCTGCCCAACTCGTGCGCATATCAAGGTCTCTCGTTCTGTACCTGATTCGTAGAGAAGGTGCGTCTTGGCACGGAACTGCCCATACAAGCCATGTCCCATTCCGTCCCCTGCCTCCCAACTCGTACGGATTCCAATATCTACCAATATCAATTTCCATCGCGGATACCATTCCAACTCAGAGTCACATCTTGTTGGTTGGAGCAGGCGACACGCGACATGCGACTTGCGCCCGCCGTCTGTTGGTTCAACACGACTCGCGGTTCCAGAACAAGAAGGCACCCGCACAAGCTGATAAGCGAACCGCATGTGAAATGTCTCCTACTGGTAGGTTCTGACAGGAAGGAATACTTAATTGCGCTGCAGGATAAGTACTCATTGACATCCAATACCAACAGCATTGGGCTGAAAAAGCTCTCGCGCCATCACACCCGTCATCCCTTCTTTTCCTCCCCCATCAGTCCGCATTCCACCGCTCCCATTGGCGTCATGTCACGATCCGGATGCTATGCAGTAATAGGCAAGGTCCTGCTTTTGGTATGGCAGTAGCGTCACTCGGGCATCTGGGGCTGTCCCTGGGGACAACTGCAGCACCTCACTTCAGCTTCACAAGCGTCGTGCGTGGTGTCGCTTGGGCTTCTCGCTTCTCCCATTAGGTACAGCTGAGCCGCCATTGGCCCGCTCCGTTTGCTTCCAATTCGCCTCCCGCCCTCCATCACAGACCACAGCTGCTGCCGTCCGACCTCTCCCACCGCCCACCGCCTCCAGACCCCAGATCCCCGGCCCCATCACCATGAAGCTTCGGTGCTTCGGAGGACCCATCCGGCTTCTTCTAGAGATCCATATCACGCATCGCATATGCGGTGTAGAAACGTTCGGCAGCCTCTCGTTGACTTGGCCGCCTCTCACTTGCCAGCACCTGCATGAGCGCCCCAGCTAGGCTGACGTCCTTGTCTTGTCCGGTCCATTCCAATGCCGTTCCGACTCATGCTTATCCTGAAAGTGCGGCACTCTCAACGGCAATGGCGACGGCAGCGACACCAAGGGGAGAGAAACAGGAATCGTGCTGCGTGGGCAGTGAGACGTTGGGCAGTGATGGTGATGTAAGGTGGTGGTGGTGGCTGCGCCGGCCAAGGTCGTAGACAGCCAGAAAGTCAGATAGATAGCTGCTACCTGCGACAACCTACCACACGCTCAGTACCGTCACTCACCACCAGTCACCACACCTATTCCGAAGGTGCCTGACGTACAGAAAAGTCTGCATTCGTGCAAGAGCGAGGAGGGGCGGTCAGAGCTCGTCCTCTCCCCTCCGCTTCCTTCGTTATTAACCTACCACATATCCCCTCCTTTACCTCTTGTCCTCGTCGTCTGTACCCCATCTTTCCTCCTTCTTCGTTTGCTGCGAGTTGGACGGGGATGTCGAGATGCCTCTTTTGACGCGGTGACTGCAGGAGGAACACGGACCGTCACGTCACGGGCAACGAATAGGCGACCCGACCTCTCGCTCTCACCAGCACCCCGAGGGAGGTGAGAGAGAGGGAGGAAAAGTGCCCTTCTCCAAGATACCAATCTGCGGTGCCTTTATCGCTTGCCGCACCTTCACGAAAGCTCCCTTTCATTCTCGGCTCATCCTGCTCCCACCGTCCGAACAGGCGCACTCTCCAGCCCCATTCCACCAACCATTCCGACTTTTGTCTTCCTCTCGGTCTCGGCCTGTCGACCGTTCAGCCCGGCGAATCTTGCCCTCCCGTCGCCGCATACCGGACGATACCTTGCCTTACATAGGTACTGGAGCGACAGGGGGCCCCTTTCTCCAACGCCGTGCCGTTTTAGCGCAAATCAATCAGCACCCCTGAGCTGTTGACGAGATTACGGATCCAGCAAAGCATCCGGGAATTAAAAAAAGAAAACGCGGAAAAAAGTTCGGTCACTGCTTTCCGGAGCATCCAACGCAACGCACACGACCAACATCACGACGACACTGTTATCGGCTTCATCGACCTAACCAGTCACCGCCTCCACAAGGTAAGCTATCCCGTCCCGTATGTCGCTGCCTGCACAAGGTGCATCTCCAGTCTGCGGCCCAAGCCCCAGGTTACGTACTGCTCTGTCGTCCGCGTCCAACAAAAAAAAAGCTAATTCCCTGGCGGAATGGAGCTGAAAAGACACATGGCCTAAACCCATCCAATTGTTTCAAAGCCTCCATTTCTTCCACTTTGACCGACCCTGCACAACCCGCTAACCTGCACCCTTTCAAATAGACCACTGTCTTTTCTTGCGAACTCTTTTGCGACTGTCACTTCGACACTTCTCTTCCGACTTCCTATCCATCTCCACGCGTACCCCTAACCGGCCACCACCGACACAATGGCTCGCATCCAGATTCCCATCGACGCCCTGACGTCCCGCCTGAACATCCAGGACCGCTTCAACAGCATGCGCTCCGGCGGCTTGACCGCCAGGTTCGCCAACCTGCGTCCCGTCGGCGAGTTCTTCGACATGAAGCGCCTCTCCAAGCCTGGCAACTTTGGCGAGGTCCAGTCGCGATGGAACTACAACCTCTCCTACTTCTCCAGCAACTACAGCGTCGTCTTCCTCATGCTCAGCATCTACGCGCTGCTCACCAACTGGCTGTTGCTGTTCGACATCATCTTCGTCGTTGCAGGCATGTTCCTCATCGGCAAGCTTGACGGCCGTGATCTCGAGATCGGTACATTCCGCGCCTCCACCTCCCAGCTGTGGACCGGTCTCCTCGTCATCGCCATTCCCGTGGGCCTGTTCGCGTCGCCCTTCTCGACGTTGCTCTGGCTCATCGGTGCTTCTGGCGTGGTCATTCTCGGCCACGCTGCTTTTATGGACAAGCCCATCGATGAGGCTTTTTCCGGGGAGGCGGTCTAGACGGTCGGCCGCGAGCTCCCAAATTTGCGCCCCAATGGGGAAGACCATCGAGGCGCGGGCGGAGGAATCAGGGAGCAGCGCAACGGGGGCATTGGGATAGTGGAGAGAGAGTCGAGGAGCTAGACACGGACGAGAACGATTCGGATATACAAGGCGTTGGTTTGGTTTCGAGGGGCAAGCGGATCGCCAGCGACTCGCTTCGGTTTACGGGTACAGACTTGGGTGACAGGACGGGCACATCGCGGAGGGGCTACGAATATCAGTCAGAGGACGAAGACGACAGCAGCGAGGACGACAGCGAAGAAGACGACGACTCTTCGGAAGACGAGTTCGAGATCGATTGGGATCAGCTTTCGCCGATGGAGCGGGAGGAGGCATTGGTACAGACAGCACTAGCTCGCATCCGCCGTGCCCAGGAAAAGGGCAGAGCAGATGTCAAGCTCAACAAGGACGAGATGGCTGCGCTGGAGCGACACAAGAAACGCATGGCAAAGGAAGCACGCAAGCAAGAGCGCAAACGGCGCAAGGAGAAGGAGCAACGCTACTCCATCCCGCTGTCACAATTGCAGGCACCGATTAGAAGACGGTCTCCGACTGCGGACGATGACTTGCCGCTCCACCCGTCTCCTGGCACCTTCGACGCGGTTCAAAACCGAGGTGCGATGCCTCCCGTGGGCTACTTTCCGCCCCCGAACGCTTCTCGCACACGCCACCGTTCATCAACTTCTTCCTCCCAGCGTCCTCCGTCGGGCGGCGAACCTCGGGGTTCGTCGCCATTCCAATACGCGTACGTCGGTTCGCGCCAGGCCTCGGACAACATGTCGCCGGCGTCGTCTACATCATCAAAGTCAAAGTCGAAGGCTGCGGTCGATCCTTTCCAGTTTCAGACGGAGGGTTCCAGCGCCCAAGGCATTGTAGCTCGGCGTAACGTGTCGGGCTCAACAGATGGCAGGCGGACTCCTACGGTTCCAGCTACCTCACGCGTGACTAGGTCACGGGCTCCACCTCCGGAGTCGGCATCGTCCAGCGACAGCAGCAGCGAGGAAAGCACGGAGGAGAGCACCAGCGACGGTACCGGGAACGGCGCGCAGATCGTCGAGCCTGCGCCGCCGCCGCCGCCGCAGACAAGGCGCGGCCGGAGGGAGGCCATCGTTGTTGAAGAGGCTGCGTCCCGCGAACCAGCGCGTGAATCGTCCCGGGGCAAGAAGTCGTCCAATCCGTCGCCATCTAAGAGGAAGCCCGTGGCGAGTAGGAAAAAGAAGAAATGAATGTCGTCTGGCGTTGTCTTGTATGCATAATAGAGCCTTATTTCCTAATGAATCCGTCTCAATCACACGTTCTTTCCAAGTGATGTCTAAGGTCATAATTCGTCTCTTGATCTATACTAAAAACGTATGCATCATGCATCTATGTAAATGCGCCCGCCAGGTCGACCCCAGAAGCATGGGACGAACCAGAATGTTAACCTTGCCCCAAACGCCCAAAATCGATATATGGATATAACCTTCCCAAACAACAAAAAAAAAAAAAAAAAAAAAAAAAAAAAAAAAAAAAAAAAAAAAAAAAAAAAAAAAAAAACGCAATCTGCCTTCGTCCCAGACGAAACCTTTCATAAACCCATCATCACCAGACCCCTCTTATTCGGAGGTGTCAATCTACACAAACATCTTGGCAATGCCATTCACAATCCCATCGCTCCACCCGCCCTCCCTCTCGACGCTCCTGCGCTCCCACGACATGCCGCCGTCGTAGCCGCGCTCGACGTGCACGCTGCCGCCGCGCGCGCCGGCGCCGCCGAGGCCGGTGGTGGCCATGCGCATGGCCTCGCCGACGAGGCCGACGGAGTCGCCCTGGGCGGCTTTCGCGCCGATGCCGATCATGCGCTCGATGCCGGGCGGCAGGCGCAGGCCGAAGCGCGCGAGGAGGGCGGTCAGGAAGCCGCCGGTGATGAGGGGCATGATGACGAGGGCGAGGACCTTGTAGGGGTGCTTCTTGGCGTAGTAGACGAGGTCGCGCCAGAGGCGCTTGACTTGCTTCATTGTCTTGTGGAGGAAGCCGGAGCGCGGGGAGCGTTTGTAGTAGGACGGGGAGCGGCCTGGGTTTTGCGGGTTAGTGGGTTTGTTTAGAAGGATAGGTTATGTCTTGGATGTCGCGGGGCACACGGGGGAGGCAGAGCACAGAGACGTAGGGCACGGAGGACAGAGACACGACGTACCTCCGAAGCCAAAGAAGCCCGACGAGGAGCGGGAGGCGTTCGGGATGCCGAAGAAGCTGGAGCGGGACGAGTTGTGCTTCCTGTAGTGGTCGTCGCCGCCGCCGAAGATGGAGCCGACGATGCTTGGGGCGCTGTGCCGCTTGTTGCTCTTGGACCGGGAGGACGAGTTGGAGCGCGAGCGGTGCTTGGACTTGGAGGATTTGTGGTGCGAGGAGTGCCGGCGCGAGTGGGATGACTTGTGGGAGAGGACGGACCCGTTGTCGAAGTCGAAGAAGCCCATGGTTGCGGTTATTCTTGTAGTTTCTCTATCTGGAGGGTGTTGTCTAATTGTCTAGAGGGGAATTGAGGCAGGCGGGAGGGGTTTGGGGACTCGGAGCAGGGAAGATGGATGCTGGCTGCTGGGAGTAGTTCGCGGGACGGGTGCGTAGGGCTGGTGGCGGGTTTGGTTGGCGTGGTTCGGTTGTGTGAGCTGGGGGAGAGGATGGAGGAGAGCAAGGTTGAAGAAGGACCAGCTGGGGATCTGTGCTGGAATGGCTTTCCTTGTGAGAGGGGTGAGGAAGGTGAGGGATGGGAGGGAAGCGAGAGCAGTGGAGGAGGGAAAGAAGTGGACGTGGAGGAAGAGAGTGTGGGTTTGTGTGTGTGAGAGAGAGACTGGGGGGAGAAGAGGAATCCACCACGGAGTACGGAAAGAGAGTGAGAGAGTGAGTGACAAGATATGGATTCGGTGTAACCTGGAACACACGCCCGTTTTTTTTCGTGCGCTTGTCTTGTCTTTGTATCCCCCGCCCCTCTTGTGTGTGTGAGGCTGGAGAAATGGAGAATGCGACGTTGGGGCTTCTTTTCCTTGCGCACGTGGGGTTTGGTTATTCTTGGATTTGAAGCTGTTTGATGATGATGAAAAGCTATGAATGGCTAGTCATGGGGTTATCTGCCTTTTTAAAGCTTTTTTCAAGGAGGATGAATTGGGCCAAATTTGATGATATGGAACTTGGTCACCTTGGGCTTCAAGGTGAAAAAGCTTAGGTTCGAAGATCAGACGTTCTGGATTCCGTTCAAGCTATGGGGGCCGCTTGATCGTGGAGCTCTCTGGTTTGCTTGAAGAAGTGGACGACGCAAGGTTAGAGGCCAGGACGCACAGCGGGCAATGTGGACTCTTTTCTTCGCGATGCGAGTGTGCGTTTGCAGCCTCCGTCGTTTCCTCTCTCCTGCGTTTTCGTCTCGTCTTTTTTTCGCTAGTGCCGGGGATTTTAGTCTGGCGATTGTCGATGAGTGGACGGGGAAAAGTGCCGGGAACGATGATGTGGTCTGTATCCGTATGGAATGTGGAATATGGGAAAAATGTGGACGGGATGCCCTCTTTTTCTGCGGGTGTGAGAGGTGAACCGGAGGGGGGAAACCAAGATATGGCCGGGGGTGTCGCTTTCTGGTAGCGAGGGTTTCTTCGATGTAGGCCTGGTCCGTTGTTGAAGAGTCCAGAACGTGGTAGGGCCAATTGAATGTGCGAATTGCGCTTTGGGTAATCAGGTTTCGCTGCAGTCGAGAGTTTTGGGGCATATACGACGTTGTGAGATGTGGTATTTTCTCTTGTTTGCCTTTTCTGATAGAAACCGGCGGTGAGAGGGAATTGGAAATCTGACTGATTGTTTTTTGCAGATTTGTGCGAGGACTACGGATTATGGGCTATGGAAAGTCTGCCTTCTGAGACATTTCGCGGAGTTTGCGACTGAGAATGGAAGACGGGCAAAAAAAAAAAGAAGATGGCTGGGGATTTTCGGGGGCCTTGTCTCTGATGACTGACATGAACTTCTGGGCAAAGCGCAGGCACAGGCACAGGGTCCCCCAGCTGCGTGCGATTTGCGAAAGCTCCTCCAAACTCCTCCGCAGAGCTCTGAGCTTCGAAAAGAGCTGCGTGCTCCGTGCACGAACTGGCCTGCGCTAGCAGATGGAAAAAACGTGATGGAGGGTGGCGCTAGGCGGGTTCTGGGCTAGGGCGGTGGTTGATCAGTTGCGGTCTGTGGAGAAGAGGGAGGGCTGGGATCGTGAGAGGTTTGTTCGCTTTTTTGTGTTGGTTGGGAGGGGCTTTTTTGGGTGGGTGGAGGGGGCCGTTTCGAGGGCTTGGCTGTTTAGCGATTTGATTTTGGAATTGGACTTCAACTCCAGTGGGACAACTTTTCGGTATTGATGATGGCAAAGCTCAGATGAACTCTACCACGAGTACGGCTGGCGCAGTCTGATGAAATGTTGGCACGACGATCAATACCTCGCAGGTTGAAGCCGGGGGCCGTCAAGACTACGCAGGCATGAGAATCCGCATGGGCTATGTTTCCAAATTTCTCGAACGCGACAGTGTCAAGGTAGCCTCCAATCATCATCAATAGCCGATCCAGAACGGATGATTGACCATTGCCTGTAGCAGGCTTTCGATCACCGCCTTCGGCCAGCGCTGAGCCTTGAACTTTCGGACGTAGTTTTTGGTCCTCCACGGTAGGAAACGTGGTGGGCATCTACACCCGGTCCACGTCATCTTCCGGGCGATGATTTTGCTCTAGGTCGTCATTTCTGTTGTTTCTGGAACATACGTTCAAGTGTTATTCAGCGCGGTGCTTTGTCATAGCATGAGGCACACGGAGTTGCAACAGAAGGTTAGCAGATCTGGCCTAGGTGGCCTGCTTCGGATAAGTCCCCTCGATGGAACATTCAATGTTAGAAAGGCAACATTCTGTTGTTCCTTGTTCCAAAAAATCAGACACCGAATGTATTCCTTTTATACATGATGCGAGAAAGAGCCGTTTCGGTCTCTTAGAAAAATCGGGTCGATACATGTACTCTCACGACTGGGTACTAATAGGCATATGGGGAGCACTTCAGTAGACTCAATACTCCATGGGAAATACCTTCAGCTGGTGTCCAGGCGGTTGAAAGCTCGTCGTGCAACATGTCCTTAAAGAAAAGGCTCATACGGTTCTCAGAAGACATCATTTCAGTCGGGGTCTCTGTCAAGACCGGCTAGGCCCACAGGCTTCACGTCAATAATGTTTCTGTCGTTGAGGACGTATTCATCGCAACAGTCTGCATGTAATAATGCGAGACAGTTACATTTTGAAGTCCATACTCACGTTGAACGGGTTTCCAGGAGTCGTATGAATAGGACTCAGCTTCCTTCGAGTGCTAAATACGTCCCACTGTGAAGTCTTCATGACTTTGAGCTGGATACGACGACGACAATCACATTGCTTGCTATTGGTGCTTGAAGGTCTCCCTCTGAGTTTTATGGCTGGGGCTAGCCTGATCCACAAGGCCACGAGGGAAGCTCTGCGATGTGTGAGGCCTTTGCTGAGCCTGCTGATGTCACAGAAAGGATCTCGTAAAAGGAAATACCTTGAGATGACGGGGAAACGCCAGAACACACAATAAGGTCTCGGGGGAGATTCGCGCTATTTAGGACCAAGGCTTTTGCCTCAGACCAAACAGACCTGTACGTTACATTGTGTCCTGACGATGTCTTGCACATTATTCATATCCAATGTGATGGTTGTTGTCGTCTGTCTCTGCCCACTGCCATTCGTTGGGTATTCGCGGTCTTGAATGGAAGTTTGCTTTAGGCACTTGGGAATAACTTAGAAGCATTCCTTAGATTTCTACACCCAGGACTACGTCGGTGATCATAAAATCTTTCCAGACGTCTCGGCACAAACGTGGATTGGTTTCATGCCGATTACAATCGCCGGCGCCTATGCTTTTTATACTGTAAAATGAATAGAATCCGTGTTTTAGCCTCGTTTTGAATGAAATTTGCGCTTCACATTGCATATCGCTCTTTGAGTTGAAACACTATTGCTAGCTGGTGTAGTCTAAAATGATCACCATCAAGACCATGATGAAAAAGAAGAATATATAAGAAACCGCTCCAAGATCTTCTATTATCGGAGTCTTAGGCAAAATGGGTTGGCCTCTGATCTCCTGTGAGGTCTGCACAATGTTGATGTGAAAGATGTGCGTGACGTGGTGTTCATTGGCGTCAAGGTTTGCACTGTCGTTCTTGCCCATGTTGTTGGAGTTGACCTTGAGAGCGGCAAATCATCACTCGTCACTCTCATCATCTACAAAGTATTTTACAGTATCATCTGCTGCATAATCTTCAGGTTACTTCAAGACTCACACGACGAGAGGCTCGTTTCTTCTCCATGAACCGTCACGTCATTAGAGGTGAATGCCACCCCGATTACAAATCTTGGGCGAATGCCCGTGATCTCACGAGAGCGTTGCCGTGGCCCCAAAGGCTTCAGAGTCGGCCAATACAGACCAAGCTAAGCTTGAGAGACGCTCGATGAAGTTTATTTAAGAGCATCGTACCTACCACTGCATCCTCAGAGAAGACAAATGTTTCTTGAGGGCTCCTAGGGTTCTCATTGTTAAGAGGGTCAAGAGCACCGTTGGCGTGTAAGCGGGCAAGAGTTTCTCATAAATGACACCATGGCCTACCCATCCCCGGCTTCGTCTATCACTCTTCGGCGGTTCCTAGTAATTTAAGTATCTCAATCAACCAATACGACTACTGCATGTCACCAAACTTTACGAGAATAATGTCTGTCTTGTATCATTTATGCGATACTTAAGACTTATTTCTCAGCATTTAGGCGGAGGGGCAGCACTCAATGCTGGATTTCATGCTGCTAGGTTATTATCATTGCATTGACGGATATCCTTTTTGTTGTTTGCCTAGAATTGCACACGTATAAATGTGGCGACTCGCCACCTCCCTTCTTTGCATGACAATCGTACTCGTGGATCCACGCAGCAATGTTCAACGATGCTCTCAGTTCTCGGGCAGGATGTCAAAAGTCCCCATAGTGTTGTGGTAACTCCCCTGGCCCCTTAAAGGCATGTTCGTCACTACTGAAGCGAGTCCATCTCAGCCACCCATCGTGCACACATCCCCCTTCATTATCCCTGCTTCTGTCCATGTATTCTATCTAAGGATGATAGACCGATTTCCTCACGTCGCTTGATCACAGCTCTGACCGCCTACAAGGCATAAGATAGTTGGGAAGTGATCAAGAAGATCGACGCATATTATCTCTACAGATATGATACCTGAAATGCTAGAATAGTGACAATATATAGACTTCGACATATCTATGATGAAAGAAACACGACTAGAGCATGGTGAAGGTCAGATCGCACGGAGTGACGCCGCGTCACACCAGCGCGACGCTCCGGGTCATCGTTCTCATCCCGTCTGAATTGGCTCTTGGCCAGCCGATATGACATGAGAAGAAATGTCTGCAGCTACTGTAAAGAAGGTAACAAGAATCGTTCTCCGAAATCTTGCTCATCTATTCTTCGACTACACTGATGCTGCATTAGCGGATCTCAGCATAGTCAGCAGCAAACGTTGTTACGCTTCGTAGAACTATCACTTCTCGCTGTTATTACTGTCTGAGTATTGTGACAAAGTATTCATATGAAACTTAAGATGAAGACTCTGTAGAGCGATACTCCTACTTGACGAAAGCACTCATACTTACGACGTCTAATTTACACGGACACGGAAGAAGAACATATTGCCCGGTGGGCAAGACAGGTGTTTCATGATACGGTAGCTTTTATCAAGACAAAGACTTAAGAACTCGACGCTGGTGGTAAGTATGATGATTGGAATGCGGCATTGCTCAACATGGGACTCTCTTCCCGTGTGATAATGCGAGTTCTCGACCCACGCTTCAAACAGATTCGACTCCTCGGGGACTTTTAGGTGATCTTGCTATTTTAAGAGTCACTGGCTCAAGATTACGTGGTCAGCCCAATGAGATCTGTCTTATTCGGCTTTTTTCTCAAGAAATGTTATGTTAGAATCATAACATTTGTCCAAGACTCGCCCGTAATTAAACTCATTATACAGGCAAGTAGTAGTACGTCTCTATGCCTCCCAGAGCCCTGGCTATACCTTGGAGAATAGCCACAAGATGATGGATGATCATGATGAAGTTACACGAGCCCGACTCTGTTCCTTGTCTCGTAGTCACTGGAACCACCGTTTCTTCGAGTCCTCATACTTTAGTAGGCATGCATGTATACCGCGACCACCCGTAGGCCATTCTTGCAGACACAATGTCACCAGGCAAAAATTGTTATGGAATTACATTTAAAGATGGACTGACTTCATCAGGCATTCCGGTCCCGGACACAATTTTGCGGCGTTTTGCGTTTTACCTCAGCTCTGACAACTGACTTCGCTCGCTGAGTACCGGGCTGACATGTTCTGATGCTATAAGAGGACCTAGACAAGTGGTAATGAAAGACGTGCTGCCCCAATCCATGATTCTCCCAACATACTCAACGACTGCCGGAGATGACGACAGAAGGCCGACATAAGCTCATAATGACAGTCTTGCCATTGCCCAACATTGCAATTGTGTCGTACAACTCTTGGGAATCGTCAGTAGTGTTAGGTACATGAATCCGGTTTTTCGCATTGTCGTAAGAGACTTGATTTTTTAAGATCGAGAAGGCTGTTTTATATCAGCATTCGTGAGATTAGACCATGCCTGCGCGATGTCATAAGTTTGGCATTCCAACATGCCGTTCCCGAACCAACAAAAGCTCAGCAAGAGCGAGCACAGAAGCAAGCGACGAGTAAACAAGTCCTAGGACTGCCGTCACAGTAGCGCTTTCTAGTATATAAAAGCATGCTTGTAGCACAAAGACTAAATCGCCCAGGCAAGCAATTTTGCTCTTCTCCTTCGCTAACGTGATTGAATAAATCGAAATCCTTTAGGAATTTATCAAAGCATATTGGGAATGTTTTATAGCAAGCGACCGAGGTGGTTTACCTGACCCTTATCCTTGCTTCGAATCACTGGTGTCTTCTCTATTCCTTACAACTGCGAATAAGTGACAGACGGTGTATCGCTGATAACTTGTGCCACGATTTGGGTTGACGCTGTGTTCTGCGTTATATACAACTTGCCGCTTAATAGCACAAGCGATTACAACGCAGGCAGCAAATTGTCTCTCCTGAAACTCACATAACTCATAGCTAAACTCGTATTTATATATGAACGATGTTTCCCCAAAAGCGTCATGGGGCCATCACAGAACTCATTCGGATAGCCATTGAAGTGCTGTGAACGGCGGTGGTGATTGCTCGGACCGTAATTCCGACAACCATGAACCCTTCCAAGCTATTTAAAGTCAAAAGAGCTTAGAAGTAACTCTCAGACGCAAGGAGAATGTCCGTTCTTTTGCAGGCGTACTGGATGAACTCGTGTGTAGGAAAGAGTCTGGTTACGCAAACCAGCGATTACCGTTGTTCTCACTACTGGTGGCAAACTCATACCCGTCGCCGTACTGCCGAAATCATGTATCTCGAATAATCAGCGGGTTTTGAACAGAGATGGAGCCCAGAGACAACACAGCCCATGAACCTACATCTAGGCTCTGTACGTAGGCTGGAAGTATGCGAGTCCATCAGTTTTATTCAATGGATGTCATGAACAGAACGCACCAATGATGACAAAGCTTACAATTGAAGAACAACCATACTCACAGGGCCAGGCATGGCTTGTTATATAGCTGCGATGGCGTGCTTTTCACGACATCACGATGTTCAGTAGACCAGCCGAATCCTGCTTTCCTTTCAAGGCTCGAAGACATCATCACGGGCCCTTGAATGCGCCGACTTGACGATCCAACCCGGCCCGGTTCCCTTCAGCAATCCCAAGTACACCTCTCAGACCTCCAGCTCCTTCAGCCCATCTACCAATAACCGGCCAGCCAAATGTAAACTCCCATCAAGCATCAACCGGAGCTGCTCCCGCAAGACCTCCTCCCCTCCGGATCCGAACCCGGTGGCGCCCACCCCCAAAGCCGAGTCCAACCTCACCCTCCAACTCCCGACCTACACAACCCTTACAGACCCATAAGAGGAATTGCAACAACCACGCCCCTAGCACATACCCGCACCAGACAAGAACACTTCCAAAACCACCCGACCCCAGCCCTAAATCCAGAGGCGTGTCTCTATCCTCCCTCCCCCAGAAATAAAGACAGAGAGACCCGGAAAACCGAGGCGGGGTGCGTAAGTGCTTTACCGGACGAGGAGGGAGGGAGGGAGGGAAGATCCCGCGCCCTCGGGTCCTGCGATCCCGCATCTTCCCGAAGAGGGCCCCCATCCATCCACCGGGACTGGGAAGCATCCGTACCTACACTACTACACCCCGGGAAAAAGTCACACAGTCCCCACAAAGATTACTTTGACTACATGTCAAGCTCATCGACGGAAAGAGACTTGCGAGATGCAAGATGCGGCGGACGGGAACGGGGGGGAAGATGTGACGGGGTGCATGGCATGGCCTCCACGCGGGAAGGTCAGTTTAGTCTCCAGTCCACTTAGATCTTCAGCCCGGGCCAAAACTTCTGTTCCTGAACTTCAACTTCACCCTAAAGGTGTTCAAACACCAATCTTGCCCCCCGTGGACAACTTCCCAATCCGTCAACCTTCACTACCAAGAATTCAAGGCCAAGCTTTCGTGTCAAGTCCAATGTTCATCCCAAACCTGTCAAACACAGGCACAACCCGAGCCACGTGACCTGCTTCCATCCAACCAATCAAATCCCACCTTTTTACTCTGCTCTCTTCCTCTAATTCCCGAACACCACCCA
This sequence comes from Colletotrichum sp. SAR11_239, assembly GCA_025328985.1. Lineage (NCBI taxonomy): Eukaryota > Fungi > Ascomycota > Sordariomycetes > Glomerellales > Glomerellaceae > Colletotrichum > Colletotrichum sp. SAR11_239. The sequence goes on from JAKMWZ010000064.1 coordinate 150,880, forward strand.
CTTTTTTATTCCCGCCGGGGGACGGACGGCCAATGCTCCCTCCCTCGCAATGACAGTCAATGTCTGTGTGTGCTGCTGTGCTTGCTGTGTCGCGCGAAATTTCGGGAGCCGCAGCGCAAAAAGCTCAACAAAACCACCACCACCTCTTCAACCCGCCAAACCACGTCCACGACCACGCTCCCCCTCCCCTCTCAATCTTAATCCGACGACGACAAAATGGCCGCTATCGTCAAGGCGATCAACGCAAAGATCAGGTCTAACCCTGTGACGGACTATGTCTGCTCTACCCGTACGTGCCTTTTCCCCTCTCGAATTTTTTTCAAGGTGGAGGGTCCGCGGCCGGAGTTAGCGGGGATTATCCGCACCCAAGCTCCCCAAAGGGAGAGCATCGCAAGCTCTGGAAGCTTTAGATTGCTGTCGCGATGTGATGGGAAGCTCTGGGAAGCCCAAACAAAGCGAATTGCATCGTTTCCGGGGCTTGCGGCTGAGAAGAAGCCGTGCCGTCACCGGCCTGGAGCTCCGGCGCCGGAGGCCCGGGAAGGCTGAAGCCTGTCGCGATAGCTTCGCGGATGAGTCAAGCCGAGAATGATATAGCTAATAATACTTGACCAACAGACTTCTGGGGACCCGTCTCCAACTTTGGTATCCCTTTGGCCGCCGTCATGGACACCCAAAAGTCTCCCGACCTGTACGTTTCCCCGCCGCCGCCCGCAATCGCAATCGCGATATCTGCATCCGCGAATCCGCACCCTGATAAGGAACTTTGATATACTGATACGCACACCACACAACAGCATCTCCGGCTCCATGACCGGTGCCCTTTGCATATACTCCGCCACCTTCATGCGCTACTCTCTCGCCGTCCAGCCCAAGAACTACCTCCTCTTCCTCTGCCACTTCGTCAACGAGGGTGCCCAGCTCACCCAGGGCTACCGCTGGCTGCAGTACAACCAATGGGGTGGAAAGGAGGCCCTGAACGCCAAGAACGCCGTCGAGGGCGTCAAGGACAAGGCTGCCGCCGTCGAGGCCAAGGTCGAGAAGGCCATCGGCAAATAAGCCCTCGACATACCTTGAGAAGGGGGAAGGGAGCTTTCTTTATGACAGAGTGGGGGTCGTTCGGGGGCGTAGGATTGACGCTTCCTCGCCGTCGAGGTGGTTACCAGCTGAGATGTGGGGGCGGCTCTCGCAACGCCCGGGAGGGATGTTCCGAGTCTCGTTGACCACGAGTGCCGTGAATGAAGACGTGATAGGAGGAATCCCCGTCTGAGAGGTCATGGCTGGCCCCCGCATCACCAGCTGGGGCGCGAAACGTGGGTGGTAGCTGGCGGTTTACTGTACCATCATCACCTTTGCATTGTTGACATGCCTTTTTTCGTCTTTTTTTCCTCCCGGGAACGGGACCCCTGATTCCCCGGGGCAAACATCCAAGGACGCGGGCCTTTTTTATCGTTCAGTCTCCGGCCCGCTATTTCGTATAATAGAAAAAGCGAAACTGTTTCTGGGATCTATGGTACGTGTGCCAACTTCGAACTGTGAGAGCCAGAGACAATTATGTTCAAAAAGGTTGAGTGACAAAGTGTGTGAGAGAGAGTTTCTCTTGGCCGCGATAGCCAAGAGGTCTGGAACTTGGATGTGGAGGGTAGCAGTGACAACGGCGGTTGCAATCATGGTCGAGCGACGGTGCTTTGATGGTGGACCGCCGCACTCGGGGCCTTGATCCGAACTATGGAAAGTCTGGAAAGGTTTCCCCGTTAGTTTCTTCGTAGTTTTTTTTTTTTTTTTGCGCGCATCCATTGTCGGTGGTGCAGTGACAGCTGGACGGAGCGGAGCGGAGCCCTCCTATTTCGGGCGATTCGCGCTTTGTTTCAAGGGCCGGGGCCAGAGACAGGAGGTCGAGGAGGGGTTGACCAGGACTCTGGACAAACAACGAGAGAGATTCGATGAGTCAAAAATAGGTGTCGTCTCATCTCGTCCACAGGTTGCTCGAACGTGGACAGACTGAATAGTGGATGTCTCTCCGAAACTGCGAGAGCACCGACATGACCCCCACTCTCTCTGTCGATGTTGGCACCTGGGCATGATCTCGCCGGACGGCCGGCCGAGTGTAGATCCATCTCGTCCCTGGTGTCCTTGGCACCGCCGCGCATGCACCGCTGGAGTCCGGCGTTATTAATCGTGGGGTGCAGGGCGGGTACGAAGACTGCTGCGTATGCCTCAAATAACCTTTGATATCCGCCGACTCGAAAGAGTCACACACGGCAGGCGATCACGCAAGGTGGCAGGGAGAAGGGGGGCGACCAGCACCGATATCAGGAGCTGAGGCGGCCAGGCTGAAATAAATGTCGCATAGTGTGGTGATGTTGTGGCTAATTCTCATTACCATCGACAACTCCATCGTCGGCCAGCCTCGTTGGCGGACTGGAGATACACCGTGACGCACTATGTTGCGTGCGCGCTTTGAGTGAATGGGGGCATGGGAAACCAGATGCCGGCAGAGCCGACGTCGGAGTATCCAGATGTGGTTGGGGAGTCATCACCATGGTAGGTATGGCATGGTGGGTTTAGGTTGGTGAGCAGGCAATTTTTTTCTTTCCTTGTTGCAAATGCCGCTCGCGCTTTGATATCGACGCGATTGGATCTAGCGAGAAAAAGAGAAAACGGGGACGTCAAGGCTTCGATGGGGGGCCAAGAATCTTGGAAACGACCCGGAACATTGGGCTTGAACTGCGCAGGATAATCTGGCCGAGTCGCCCGCAGGCTTGCAGCACAAGTGAGATCCAGAGTGGCACCTTGGCGGTGTAACGAGTCGAGATGGTTGATACGGCGAGTTGCAGTTGCACCTCGAGATGCACCGGCTCAAAGCCGATGGTTCAGTCTCTGGCGTGCCCGATCTCATAGGACTTGTTCCTCTTGGGGAACACGGGACAAGACCCAGGCCCAGCGTGGTCCGGGGATTTCACCTCAAGAGTCAGTGGACCGGGAATAACTTTCGAGTAATATGGGGGCTGCGCGGTTTTGTTTTGACGGAGGGACCTGGGCGATTTGGGTCCTGTGCCTGGGATGGTGCGCTTCTGGCGAGTGGCTTCATGGCTGCCGTCTTGTAGTTACATGTGGTCAGTGATGATCCAACTGGATGGACATCGTAAGGTGAAGTGGGCGGTCGCGGCGGCGGCGGTTGGCGGTTCCAGTAGCCAGTCCGGGCCAAGGTCGGCGTGGCCTGCCTTGCCGTGTCGCATCCCATCCCATCCCAGGGCTGGTCGTTGGTGTGGTTGGTGGCGGAAGGGTAGCCGGCGGTCGCTGTCTTGCGGGCATGCCCCTCGGTGCAAGAGGCCGAGGTTGACGATATTTCGGATATTGTTTTTCTCCCTAGCGAAGCCGTCTGGAAAAGAATAAGACGTCACAAAGGGTAAACAAAAGGCAGAACCCTGTGCAAGTCACCCCGTGCACCCCGCATTCTGCGACGAGCTGGACCGCGAGGCGAAAATGGTCAGGAACGGCGTCCCGAGAACTTCATCGCAACGACTGATATCGCCTCGAGTTGTCCCGAAGAGAAGCACGGGCTGGGTGGACGTCAGGCCGTCGAGAGAGGCGGACGTCCGATCCGTGACCGTGTAGTCGGGTGGACAGCCGTGTTATCCTCGGCCTTCGGCAGTGGTCGCGCCCGGGAAGAGCCCATACAGGCTTTTCAAGCTCTGGGGAGTCCCGTGAAGAGCTCGTGAGATTGCGAGGATTGCCGAGCTGGGTGCAATTCTCTCGGGATTGGGGACATTATGTCGGTATCTTGGTTTACGAAGAAGGGTGTGCAGTGTTTTTGGTGCATGAAACCTTGCTTGCCTTGTGACAGGCGCCACCACTTGCAGAATGAATGCTTCAAGGTTGTGTGCTTGGGGGAGGTGCAAGACACCGGCACTCGGCGTGTCTTGCCAATCCAATTGGCTTAATTTTGCAAGTCAGGTACGCCTGGCTGCTGGTCTTTCCTCTTACTGCGTAGGCTCCTCAGGTAATTCGTGCTTGGCTCTTTCAAGCAAGTAATTACGATAAGGCAGTCGCTGCTTTCCTGACTCTGACTCTCTTTGCAGGCTGGATTTTCCCTCCAATGCAGTCTGCAATTGCCATTGTCGCTATGCCGCAATTGGCTCTGTTGCTTCCAGGAATCTGTTAGTCAAACCGGAGGAAAGCAGTTTTGTATCGGCGGGCTGTGGTTGGCCAATTGGTTGGGGTTTAGCGGTGTTTTGCGACCCCGCCATCATCGCCTTTTACTTTTAGATTTACTACCACGGACACTTGTTACTTGTCAGGTAACTCGAAGTCGTGTTTGAGGGGGAAACTGACATGGCAAGCGCTGGCGTCTCAACGGCGAATGCACCCTCGTCTCTGGCGTGGATCTGGGCCTGAGTCAATGTGCGGCGGTGCTGACGTTTAGTCTATAGATATCAAGGTGCCGCTTTCTGTTTTGTTTCGTTGTTGTTGATTGCAGATCCCATCTCTGGGCATTCTCAGCAACTGTCTCAGGAGCTGCGGTCAAGGCACCGGCCCGCCGGGGAGACTGAGAGTGAGAGGCTGGGCGTGGGCATGGGCAATAGCCAGTATCTCAACCGTGGAAACACCTGTGGTATCTCTCGGTCAGGGATGGGCGGGGGGCTTGCTGCTATTCTCAGGGCTTCAGGGCTGCTCTCGGGGCATTGCGAAGCCAAGAGGTATCACCATCTCAGGTTGGGATTTCACATGTATCCGCACGTTACGCTACCAGGATCTGGGCTCCAGGGTCATCAGCCAGACGACGAGCAGCAAGCAGAGAACGGGCAGTCTATTGAAAGATTGACTAACTGCATTGCCCTTTGAGGCAAAGGATGCTCGATGAAATGTACGGGACACAGCAGCGTGATCATCGCCGTCGTCAGGTGGGAGAGGTACAAACGCCGAATGCCGGCGAGACATGCCATTGCATTTCTCAGGGCGATGAGGCTTGGGACAGGAAGGAAAAAAAAAAAAAAAAAAAAAAAAAAAAAAGGGTAGCCGCGACAAAGCGTGCTGTTTTGAGTGGGCAGCTGCTATCGCAGGGTGGCCTAAGCTCCCGTCCCAGCAGCAGCAGCAACAGCCAGAGGTAAGATCCGCTGGAGGTAAGGAAGGTAAGAAAGGTCCGGTACGTACCTGCTTGCTCTTCAGGATGGGACTTGGGACTTCCATTGTACCGCGGTACGCAAACCCACCTGGACACCCCTCTACCCCTCCCCCTCCTCTGGTCCTCTTTCCACCAGCTACACCTCCCATCTGATGCACCTGGCTGGCTGCCACGCACCTCATCTCGCGGCATCTCGCTCCTCGACATGGAGGTACCCGGATACTTCTCTACCTGGCTGCATGCCTTTACTTCGCGCTAGCTGCTGGAGACAAGGTCCCCTCCTTCATGACGACGAGGGGCGACAGGGGAGGGGCCTCTGGTGCCGTCGCCAGTCGGTTTCTACTTTCTCACCACTCCCTCACAATCGACCACCACGTCTCGCGGAGAGGTCGGCCTTTTCGTGCGTTGCCAGCCCCAGTGCCAGTGCCAATGCCATCTTTAGGTTGGTCTGAAGTCGACGGATGGACATGGCCCTCTCAGATGGATCTGTCTGGTCTGGTCTGGTCTCCCCTCCTGCTGCCCAGGGTGTACCTACGAGGAGACGAGCCCTGGCGAAGAGGGAAGGACTGACAGACATGCCATTTACCTTTCTGGCACCAACCCAGATACAAATAAAATCCCCTCATCCCACGAGCTTCGTGTTCATCCCGTCCCTTCTCTCTTCCTGTCTTCGTCCTCCGCCATCTGTCCGCCGGCCGCTGCTGTTCTTGCTGCTGCGTACATAGTATTACATCGTCGTTTGTGCTCCCCCAGATACCACTGCTTGTTCGCATCCACCACCGTCATACCCCCCCACCCACCGACATCCACTCCCGTACCCTTCGGTCGGACGGGTGTAAGAGCGCAAAAAAGAAAGAGAGAAAGAGCTGTGCTCGCTTGTCATCGAAGCTCTCTACCTAACCCCGGCAAAGAGCCAGCAAGCTTCCCTAGCTACCCCTCGGCTTTCATTCCACGTCCTCTCACTTCAGGACCCCGTCGAATCGAATCCCGTCGGCTCAACTTCTCAGCCCACCACACACGGCGCGTCTCTCTGCTTCGGTGCTTCGGCTCATCTGGACTCTGTTCCCCCTGACCCTTGTACCCGCCGCCGCCGCATCTGTTGCTGCTGCGCCTGATCTGCACCTGAAAGACAGGCGGCCAGAGACCAGACCACACACACCCCCAAGCAAGCGGCACGTCCGACGAGCTTGTTGCGTCTAAAAGCTTGGGATTGGAAACCTGGGAGAACCCCACCAACCTAGACCAGACCCAAACCAAACCACCCCGCCAACCGAGAGCCGACGCAATTGTCTCGCACTTGAGACCTCAACAGCTTTCCCTGCCCCTCGGTCCCTTCAAAATAGGCCGTTGTCCCTCTTGAAACTCTCTTCCTTCTTTCCTCACACCTTCCCACACGCTGCACAACTGCCCATCATGGCCCAGACGCAGCCCACATTCAACGATGTCTTCGAGGACGGCGATGTCGAGGAGGTCCAGAAGGACCCCCAGACCATCCACCACATTCGTGCCAACTCGAGCATCATGCACCTGAAGAAGATTCTGGGTAAGCTTGAGCCTCTTTGAGCTGGCTCGAAGCTCGAAGGAGCTATCCGAACCAATCCCTCGAGAATTGCGCTGACCAGTGTCTTCATATGCCTCTAGTTGCCAACCGTGGTGAAATTCGTAAGTACATCCATTCATCCGGCCCTGACTCACGCAAGCTAACAGTCGTTCAGCCATTCGTGTATGTTGAACCTCCTCGACGCTCGAGGTACTATCTAGAATTGCAATGCTTACTTTTCCGCCCGTCTAGATTTTCAGAACTGTAAGTAACCCAACCAGTCGCGCCATCACATCTGGCGACGCATCGCTGACTCTCTGTAGGCTCACGAGCTTTCATTGCACACCATCGCTGTCTTCAGGTAAAACACATCACCTGGCCCGAACCAAGTCTCGCATACTAAACATGGCAGTTATGAGGACCGTCTCTCCATGCACAGACAAAGTATGTCCTTCACGCAGCTGCGTCTTCTCTCCGTTCCCCTCTAACCATTGTTCCACAGAGGCCGACGAGGCATACGTCATTGGCAAGCGCGGTCAATACACCCCGGTCGGTGCTTATCTCGCTGGAGATGAGATCATCAAGATTGCCGTCGAGCATGGCGCGCAGATGATTCACCCAGGTAAGAGCACCCGGAAAAAACCACCATTTTGACATGTGCTAATCCACCGCCAAAGGATACGGCTTCCTGTCAGAAAACGCCGAGTTCGCGCGCAACGTTGAGAAGGCCGGCCTCATTGTAAGAGATCCTGTAGCAGCCCCTGAAATCTGACGACCCACTGACTCGGGGCCCGTTTTAGTTCGTCGGACCTACGGCCGATGTCATTGACTCGCTAGGCGACAAGGTCTCCGCCCGAAAGCTCGCTATCGCTGCCGATGTCCCCGTCGTCCCCGGTACCGAAGGCGCCGTTGCCACCTTTGAGGAGGTCAAGAGCTTCACCGATCAATATGGTTTCCCCATCATCATCAAGGCCGCCTACGGTGGTGGTGGTCGCGGCATGCGTGTCGTGCGCGAGCAGGAGAGCTTGAAGGAGTCCTTCGAGAGAGCCACCTCCGAGGCCAAGTCTGCCTTCGGCAACGGCACCGTCTTCGTCGAGAGATTCCTCGACAAGCCTAAGCACATTGAGGTCCAGCTCCTCGGTGACAACCACGGCAACATTGTCCACCTTTACGAGCGTGACTGTTCCGTCCAGCGTCGCCACCAGAAGGTCGTCGAGATTGCTCCGGCGAAGGACCTCCCCACCGAGACTCGCGATGCTATTCTCAACGACGCCGTCAAGCTAGCCAAGTCGGTCAACTACCGCAACGCCGGTACCGCCGAGTTCCTGGTCGACCAGCAGAACAGGTACTACTTCATCGAGATCAACCCCCGTATCCAGGTCGAGCACACCATCACTGAGGAGATCACGGGTATCGATATCGTGGCCGCCCAGATCCAGATCGCCGCTGGCGCTACTCTGCAGCAGCTCGGTCTGACACAGGACCGCATCTCCACTAGAGGTTTCGCCATCCAGTGCAGAATCACCACTGAGGACCCCGCAAAGGGCTTCTCCCCCGACACTGGAAAGATTGAGGTCTACCGCTCTGCTGGTGGTAACGGTGTCCGTCTCGATGGTGGTAACGGTTTCGCCGGTGCCGTCATTACCCCCTACTACGACTCCATGTTGGTCAAGTGCACTTGCCACGGCTCAACATACGAGATTGCCCGCAGAAAGATTCTCCGTGCTCTGGTTGAGTTCCGTATCCGCGGTGTCAAGACCAACATTCCTTTCCTTGCATCACTGCTGACGCACCCCACCTTCATCGATGGCAACTGCTGGACGACCTTCATCGACGACACTCCTCAGCTGTTCGACCTCATTGGCAGCCAGAACCGTGCGCAAAAGCTTCTCGCGTACCTTGGTGACGTTGCCGTCAACGGCAGCAGCATCAAGGGCCAGATTGGCGAGCCCAAGTTCAAGGGCGACATCATCCTGCCCGAGCTTCTCAAGGAGGACGGCACCAAGCTCGATGTTTCCCAGCCCTGCAAGAAGGGATGGAGACAAATCATCGTCGACCAGGGCCCCAAGGCCTTCGCGAAGGCCGTTCGCGCCAACAAGGGCTGCCTTCTGATGGATACCACATGGCGTGATGCCCACCAGTCGCTTCTGGCCACGCGTGTCCGTACCGTTGATCTCCTGAACATCTCCAAGGAGACCAGCCACGCCCTGTCCAACCTGTACGCTCTGGAGTGCTGGGGAGGTGCCACCTTCGATGTCGCCTACCGCTTCCTGTACGAGGACCCCTGGGACCGTCTGCGCCGCATGAGGAAGGCAGTCCCCAACATCCCCTTCCAGATGCTCCTGCGTGGAGCTAACGGTGTGGCCTATGCGTCCCTTCCCGACAACGCCATCGACCACTTCGTCGAGCAGGCTAAGAAGAATGGTGTCGATATCTTCCGTGTTTTCGACGCCCTGAACGACATTGACCAGCTTGAGGTTGGTATCAAGGCCGTCCACAAGGCTGGAGGTGTTGTCGAAGGAACCGTGTGTTACTCAGGAGACAGCAAGTTTCCCCTGTGTTTTATTCATGCCTATTGTCACATTTGCTAACGAATTTTCAGTGCTGAACCCCAAGAAGAAGTACAACCTCGAGTACTACCTCAGCTTGGTCGACAAGCTGGTTGCCCTCGACATCCACGTGCTGGGCATCAAGGATATGGCTGGTGTCCTCAAGCCCCACGCTGCTAAGCTTTTGATCGGCAGCATTCGCGAGAAGTACCCCGACCTTCCCATCCACGTCCACACCCACGACTCTGCCGGTACGGGTGTTGCTTCCATGGTCGCTTGCGCCCAAGCCGGTGCCGATGCTGTCGACGCTGCCACCGACAGTCTGTCCGGTATGACTTCTCAGCCCAGCATCAACGCCATCATTGCTTCCCTCGAGGGCAGTGATCTCGACCCTGGCCTGAACCCCGGTCACGTCCGCGCCTTGGACACCTACTGGCAGCAGCTGCGTCTGCTCTACTCGCCATTCGAGGCTCACCTTGCTGGTCCTGACCCCGAGGTGTACGAGCACGAGATCCCCGGTGGTCAGCTCACCAACATGATGTTCCAAGCATCTCAATTGGGTCTTGGAACGCAGTGGGCTGAGACCAAGAAGGCGTATGAGCACGCCAACGATCTCCTCGGCGATATCGTCAAGGTCACGCCCACCTCCAAGGTCGTTGGTGACCTGGCACAGTTCATGGTCTCCAACAAGCTCTCCGCTGAGGATGTCAAGGCCCGTGCCTCCGAGCTTGACTTCCCCGGCTCCGTCCTAGAGTTCCTTGAGGGTATGATGGGCCAGCCGTACGGTGGTTTCCCCGAGCCCCTGCGCTCCGACGCCCTCCGTGGCCGCAGGAAGTTGGACAAGCGCCCTGGTCTGTTCCTCGAGCCCGTTGACTTGGCCAAGGTCAAGCGTGACCTCCACAAGAAGTTCGGCGGTCCCGTCACCGAGTGCGACATCGCCGCGTACGTCATGTACCCCAAGGTCTTCGAGGATTACAAGAAGTTCATCCAGAAGTACGGTGACCTCTCCGTCCTGCCCACCAAGTACTTCCTGTCTCGTCCCGAGATTGGCGAGGAGTTCCACGTCGAGCTCGAGAAGGGCAAGGTCCTCATTCTCAAGCTCCTTGCTATTGGTCCTCTAAGCGAGAACACTGGCCAGCGCGAGGTGTTCTACGAGATGAACGGTGAAGTCAGACAAGTCACCGTCGACGACAACAAGGCCTCGGTCGAGAACGTCAGCCGTCCCAAGGCCGACCCCTCTGACTCTAGCCAGGTCGGCGCGCCCATGGCTGGTGTCTTGGTTGAGCTCCGCGTCAAGGACGGATCTGATGTCAAGAAGGGTGACCCTATCGCTGTTCTCAGCGCCATGAAGATGGTAAGTTTCTCTGTCGATATTGCTTGTGAGCTATATACTAACATGATACCCAGGAAATGGTCATCTCTGCTCCTCACAACGGCAAGGTCTCCACCCTCCAGGTCAAGGAGGGCGACTCAGTCGACGGCTCGGACTTGGTTTGCAGGATTGTCAAGGCTTAAGCGGGGACTGTTGGCGAGCGGTATTTTTTATGATTTTTAAGCACTACGAAAACTTATGTGACATGCTAATGTCTGGGGCGCGACGAACAGTTATCTGGCAGTTTGGACGTTTACTTAGAAGCAAATATATACCATGATTGAACGTATCCCACTATCTTTCTTGTTGCTAGTGCTGTTGTCGTCCTCGTCTGTCGTCCTCGTTGATGTCGTCTGTCGTCAGCCTCATGATCCTCACTATCTCAGCTGCCGTCATCGACGTCCCGATTTAGTTTCGCAAACCCAAGTTTAATTCAATCAGGACCAGATGAAAGAAGCTCGATGATATCGTGCAGTCTATCGGCTTTGGTCCTGACTTTACGTCCTACATCTCTGAAATTTCACAGGGGCCACCGTACAACTCTCCTGTGAATAACGACATATTTTGTCAACAAAACTGCTCTGTGAAGAAGAAATTTACAGCTTCGAATTGTTCTGTGACATATGCGAAAGCCAAAGAATGGGCGTTGTTTGCGATGATTCTTCGATGAGACGTCGTTGGTGTGGATTTGTGACGCCTCGGGGATATCGGCAAGTGACATCATTCGCCTGTCAGAGCTCCCGACCTCAACTCGCCAAACGTCTGCCCCTCGTACGAATCTCAAACCCAATTCATACGTCAAGCTCCGGAGGTCACTCGCTCTTTCTCACAGCAATTAATTCACGGTCGGCCTCACTTTTTACCAGCGATTCCCGTTTGTTCCACTGCGGTATTTAGCCTACACATCAGCTCACTCTGCACATATTCAAGCTTGCGATGCCATCTGACCCCGCCCCCGCCATGTCGTCTGCAACGAAGGAGATCCTCGGTCGCGTGCAGCGGATGGTTCCGCCCATGCTAGAGAAGTTTCACAAAGGTAAGTCATCCTCGCGAATTTGGCAGAAAGAGAGGCTGACGGTTGGTTCGTAGGACAGCTAGGCCGCGTCGCCGTCATCGGCGGTAGCGTGGACTACACGGGAGCGCCGTACTTCTCAGCCATGGCGAGCGCCAGACTAGGCTGCGATATGGTAGGCCCCCCAAAATCTCCCATTTCCACGATCCTCGCCATTCAGGCGCCCGCCGTTGAGTTCCCAACTGACATGCACAGTCACACGTAATCTGCACCCCAGGCGCCGCAGCCACCATCAAGACCTACTCGCCAAACCTCATGGTGCACCCCCTGATGCGCCAGTCCCCCTCCGAGGACACCGCCTCCGGCCCCCCGGACGCGGACAAGATCTCGGCGCCCATCGTCGAGATGCTCGCGCGCCTGCACGTGCTCGTCATCGGGCCTGGCCTCGGGCGCGACCCGCTGATGCAGGACACCGTCGCGCGCGTCATCCGCGCCGCCAGGGAGCGCTCGATCCCGCTGGTGCTCGACGCGGACGCGCTGCAGCTCGTGCAGAAGGACCCCGGGCTCGTGAAGGGGTACGCGCTGGCGGTGCTCACGCCGAACGTGGTGGAGTTCTCGCGGCTGTGCAAGGCGCTTGGGATTGATGAGGGGAAGGCGAAGGAGGGCGCGGAGGGCGGGAGGGATGAGAAGGAGACGGCTAAGGTTGAGGCGCTGGCGAGGGCGCTTGAGGGCGTTACGGTCGTGCAGAAGGGGGCGAAGGATTTCATCACGAATGGAGAGGATACCTTTATTGTTGACCTTGAGGGCGGGCTGAAGAGGAGCGGTGGGCAGGGAGATACGTTGACGGGGTCGATTGCGACGTTCTTGGGATGGAGGAAAGCGTATCTTGATGGGTTGTGGGATGCGGGAGACAGTAAGCTTGCAGAGGCAGAGTTGGTGAGATTGGCTGCGTTTGGAGGGTGTGCGATTACGAGGGAGTGCTCGAGGCGGGCTTTCGTCAAGAAGGGGAGGAGTTTGCAGGCGAGCGATCTCACCGATGAGGTTCATGGAGCGTTTATGGAGTTGTTTGGGGAGGTTGACGGACCTGCTGGGAGCACCAAGCTGTGAAGTGGAGGAAGGCAAAGGGGCCGATGCTATGATGATGAGCGACATCAGCCAGGAACATGTGTTTAGCTGACCGCCATTTTCTGACGTGAAGGGTGATGGTAATAGAAGATCTGTTATGCGGACCAACCCCGTCGAAGTCTATTTAAGCCTGGCAAGAGTGATGCTACTACGGAGCAGGCAAAATGTCTTCCAACCAAGTTGCTTTGTTTTGTGCCTAATTGAGAAAGATATCGCTGTAAGATGTTTCTCTCGAAACCAAGCTTCAATAATCTTTAAGCTGAAGCTCACATGATTTCATCTATCCCAATCGTTCTTCACTTTCCCTTCAGTATTCTAATTATTATACGTGAAGTGTCGCATCAGACAAGGCGTATGGCTGCGCAGAGTGTTTTTGTAATCACGTCCTTGCTCCCTTCACAATCAGGTCTCTTCCCCTATCTCTTGCGTTTTGCAGGTATTCAGCAGTGAATACATCATCAGCAGAACCTCATGAACGATCGGGCATATGAAGCTTGTCTCCATGTGACAACTAGAACCACTATGTAGCTCCTCGCTGCCTTCGCTGGATGCATCTCTCGCGTAGTTGGCTTCATCTGCTTCCCTTCGAAACGAACAGATCCGAAACGAACATGGCGATTGCGTGTTGCGCATGCTAACACCCAGCCTTTGGCGCAGCATTCCTTTTATATTCACTCTGTGCACCACGCACCTTATAAAAGGACCATCTTGGTATCATTTTATTACAGACAGCAACAATGTCGCTTGTGCTCCGACATTGTGTTGGTTTTCCAAGATGAGCAGCACCCCAGACGGCCTGTCAAGTTTGTGCAGTCTCTCAAGAGATTTCTCTCATCATATGGTCAGCGTCTTCTGATATTTCTATCCTTCTCTGAGTATTCGCCCAAGCATGACTTTTTCCGAGCCTAGATAACTCTCAAACCTTCCCTTCCCCACATAGAAGCAGAACAGCATAATCTGATGACGAACGGCGATCCCTCACTCCCATCGGCAATCAGGGCCAGACAGTTTCTCGCATTGTGTTGCAACAAGTTGAGATTATCATCAATAAGATGTATTTATACGACTCATCATCACCACTCTAAAAGCACTGCCAGAGCACGCTGGAGCCCACCCCAGCGTAGACCCCGCAACGTACACGAAGACAAGGTGAACTTTCGCGATCACCTGTATATAGGGGTTGATTGGTGTAACAAACAACAGCAACGAGGCAAATGAAATCTGCGTAACACATCTTCTGGACAAAAAGAAGCTATCCCAACTATCATCTTAACAGCCAGAGACAGAACCCCATGTTGCGGATGGAAGAACATAAGGCAACCTTCAAGAGTCACTTCACCGTCCGCCAGGCCTGTCGCTCCTCAAGTATTCCGTTATTAAGTACCCTCAAGCAACCGCAAATGGATCAAAGCTTGGAGACAACGGTACCTGTGTAAGAAGACGTTCAAAAAAACAGAAGGGGAGGCAATGGCTCACGTACGGACGTCAACCTGGACTCGGTTACATTGGCCTTTGGAGCTACGTTCTTGGAGTGAAGGGTGCAATTTTATACCTTTTACACCGGGTGGCCCTCGATAACGACGAAGCATGTGCTCATCACAGTCACCGACTGCCTTTCTGAAGCTACAACGGCCTCTCTCTCGTGTCGGTGCGGATGTTTGACTTGCACAAGAATACGGAGGCACGAATGATAGCCGGAGGATGACGGGCAGAGACGAGAACAGAGAAAGGATAGAAGTCATGCAAGAAGTCCCTTGAAATTCGTACATGCGAAAGTAATATATACAACCGCCTGAATCTCACCCACCGTTAGCCAGTTCAGACCCCAACGACTGGCTGTAGCGTATGGAAAAGTCAAACGGCCTCGAGACTCAACGAGATAGGCTCACTGCCTAAGCTCTCCACCGCCGGCCACTTTTCTCAAAGATGTGCGCGATAGCTACTGACCAACCGACTCAACCCCCCAAACGCCAATGCCGAAAAAACCCTAACCGTCCCTGATGCAGCCCGAAATGCCTCTATTCAAATCATAATCATTTCCGTCGTCGTGCTCACTAGAGTAAGCTTTGAAAAGCTTAAGCGAGGTAGCGGTAAGTCGGGGTCGAGACGTCCTCCACTCGTTCGAGGTACTCGCGGACAATCAGATCCTCGATGCGCTTTTTGATGAGGGTGACCTCGGGCGTGAAGCGACTCTTGAGTTGCTCGATGACTTCGCTAAGGAGGTGCGTATGGGTGAGCTCCTTGCGTTGCCTGTGAAATGTTAGCCAATACCACAGCGCAAGGCTGGCAGGATAGCATACTTCATGATTCTCACGAGCGCAGCGTCGATGACGTGAGCACGGGTCTGATTGTTCTTTTCTTCGGTTTGCTTCCTCTCCTCGTCGCCCTCGACCTTTGAAGTAGCGTTGATGATGGGAGCCTTGATACGCACTTGCTTGCTGACGAAGGCGCTGTTGAACCTGAATTTATCCCCGGCCTTGACTGACTTGGTGGCGGGCTCCTTGAGGAGAACCCTGGCCTTCGGGACGATGGAGATGGAAGCAAGAACCCTAGTGAGATCGGGTGTGGGAATGTTGGTCTTGGCTTGAATCTCCTCCAGAGACAGCTCCTGATCCTCCTCCAGTTCATTGAAAAGCATGAGAACGACCATGCCATATGTCGGGACATTTAGCTCATATCGTCGCTCGCGCGACAGCGGTCCTTTACCACCAGGGATAGCAGGGAAAACCATCTTGATATCTGCGCTACCGGTAGAGCCCAACCATGTCAACTTGCGGCCACTGCGGTTAGTAAGATAAAACTTGAGCAAGCTGTCTTGCAGGCGTTTTATCTCATCCGGCCAGTTGCAGCCGGCACCATCGGCGAATTGCGAGTTGCGTCCCATGATGTCGGGAGGCCATGAGTTGGTCGTCAGGATGTTGACGGCAAGGTCGATCTGCTTACGTTCGACATCGCCAAGACCCCTGATATGATCTCTGTAGCCGGAAGACAGTTCGGCGGACGACTCCATGTCTCGGAACATGCCCTCGAACTTGGCAGTAAACTGGTTGCCAAGTTCCTGCTTCATTCGCGAGATCATCGACTTCTCGACGTCATGACTCTCAGACTTGTTGTGCAGGAGACGCTTGGCGAGGTGCTTCTGGTAGTACCTCTCAAAGAGATCCTTGTCGGAAAGGTAGCGGATGACAGTGATGGCCTTCTCCAGCACCTCCTCAGTTTCGGTCTCGGTCTTGCCTCGGATGCCGCGGCGCAGATTGTCGTCGATAAACAAGGAGACGTATTCTGAGCTCTTGGTGAACATGTTGATGAAATCGGAGAAGCTCTTTGTCAGAGCGGTCTGGATGATCAAATCTTCCTGGAAACATTTCTTCCACAGATTGTCGAACTTATCCTTCAACTTCAATACATCGTCAACCCACTTGATAGCAGCAGCGGTCTGCTGGGCTGATGAGCTCAGAGTCTTGGCCTTCTCGGTGCCCTCGCCCTCCTCGCCGTCAGCCGCAGCCGCCGTAGCAAAGTTGGTATCCTTGAGGATTTGCTCAATCTCGAGACCGAGCTCAACGACGCGGGCGGAGAGAATCGTCTTCAGCGACGTCTTCTTCGGGTCGACCCTTGAGACGAGCTTGAAAAGAATGGATAGCTCCTCTTCCCGGTCGTAGTTGACCATGGACTTGAGTCCACTGCCCTCAAGATTCAGGAAATCGTCCAGATGCGCCGAGATCAACTCCTCCTCAACAACCTTAATCGACTTCTCCCTCGTCTCATAATGAATGGTGGTGTCGCATCGGTCGTTTTCCTCTGCAAGGCGGCGTTGCGTGTGCCGAAGCCAGGCACCGGCATCGGCATCGCGGAGCAAGCGCTCGCACTCCTGCTTGTAGTATTCTCTCTCAGACTGGAGGTACGCTGGTTCGAATGTTGTGAGATACAGCTTTTCCGACTCGTTCTCCTCATCCGACTCGTAAAGACAATCCAGCATCCGAACGATGTTGCGCAGCAAATGGCGGTCAATATTGTCTCCGTCCCGCTCCATGTTGATATGGTCCAAGATGACTGAGTTGAGGATGTCGAAGACGGTGTACTCGCCGCTCGAGTTGAGGCAGGCTCGCAGGATATGATCTCTAAACAAGCCGATAGTCGCAGTGTAGATGGACGCTCGGCGGGCGTCTTGAGTATATCCACGGTCGAGATACATGAGAATATCGGCAGTCATGTTCATTGAGGTGTTGTGGTGGTCCCACGAGGCCCTCACGCCCTTCAGGAAGTGCTCGCCCATCTTGCGTCGCTCGTTGACCGAGGTAGCCGAGCCGCCCATAGCAGCGCTGACAAGGTTTGCGGTGACGAGCTTGTCAATCTCGGGAATGACGTGTTCGGAGAAGTATTGCTCCTCATGCTGCTTGACGCGGTCGTACAACATCTCGCCCTTCTTCTTAAGAACAATCTTGTAGGAAGCTCGGTAAAGCTGCTCGAAAGAGAGGGTACTGCAGTTCTGGTTGTGAATGTCGGTAAGGGCTTGCTTGAGAGTTTCCCAGCACTGCTCGAAGTCGCTCGTGTCGATACCTGAGGTGAGCTGTTCATCTTGTCAGCCCGGTTCATCGGGATGTGCGGCCGCCGGGTGCCCCGTATCGATCGTCTGGTGTTTGCACCCAGCCAATGCCCAAACAGACAACCAATAGCCATGCTGAGCATGGGCAACATCGATTCAACGAAAGACGCGAATGAAATGGGTCTTCAGAGCTCGAGAAGAGAGATCTTGCACCAAAATCAAGCTTTTCATCGCGCCTTCCTTCCCGCAGTGACATATTGGGGTGACTTACCCTGCCCGGGCGGCGCGGGGGCCGAATGCGACCAGCCCGCATGGCTGTACCTCCTCCACCTCTGCCGGAAATCATCGTGTCTCCTTATGGATATCGAGATATCGTGTGTAGCGAAAATTCTGCCGGGAGTGGTGTTGTGGTTGACCGTTTCAGGTCGAAGTAGCTATCGTGGGCGTCTGAGTAAGTGGCGGCGGGGTAGCTTTCTCAGAAAGTGTGGTGGAGGGGAAGAAGTGGTAAGTTGTAGTGGTGCTGCGCTGAAAGAAGGTTGTCGGAGGAAGCGAAGGGAAGCAGAAGTCCTAGCTGGTCTTTGTAGCCTCAGTCGCGCAGGGCAGGAGGGAGTTCGCGACAGGAAGGATCGAAGGAGGCGGTATTGAACAAGGCATCGCAGACGGTACAGGCAGTTGTCTAGGTTCAGTTCACAATGAGCGTGGGAACGAAAGCAAGGCTGCACTGCACTACACGGCACACAAAACCACCCCCGAAGCCGGGATGGTCCGCGCGCACAAGGCGGAAGGCGCGACCGGGTTATCGGACCCAATCAATTCCCATCCTTATCCCAGCTCCCAGACGCACGGGCCAGCCACTTAGGACTGTAGGACCCTGATTCGTTGATTTCCCCTGCTGTGCCACATCTGAGTGCCACAGGTGGCGCTTATCCGTTTCAATCTTTTTACAGTGGGCTTGGGGTTCTGGAATCTGGAAGAGCAGTGACGGCATTCCCAGGACTTTTTTTTTGCGACCAAAGCTCCAATTCGCTTCCGCTTGACTTTTGCAAGCTTCAAGCACCACCAACACCAGCAGCCCAGCCACGATCCTACCCCCTCACCACACTCACAATACACAAAAATGGCCTCGCGCTCAACATTCACAAGATTAGCGCCTCTGCTGCGCCAAACAGCCCGCCCAACTACCTCCCCGATAATGCGCCTCATCCCCCAAGGCGCCTTCTCTCAAAGCCTACCCCTCCAACCGGCCGTCGCTGCGCGCCTCGCCCACTCCATCCCGAAGCCCAAAGCCGCGCGCGACCTCGAGAGCAAGACCGAGCAGCAGATCCGCCTCGAGTCGAACCCCCATTACCAGCTCGACTTCACCTGCGTGCCTTGCGACACCCGCTCCCGCCACAAGGTCTCCAAGCAGGGCTACCACCACGGCTCCGTCCTCATCACCTGCCCGGGCTGCCGCAACCGCCACGTCATCAGCGACCACCTCGGCATCTTTGGCGACAAGAAGGTCACCGTCGAGGATCTCATGCGCGAGAAGGGCAGGCTGGTGAAGAGGGGCACGCTCGGCGAGGACGGTGACATTGAGTTCTACCCTGACGAGGGCTCTACGGAGGCCGAGGCCGGGGCCAAGGCTGGCGAGGCCAAGAAGGAAGAGTCGTCATAAGGGACGCGACGGAAAACTGTCACTTTGTACAACATTGATATTTGGGGGCGATGCTTTGGACCACACAAAAGACGGCTTGGAGCCGTCGGGGTATGACACGACTGCATGGAGACGGCGTTCTGGATACCCATCACCACACACTTCTGGGCGACGAGACGAAGATGAAATGTAACAACAAAATAGATAAGAATCTCACATATGAGCGGGCGATGTAGCCCATGTACTATAAAACACCATGCATATCTTTGCAGCCTTTTTTCCCACCGAGAACGCCATACGATGCAGTCTTCGTGCAGACCTAGTAATTACCACCCCTTGTACGCCGTCCTGGCCGCCCTGTGCTCGGCGCTGCGGACCTTCTTCTTTTCCTTCTTCTTCTCCGTCTTCTTCCTCTTGTCCCTGCCGTACTTCTCCGGCTGCGCAATCGCCTCGATCTTGCGCTTGCTCGACCTCTGCTGTCTCCTCTCGCGCACCTCCTCCCTGATCTCCAACAACGTCTTGGTGTACTCGGCTGTGCCGAACTTCTTCTGCAGAGAGTCCATGAGGATTTGTGCCCTGTTCTTCAGGCCATCCAGCTTGGCCTTGAACTGCTCGTCGTTTGAGAAGGGCACGGGGATATTGGGGTCCGTCAGGTTTTGCAGGGGGTACAGGATGGTCTTGAACGAGGGCTCGAGGTGCTCCTGAGGCACGCGACGGCAAATCGTCTCCAAGACCTCCATGGCGACGACCTTGGGGGTGATGGCGCTTGACTTGGGCCGGACGTCCTTGCGCAGGAGGGAGGAGAGCTTCCAGAAGAGGTACTGGAGGTCCTTGAGGTGCTCCTCGATTCTGTCCTCCTCGGCTTCCTGCTCGTCTCTATCTCCAAGGGTCTCGGCTTCCGGTACGTTTTGCACCTTGACGGGCAGACGGGGACCCAAGAACACCAGGATCTGAGTGAGTTCCGTGGCAAGGGTGTCTTCGATCTCGGGCGTTCTCAAGGCGTACATTGTCAACCTCACCAGCTCCTCGACATCCTCGCAATCCAGGTCTAGTCCGTGAGACCCCTTGAGCGTCTCTCCCGCCTTGGCAGCCTTGCTGGCGTAGTCGGCGAGGAAGGCACTCAGAACCTTGGCGGTGCTCAACTTGACGGAGTTGTCAGGATGCGTGAAGCATCCGCGGATGTCGGCCCAGAGGTCCCGAGATTCCGAACCGAGGAGTCTCTCGGGGTATCTCTCAGTCAGGACCTGCACGTCATGGAGGACAGTGTTCATCAAATCCTCGTCAGCGACGCGGATATCGCCAGTCCCGACAATCTCCCCGATCTTGCCAAGAACCAAGTCCAATTCCTTCTTGTGCTTGGTTGAAGGCTCCCTGGCCTCGAAGAAGAACCCGAATGCCTGGAGAGCCAACTTCGTAACAGCTGCGTTGTCTTCCTGCTCGACCCATGAACGCAGAAGCGTCATGAAGTTCTGCATCCGCTCCTTGTCAGCCTTACGGAACATCTCCTTGAGCACCTCTCCGGCAGCGAGGCAGCACTTCTCACTGTCATCGTTGGCGAGCACCATGACCAGAGGCAGGAAACACGTGGCGATGGCTTCTTGCACGAAATCATCTGCCGACTTCGTCAACAGAAGATGGACGACCTCCATGACGGACAGACGACCGCCCTCTCGCTCGTAGGTCAAGTTGGCAACGATGAAGTTGAGCTGCTTCACCCAGCGCGCCTTTC
This sequence comes from Colletotrichum sp. SAR11_239, assembly GCA_025328985.1. NCBI lineage: Eukaryota > Fungi > Ascomycota > Sordariomycetes > Glomerellales > Glomerellaceae > Colletotrichum > Colletotrichum sp. SAR11_239. Next base: position 171,508 of record JAKMWZ010000064.1, read on the forward strand.
TCTGAGGGTAGTCCCTGAGGAACTGGAAGAAGGCTCCTCTCGCCAAGTCTCGCGTGTTCTGGTCATCGTTGGTGATCATGACGGTACCGACGTAGTCCATGGTATCGTAAACAACGGCAGTCTCGATCTTGCGCTCAAGGACGGAACGAAGGAAGTTGAAGGTGACGTGACGGTAGAGAGGCTCGGTAAGGTCGTCCTTGAGCTTGCCGAGCAGCATGTCGATGGCTGCCTCCTTAACGGGAATGTCCTTGCGCTCCCGAAGAATGACTGAAAGGAACTTCAGCGCAGCCTGGGAGAGGTCTGTAGTCGTAGATGTTGACATTGAAATGCTCTTCGAGGCCTCCCTGGTGGCGACCTTGAACAATTTCTCATCGTCCTCGTTATTGAAAGGGACTCTGACCAAGACACTGAGCAGCTTGAAAGCAGCAACCTTGACGTCGTCCTCGCCGCCCACGACAGCGTCACCAATAATGGGAATAAAACCAGTGATGTTCGCTGCAGTACGCAAGCTGTCGTGCTTCTTCCAGGCGGCCCGCAGAATGTCAAAGGCAAACTTGACCAGCTTGTATGTGTACTTGCCCGCGGTGCCGTGGTTGTCCTTCTTCACGCCCTTCTGGTAAAGATACTTCTTGAGGCGCGGATCGATCCTCGGTGCCTTCTCGGGCTGCTTGCTCTTGTAAACTTCCTGGATAACCTCGTAGCAGAACACCAATGTGTCACGGCTCTCCGCTGCAGGGTTTTGCAGCAGACCGGCGGTGATTCTGGCCAACAAAGCATCGATCTTGCGGACCAGCTTGAGGTCGACCTTTTGCAAGAGAAGAGATTGCAGTGGGTGCACGAGTGCGACGAGTTGGCTGATGGAGGCAGACTTGGCAATCAGCTCCATGGAATCTTGAGACTTGCTTGCCTTGACCTCCTTCATCTCACTGACGTATCCCTCAGCATCCTTCTCTTGACCGGCAGCACCGAAAATATCATCAATGATAACCGCCACGATAGACCAGAGAGTGTAGTCGAGATCACCCTGCTCAAATTCCGGGATGACTCTGAGCAACATGGAGTGAAGGGTGTATGAGAGAACGTGCAGCTGGTAACCTCGCTTGAGCGCGCCGCGAAGTTCCTTCAGAATGAAACCAAAGTAGGTCGGGCCCAGAACGGAAGCGATTTGCACCAGAGTATCTCTGGCCATCTCACGGGCTTCCCAGGACTTGCTGCGGAGAATGTGGCAGATATCCGTGAGTACACCAGCAAGCTTCTGGCCCATCTCCTCAGATGGGAGGATCTTCATGAGCTTGACGATGATGACACCGACAGGCACACGGTAGCTGACCTCGGATTCATCCTTCTCGTGCAAGTGCTTGATCAAGGTAGGAAGGAAGAGGTTACTAACGTCGGTGCTGAGCTTCGCCTGTGCGGGAACGGTGCGAGCAAGTCTCAAGTTGGAGGGGGAGGCAGCCTCAGAGCCATCCACTTGCATGGGCTCAACGTCAGTGGCCTTTGATTCCACGGAGACGACGAGTGCATCGCTGAATTTGCCTAGTAGCTTGTTCACCTGCTTCGGCAGATCAGGCTTTGACTCCACGAAGCTGATGTATCTCTGAAGGATCACACGGTAGGTCTTCCAGTCAAGGGATAGGGCCAAGTTCGCAATCGTGATTGTCGCCTGGGCGCCCAAACCTTGGTCGTCGGTGCCGTATGCGCGGCCGAAGATGAAGTGCTCCAGCAGCGGAATGAAGAACTTGCCCAGGTTCTGGCTGCTGATTTCGTGGACCTCGTTGGCAGTCTCGAGAAACCGGATAGCTTCCAATTGACGGGAAGTTGCAGGGCTGAGAATGTTGAAGAAGAAAGGCAGTTCGGTGGTGTCCTCGTCAATATCGCCGCCAAGGAAGCCCTTCAAATCCGCCACAGGTTCCCATGTGGGCATCTGGGATATGAGGTACCCAAACACTCTGAGATACTCACGTCTGACAGTAGCCGACTCCTCGCAAGCTCCGGAGTATATGGACTTGAGCACGATATCCCTCATTTGTTTGTCAAACGCTGCCTTCGAGGCTTCGTCTTGGCACGTTGCTACCTCGCTGATGAACTTCCGAAGACCGTCTGCAGAGTTTGACGCAAGGATGCCGTACTCCTCATCACTACGAATGAAGAAGATCAAGTTGTGCAGGAGCGCGAGCCACTGTTTGGGAGTAAATGGCGTCTCCTTGTTCGTAATCTGAGTGAAGGCCTTGAGTCTCTTGTCATAGTCCGGCTCATCAATGCGGTCCGGTGCAAACGCATTGAGGGCGCTGCAAAGCTCGGCAACTTCCTGGATAGTGGCATCCTTGGCGGCAAGAGCCGTAAGAACACGAGCCAGAGACGTCCTGTTCTCTCTGTCTTTGAAGTAGCTGAATAGGGCCGCCAGAGTCTCATAGATAGCGATGTTAGCAGTCGTGTCCTCCGCCTCGGAAGCACCCAGGATGTTGATGAAACGCTCAAGAATGAGCAGAATCCTGCCCTTGGCTTTGGGGCTGACCTTGCGTGCGGGCTGGTTGAGAAGTTTAGTTGAGATATCCAGAGTTTGCTGGACGTTCTGAGAGGTTTCAACCATAGGAGAGAGTTCGACAATGGTTTCAATGCAAGCTTCCAGCAGCTCATTGCCCATCTCCGCCTCAAGTGCAGTGGTAATTGTCCTCAAGATCAGCTCCATGTTCGCGTCAATGAGTTCAACGCGGATAAGTTCATTGAACTCAGACTCCTCGGCAGGAGCCTGTGCCAGCTTGAAGAGGTTGCGGACGATGCTGAGGGCGAACACTTTGACGTTTTCCTTGGCCTTCGGCACCGAAACGCATTCGATAACCTTCGGTAGAATCTGGCTGTTGATTGACAAGAATAACGCAGCCTTAGGAAGCTGGGACCACGTCCAAAGCAGCTGCATAATACCGGAAATCGACTGGGCGGTCTCAATAGGCAACTTCTCGGTCCTGGGGACGATGACCTCGTTGACGATAGGTTCCGAGTACGGCGACCAGTTGAAATCCTGCGCATTGCGGAACAGGGAAATGATACACTTCAAGCCGGTTTGGCGGATGTCCTTATACAGCGACTCCTGAGACGCCTCAGTGGGTTCTTCGTCCTCATCATCCTCCTGAATCGCCGTGTCCCGGAGTCGCCGGCAAGCGGAGATCAAGCAGTACAAGATAGGATGCAAAAGTCTCTCGACATAAGGCCCAACATGAGCGCCGAGCTCGTTGATGAGGGGCAGCATCATGTTCATGAAACCGACTTGCTTGCGAGGAGGGAGAATTTCCCGATCGAACAAGCTGGAGCGGAAACCAGACTCATCAATAACGCGAGCGTTCCTCAGGCTGCCAGTCGCGATGTCCAAGAAACTTCCCATGTCCTCTACACTCAGGTTTCTCAGAACGGTCAGACGAGTAGCCAGCAGGCCATGACGGCCACTGGCAGCTCCCTTTTTAGAGATGGTTCTTCCGTATAAGAGTCTCAGAAGCACAGGCATGAGCTCAGCCCGGTGCTCAGGTCGAATGACTTCGTCGCTTTGCAGAAAGACGGTAACCTCGTTCTTGAATCTGGCTTCGTCGAGGAGGTACTCCAAGTTTTCCTTGTAAGGTGTGACACCCTTTTGCTTCCAGGCGAGGATAGCCTTCAGTGCCTGCTTCTGTACCTCGATATCACCATTCTCCATGAGGTGGAGAAGGGCACGGTACACCTTCTCATTCTGGTACAGAGACTTCGGGTTGACAAACAGAGCGAAGACACCAACGAGTGCCTTGCGGTCCTGAAGTGACCAGTCCTCTCCACTAGACTGAGGCTCTTCATCGTCCTGGGCGTCAGATGCATCATCCTCATCAAGAGCCCAAGGCAAGAAAAAGGGCACCAGCTTGCGCGAGTGTTTCTCAGCAGACGAAGGCATGGCAGTAAAGACCTTAATTGCCTGGGCTCGGGCGTTGGTCGCGTGGGCCTCAACGGTTTGCTGCTGCTCGTCAAAAGCTTGAAGCATGAGATCTACCGCGTTGTTGACCACAGGCTCAACCTCATCCGCCATCCTCCAGAGCTTCTTTAAGTGGGTGCAGTCGAAGTCAGTGACGGGTTCCCTGCCCTGGAGCGATGGTTGGCTTCCGGGACCCGACCACCTGGGCGAGGGCGTCTCCAGCCAGTCGAAAGCCATATCTGAAATAGCCTCCGCACCCGTCTTGGATTCTCCAACCAGCTTCAGAGCGGTAATGGTATCGTCCCACAAAGGCGAAAGTTTGACTGTCAACATGCCGAACATGAAGGAAGGGATTGCCTTCAAGAGCCAGGAGTTTTCGCTCAATTGAGAGTAAGTTTGACCAAGCTTGCGCAGATGCATAGCAACATTTCTCATCGTGGAAAGCTCCATAGGTGTCTGCTCAATATCCAGCATTAGGGTGTGGCAGGAGTGCTCATCGGGCGTCGACTCGATTTGCTGAAGAATCTTAAGAGAAGCGAGGCGAAGCTCATGAGAAGAGGCAGAGAGGTTCTCAATCAGTGCCTGAACGACAGGATCTTCCTCTCCAGAGCCCTCGCTGCTGTCGCTGCTTTGGCGGTCGACCGACGGCGGCTGATTCTTTGTTGCTTCAGCATACTCAAGGTAGGCCTCCAGGAAGCCAACTGAACGGCTGAACCGAGGCACGGCAGCCCGAAGAAGCGGGCTGAGAGCCGAATCCACCGGACCAGCCGCCTTGCTCATGCGAAGGTACGCATGAAAACCCTGGCTGACACTGAAGTGTACCTCATCCGACGCCAACGTGGACGATGGTTTCAGTGCAAGTCTCAACTTTCTAAGTAGGAGTTCCGCGATCTTGGCGCTTGCCGATGGGTGAACTGTCGTAGAGTAAAGGAGGTCTAGAAGTGCTGAGTATTTGGGCAGACACCTATCCCGCCATGTTTGGGGATCCTTGTCATAGGCTCCGCGTTCGGGGAAGGGTGACGCTTCGAGGCGCTCGAACTTTGACACAATCTGGTCCTGCCAGCTGCGCGGAAGATTGCAGGTCTCCTTGCCCCCTGGCGAGGGCAGACTGCCTGACTTGACCATGCGCGGTAAGAAAACGCACAGCATATCCTCGTTTCGACCGTCGGACCAGTGGCTGACAATGAACCTGGTCACTGTTAGCATGCGAGACATGAAAGACGATGCTCTATGACGTACCTCTGGAAATAGGTCTGGAACAAACTTCGGAATCGTTGTGAATCCAACTCGGAGAAGTAGGCACAGAACGGAATATACCATCTCATGAGTTTCTCCCTCTGAAGAGCTGTCATGAAGTCCTTGATACACGGGATTAGGGCGTCAATAGGCGCCTGGTGCCAGACGATCGCGGCGTTGACAACGACATGCTTCCATATCAGGCTCAATTTATCCTCCGTTGCCTCTGGGGAGTTCTGTGCCATCGCATCCAGCATCGCTGTCAGGTTTTGGACGAGTACGGGCCAGTTGCTGACGCGAGATCCTCTCCGGACTCCCGCAGCCGTACCGAGAACCCTGACTAAAGGCACATAACGCCATGTCTTGCTTGGCTTAGACTCGGCCAACGCTGCCTGCACATGGTCTTGGATCGCTTCGAGGACCAGCGCAAGGTCCTTATCGTTGGAGTGGTGGATGATGCTGGTCAGGACACCGCAAACAAGATCGGTCCAGGTCGCCGTCGGCGTGAGGTCTGCCTCGGTTTCGGGGATGGCTTTCATGAGTGTTGTGAAGATGGCCGGTCCAGTCGAGTGGATGGTCTGTCCTGGGCCCTTGATCGCCTCGGCGAACATAGTCATGAGACCATCCTGGTATAGTTGGAACTGGCGGTCGCCGACAGTACTTCGAAGGTCGTTCCTTGCGTGTTCAACGATGGCAACGAGAGCGGTCTCCCGGTTCGCTGGTGCCGCTGCCTTTTTAATGAGAAAGCTCAACGCCTCGGCGGCAAAACGAGCAATATGAGGAGGGTGGCGCGCCTTTCCCAGGAGTGGTATCATGACATCGTACGTCGGTCGCAAATCCGGGACCAGTAGCTTCGAAAGATATTTGAACAAGAAGGCGAGAGCGGCAAAGGTCCACTCAATAACATCGGCATCCTGCGGTCTGGCGGCGATGGCGATAATGAGATCCAGAGACTTGGCATAGTACTTTTCGAATCTGGTGCCAATATCGTGCGCAAAAGCTGTCAGGAGGTCCAAGACAGGCTCCAAGGCATCCTTGTCTTGTTTCGCAATCGACGTCTCGAGCGCCTCGAAGATGTCCTTCTCGAAGTGCAGAATCTGGGGGAGACTCTCACTCAGCGGCAAGACCACCCTCTTGAAATCGCTAAACGCTTTTGAGACATTGAGCTCGCCCCATTTCTGCAGGCCAGTCCGGAAGTATGAGGTGGTCGCTTCGAGGTCTTCTTCGTCGAGATCATGTCGGCGGACCTTTCGTAGGGGATCGAGCGAGTGTAGTTTGGAGACCTTGGTCGCGAAGGACTCCCATCGGTGGTTCTTTTGATGTGGTGTTGAGTATTTGCCCTTTCGGGACTTTGTGATACGTCCAGATGAAGTGGAAGGCATATTGGGCGCGTTGACAGGCGGTATGCGCAGGAACCCGTCGTCTTCGCCTCCCAGCTTCACTGCTTGATCGCGAAAAAAAGTTCCCCGCCGACTCTTCAAAGCTGCCCAGAAAGATTTGAACTTTTTTTTTGCCGGGCGAAGCTCGGTCCACCTCGATAAGACGATAAGAGTATCAAAAGCGGGTCTCTGCCAATTATATTCCTTCCAGATAGAGATCCACATTACTTCATCGCGCATCCCCCAGTCGCAACTTTCCAGCTTCAAGCTCCCATCAACAACCACTCGAACCCGTCACACCCCGAATCAGCAAGGCGCAATGGCTGCACCCAAGGTGTGAGTATATCTCGATACGACTCCGCGACTTGCAGGGTGTTTTCAAGAGTGCTGACATGTCACAGGATCGTACTAGGCAGCCTCAATGGCTCGCTGCAGCCTGCCTTTTCCAAGGTCGCGACGCTCCACGCGAAGAATAACTTCAGCTTCGCAATCGTAACCGGCAACCTCTTCGGCGCAGAGGACGACGCTGCTGTCGAGTCCCTTCTCAATGGCGAAATCAAGGTGCCCCTGCCTACTTACTTCACCATTGGAACCGCGCCCCTTCCTCCGCGAATTGTCGCCAAGATCGAGGCCGACGAGGAAATCTGCGAGAATCTCCACTTCCTCGGCAAACGCAGCATCACAAAGACCTCAGAGGGTGTGAGAATTGTTGCTTTGGGCGGAAAGCTCGATAAGGAAGTCGTTGGTGGGCAGTCGAAGGAACAGCACCTGCCCTTCCACACTGCCGACGATGCGAAGTCGCTGAAGGGAGCGAACAAGGCGGATATTCTGCTGACGGCAGTTTGGCCTGCTGGTGTCTGGACGAACTCCAAGACCGCTCTTGCCCCCGAGAACCAGGCGATTGTTGAGAGCACGGCGGAAGTTGCGGATCTTTGCGCCACACTGAAGCCCCGCTACCACTTCTCCCCCTCTCCTACCGAGTTCTTCTACGAACGCGAGCCTTTCTTCCACCCAACCGAGGAAGGCAGCGACGACTTCCCCATCACCCGCTTCATCTCCATGGCCCCCTACGGCAATTCAGCGAAGGCCAAGGCGCTTTACGCCTTCACAATTCAGCTCAACGAGACTTCGGTAGAGCGCCCTGTTGGCGCGACTTTCACCCCATTCAGCCCCAGGAAGCCCAAGAGACGCGCACAGGAGGAAGGCTTTTACAGCCGCTTCGGCAACGGAGACGACGGCGACCGCCGTCATCGCCGTGGAAACAAGCGAGGTCGTCACCACTCACCTCCCCCCGGCCCTGACCGTTGCTTTTTCTGCCTCTCAAACCCGAATCTGGACACCCACATGGTCGCCACTGTCGGTGATGACAGCTATCTTGCTACTGCCAAGGGCCCTCTCGCCACATCGGAGACTTTCAAGAAACAGGGCTTAGACTTCCCAGGCCACATCATCATGACACCTCATGCACACACGCCTACTATCTACCACTCTGGCGCCGAGAGCTACTCTGCCGAAGATGCGGAGCGAACCCACAAGGAGATGACTCGATTTCGAGAGAGCCTCCAAGCCATGGTTGCTGCCAAGTCGAACCATAAGCTCGGTGCCATCACCTGGGAGATCAGCCGCCAGCGCAACATTCACGTCCACTGGCAATTTCACCCCGTTCCTGCGGAAATGGTCTACAAGAACGTCGCCGAGGCCGGCTTCAAGGTGGAGGCAGAGAACCTCAAGTACCCCGAGTTCGAAAACACCGAGCTCTCGTACGAGGAGCAGGCCACCATTGGCGATTACTTCCGTATCTGGATCTGGGCAGACAACGGCGACGACAGGATTAAGGGTACCAGTCTCGTCATGAAGCTCGATCCTAACATGCGTTTCGACCTGCAATACCCCCGCAAGGTCGTTGCCAAGCTTCTCAAGCTGGAGCAGCGCTTCGTCTGGCGGGACTGCGTCCAGGCCCAGGAGGAAGAGGTCAAGGACGTCGAAGCGTTCCGTGAGGCGTTCAAGGACTGGGACTTTACGCTCCAGGGATAGACAAGAAGAAACGGAGGTTTTCCGGTTTCGGAGTGGGGAGGAAGGTTATCTGAATTTGGCATTTGAAAATGGAAAGGGGGCAACTACGCAATCTGATTTCTTGCATGGCATGGGCATATGTGGCGTTTGGGATACCCAGGTTTTCTGCATCTACTTGCCTCTGGAGAAGCAGCGGCAGCATCTGATTTTGACTCGGTTCACATATCAAAGCAGACACGGGCGTATTCCTCAGGTATATACCGCAAATAAGTAGACGCCAACAAAAAGTTATTTATGATTTCACCACATTTTCCAAAAACGCACTCATTTTGCAACCGAATTATGTCTCCGGAGCAGTGCCTCCACAAGAATACCCCATCAACCGTATCCACATTTCTTTCGAAAGAATGCCACCGAAGATCCGGACCCCGAAATCTGCTACAAATCGCCAGCCATGATTCAGAGCCTCAACTCTCAACCTAGCAACGTCAGAAGGCAGCTGCGTCTATCCACCGCTCCTCATACCCGCGAGACCCCACGGCAACGTCCCGCTCTTGCGAGGCACGCCGCATTACGTCGAAGGCTCTGGGCCCGTCTTACCGTCCATACCTCAGGGCGGAACACTTCATACTGTCTCGTCCGGCATGCTCTCCCCCCCACACTGCCTTGGCCTTTTAGGACCCCTGGACCCCTACAACATTCCTCAACTCTCTCACACCGCCGACACTACAAGAAGAGGGAAAACCTTGAGGCCTCTTCTCCGAGCTTGTGAAGGTTCCGGACCACTTCGTAGTATGAGATGGCTGAGACCTCCTCATCTCCGTCATCAGATCTCAGCTTGTCTCTGTTGCGTGTTGCATAACGAGAGACTTCTCTCCCAAAAACCCAAGCATGAGAAAAAAGTGACGATGGAATAATCTGTGCTTACACTTGTACAAAGAGTTTATTCAAGACTTTCGGCATCCGCACGTTTTATCCGGTATCCCTTGCATCCTATCCGGCCCGTACAAAAGCAATGACAGCTCAAAATTGAGACCACAAACTAAACACCCCCCGTCCTTTGTTGTGAGACTCGCGGCGTGGCGTCCACCCCCCCGGATGACGAGGGGAAACGTTCTTTTCTTCTTTCAGCAACCTGTGTTTCTCGTGGTACCCCTTGCAAGCTCACTTACCAAGCTTCTGTTTTCTTGGTCGTTCTCCTACCCGACTATCTCTTTTCTCTCCCTTATTTGTATCGTATTCTATGTGCCGTGAAACGTTAGGATACACTTACTGGTTCCTCTTAGCCTGTAGATTTCTTCCATGTCTGCATAGCGAACAAAGAAGAACAGGAGAGAATAATAGCTAGCTAGTTGAGACGGGATAGGAAAGGCGCTTTCTATCAAGGAACGTTTGTCAAATTCCACCTCCCATGGCTACAATGGCCCGTCGGCAGACACTCCGAGGCACACAACCAGCTCCTGATTGGTCCACTCGAAATAAGCATGTTCTCCCCCCTGAGTAAGGGAGGCTCACGATAACAATCAACATCACCTCTGCCCCCGACTCATGAACCACCGCACTGCAACCTAATTAGCCCCCGAATCCAGACGAACGGTCCAGCGTCACATCATCGAGTGCAACGACATCTTCTTTCAGGACCGCACGTGGAAACAGCTTCTCATGAAGTTGCCATAATCCCTCAAAGGAGAACTACAACACACCAAAAGTCCCATTCATCCGTTCGTCGATTCATTCATCCGAAGCAGCGGCCGAGTCCGCACCCATTCAACCCCCGTCCCTCTCTAGTAAACTAGTCTTTCATCACATCGTGTCCAAGTCCCCCATTGAAGCCCATCCCTCCCGTCCCTCCCTCCCTTTACCTGCGCCCCCGTTTTCCATCACGTAACAAACGCATCAAAGCCACACGCTAGAACACCCGTAGAACACATACACAAAACAAAACACCCGTTAATAGCTCTCCACAAAGATCCGAACCCGCACCATAATGGTGAGGTGGAAGCGCCAGCAAGGGAAGCAAAAACAACAAGATCCTAGCGCAGAAAAGAAGACACAAAAAAACGTCCCGAAATGTCCGTGTGTTCATCGCGTCCGGCCGTCCATGTTGATGTTTGGCCCTGTCTGTCCTAAGCAAGCCACCCACCAACGGTGTTGGTGCTGTCTGGTAGGGATCCCCCGGATTTCTGGCTGCTTTGCTGGTCAAAGCAGAACGATGACGTGAGTCGTGAATCGTGAGACCCGGCGCATGGAACAAGGAAGATCGAAGGGGAAGGAAGGAGCCGCCGATACGAGGAAAAGAAAGGGAACCGCAGCGTTCGACCATGGCCCGTGAGGATGTTTCAAAACGTGGTCGAAGCCTCAAAGGGCCGGACGAACACACGCGCTAGAAGCAAAGACCTCCGGACTGCACAGACAATCGCGAGCCGCGGCGGGCCTCGAACCTCAGAGGCTCGGACAGACGCGCTTTCTCGCGCGCGTAGCTTGAGCCGCTGCGCCTGCTGCTCGCGTGTCTCTCTCTCACAATACCAATTTGTGCGTGCGTGTTTGTTTGTGTGTATTTTCATTCAATTGAGTATGAGCTAGCCCAGAATGGTCCTTCTATGGAACCATGGTGTTTTGGCAATTTCTTTTCGATGCCAGTACTGTACAGAGAAAGCGTGGATTCACCCACGCCGTAATCGCACGACTCAGCTTCTAAGCTTGCAGTGCTCTTCCCCTAGATAATTCGCCAATGTTACAAGGCTTCCCGAGCAACTGCTTTTCTTCCACACGTAGCTTTTCCACTTCTCTCGCGCTGTCCTGTTCCAGGTACTCCTACAATGTACACAGGAGGTGAAAGTCCTCCAACAAGCCCGGCCAGTGGTGGTCCGTGAGGCGTTGTTTTGAAAAAATGTAAAGGGAATGGGTGATGTGAGGTCTGTGAGTGTATTGTGTCATCCGATGACAAGGATGTCGGGTATCCGGCGTTTGGATAGAAAGTTTTGGTATCAGGTGAAGGGTCAAGTGACCAGACAAAGGAAATTCGGTAGAAAACAAGAAGAACAGTCCGCCGGGCATGGTCTGAAATACTCCCGGATATAGGTGGGAGACCAACAAAGCGGACCGAGACGTCATAGTGAAATGCTCCCGAGCCCACGATGCGGAGACACGACTGCCGCAGGTGTGCCCGCGCAATATCGTGTGTGTCGAGACCAACTCCCCCGGCGGACTTCATCCGACCAGCTGTGCCGGATAATGCAGAAATTCTGACAAATGAAAAAACCAAGGACAATGCTGTAAATGCCGACAGGAGCCACCGCGAGATGCCAGATCCAAGATGGACTCCGAACAACCATGTTGTGGCGATGCGGGACAATATGCCAATGCGTCTAATGCCGGTTGTTGTGTTGTATGTTCAGGTTGGTGTAGAACAAAGCGCATAACGAGTTCTATTAGCGTAATAGTGAATTCATCGCGGCCGTGAGCGTTAAGCTGCTTTTGGGCGTCGGATTCGTAAGGCGGAATATTGGCAGTTGAATCGAATAGGGTTGACATGTGCAGAGAAGAGGCGCATAAAATCGACAATCAGGCTGCTGTGGGTCGCCCTATTAAAGGATGCCGGAAGGTGTTCGATGGGACTGTACCGGTGGTGAGTGGTACAGAGTGAGAGACAGCTTCATTCCTCCAGACGAGGAGACTGCTCCGCCATTGTGCAGCAGACAGTGGGGGAGCGTTGATAATACTAGTAAGAAGCCATGCGTCTTGCATGGCAACGTTCGCCCAAGATTGGAGAGTTGCCAATCATGGTGCTGGGATCTTGGCGGAAGCTGATGCTGGGTCTGAGACCGCTAGGTCTGGGTGGCGCGGTGGGGGACTGTTCGACGCAGGATTCGCGCTCGCCAAAGGCAAACGTCTGGGCCCTGCCGAACTGCTTGCGCGGGTTCTTGAGGCGGCCGAGTTCACGCTCGCAGGTGCGCTGGTGAGCTTCGTCGGACATCTCAACGTAGTTTTGAGGGTAGCACCGGCAGCGGTGCTCGTTGAAGAAGGCGCTGTATCCTCCTTCTAAAATATACACGTCAGGGTAGGTAAGATGCGGGTAGTGCTCGGCGTTGACGGTTCGGTCCTCAGAGCGGACGTGGCGGGCCATCATGGGGGCGCGGTGAGCAGAGTACTCGCAGTGAAAGATGAGAATGGTTCGTCCCTGCATGGGGTGCTGGAACAGTTGAGAGGCGAGGAGGTCCTTGTTGTTGTAGTTGACGGCACCATCGATGTGGCCGCCCTCATACTCGTACTCGAAACGGCAGTCAATGACCATCTTCTGGTCGAACTTGTCACTGTACTTGCCGTCCAAGAGGTCGACCATGGTTTCTCTCGTGATCCTGGGGATGGTGTCGGTGGGGTCATCGGCCAGGAAGTGAGGCAGGAGGGGCTCCTGAACCTCGTCGGCATCCATGCCGCAGTGGGATTCCGGGGTCGTGGGAGAAGAGTCGCCTCCTTCTGACTTGGCCTTGCCAACATCGCCGGGGTGCTCGAACATGCTCAGAGAGCGACGGAACTGCTTGCGGGGACGCATGAAGGGATTCGAGACGGGACGGCGGTGGTGCTGGCTGCCGAAGGGGCTGTTGCGGTTACCAGAGAGGCTGGAGAACTGAGGACGAGGACGAATAGCACCGGGAACGGCAGGAGTAGGGCTGTTGGCCGTCTGAGGTCGTCGTTCTTGAGGAGGTGAAGTGGCATCGAAGCATTCATCCAAGGACAGAGCACTGCTCATATGTGACAAACGGTTCTCACCAAATCGGAAGGTGGGGAGCTGGTTGTCTGTGTTGGATCGACCAGGAACGCCACTAGTAGAGTAGCCTTTCATTCGAGTCAAGGACGGGCGGCGCAGGCCTGGCTTTCTCCGTCTACCCCTGAGTTAGACGCGACCCCTTGAGCTAGGAGGAATGTGGCAATCAAACTTACTCGGCTCCCAGTGGCTTGGGTGGCTCCAACGACGCTTGCCGAGGAATGGGGGCTGGCGAGTCCAACATCATTTCGTCGTCCTCGGTGGTAGGAGTCGATCCCGGCGTCGGTGACGTTATCTCGATCTGGGTCATAAACGGCAGCTTGTGCGGAAGAGGCGAAACGTCCATCATCTCGTTCATCGCAGCAGGCGAGGACTCAGGCATCGGAGGAGTCGTCACAATGTAATCTAATCACTTTCATCAGCACCACCACCCTTGCACTGCAGAATGCCAGGTCAATGCTAACCGCGCGACTCGGCGTCACCCATCATGTTGGATGTGAACAAGGCACGACGAGGAGTCGGGAACTTGGGGCTGCGATGTGTTAGTCGACTGAGGCTCAAGTACATCAGACCAGTCCATCTCACCTCGCCTCGTTGTCCAGACGGAAGTTCTGGGAGAGGTCGGCAGCCAGGCTGGCAGCAGGCGAAGAGCCGCTGACGCCAAAGTAGTCGGTGCTGGATCGGTGCAACTGCTCGCGCAGGCTGTGTCCTCCGGTGTAGTGAGGGCGAGGGCGGAAGAGGTCCTTGTTGCCCCAGGTCGGGACAGACATAGGGCGGTGCATGGCCGCCAAGGGTGAGGTCTCCATGATTGCAAGTGTTGAAAACGAGGTGGTCGTAGTCGACAAGTGCGATAGCGAGAGTATAAGTGGCTGTGGGTGGGTGTTATTTTGGTGGTGTTAGTTGTAGAGTTGCTTCGCGGTAGTGAGCGCTGCGTCCAAGACGATACTCAATATGTCGTGACGTTGTGGTGTATAATGAGAGACGATCGTTAGTCGGCGCCGAGTAAACGAATGCTGCGACTGCTCCTAATGATTTTTCTGCTGATCCTTGCCACTCAATGGGGGAACAAAACGACGTCGGGACGGGGTGAGGAGGGAGGCTGTCGAGTATCGCGGAGTGCTGCGAATCTCGAGTCGATGGGCCGAATTTTGCTTGGCGAGATTCGGAATCGGTAGCGGGGTGGGAGTTTTCTCGGGCAGGGTGCACTGCGCTCGCTACAATCGAAGAATTGGGAGGAGGGGACCGTTCGTTATTGGATCGTTGCAAGCAACATCGGTGGTCGGGAACTCGAAAGGCTGGTTGTCCTTTGGTTTTTTTCCTTCAAATCGTTGATTGCTCGTCGTCGAGTTCGAGGTCAAGGCCGTCGTCGCAGGGAGGGCGAGAGCAGCGAACCGAAGTGGAGGGGAGGCGACGGGAGAGGCCGTTCCACGATGCCCTTGGTGTAAAAGGGCAGGTCGAGTTGTCGAGGCGGGAGCGGTGCCGCTTTTGTTGCATGGAAGGTCTCGATGCAAGAGAAAAAGGACGAAGCGAGGCGACGGTCCTTCCGGAGCTGGGAAGCTGAGGTGAGGTGCAGGCGCAAAACGGTGCGGTGCGGACGGTGCGGTGCAGCAGTGCAAGGTCGGTGCCGTGTGGGTGCGTTGGGTGCGGTGCGGTGCAGTTCGGAGTGCTACTACCACTTCTTTTTTTCGCCTTTTAGTCTCGCTCGAGCTACGCTTCGGTGGCCGAGAGCTGAGAGGGAAGGGACTTGGGAAGGCGGTTTTGGAGGGATCCGAGAGTACGACGACAAGCAAAAAAGACAGAGCAAAATGCACGTCTAAGCCTCTGCGGTTGATTCCTTCTACGGTTCTTCTTTTTCTGTTTCTCTCCTCGTCTTTCCTTTCCGTGCCGGGTTGCGTTGGTGCAAGACGTACGTCACACTAAAACGAAGGTGTGGTGGTGGACTGGCCAAACACACATAAAAAACAGTTTTTACTGATTGATAGATCTGACTGATACTGGGCGAGAGTGGTACTGTCGACGATATGGTACTGGTTTTCCGGGCAGAGAGCGGCTGGACCTTGAGATCTGGACCTGGACCTTGGACCGAACAAAAAAGGCAACAACCGTATATCCGTAAAAAACCTACCGTACCGTCAGACCGTTGATGGTTTGGTCGGGGATGAGGGGAGAAGAGGGAGAGGGTGGGAAGGAAGTGATCTGGAAGGAGAGGAGACTAGAGGTTTTTGAATGATGGTGAGGGACGAGTACGACTGGAGTACGACTGGGACGGGACGGGATGTAGAAACATGGAGGACCAGGCTGGATGGTAACCACATCAGACTGTTCGACAGGTACTGGCGTACTCTGGTAGGGTCGACGAGGGAGCAAGAGGGTGTGTGGATGGGAACATGAACCAGGTCCAGGAAGGGAACGTTGACGGGGTGGATTGAGACTTGCCGGGATGGGGGATGTCACTGTCAGTGTTTAGCCTGCCACAAAAGTCTGGGATGGGCCGTTGGCAGAGTAAGGTACTTCTTTCGTAGTATCTGGCCTACGGTTAGTGTTGCTACGTATGGAGTCACGGCAGCAGGCGCTCTGCTCAGTACGGCGACAGTACTTGACAGTGGCAGGCGAGACAAAGTGCGGGTGATGGACATGAGCATAGCACAATGGCACAAGGCGGAAAGAGACAATTCAAGCACCTCCTTCGCAGGCAAAATGGCACATCAACCAGACAGACACAGGCACACCAGACCAGTGACCAGACTACGAGCAGAGTGTCCAGTGAACAACAGGGAAGCGCCAGACCTGGGGGGTGTGCGGCGTGTGATTCCAACGTGAGATTCAAGAGCGCACGCCTCCTTGGGAGACAGCGAGAGCGAGCGTGTGTGAGAGAGTGAGAAAGAGGCGTGTGTCTTGGTTTGTCCAGCCCAGACTACGGAGACCTTACGTAGTAGTGTGTTAAGTGCGGATAAGGTAGCCCAGACAGGTGGGCGCTTCCAAGGGGAGAAACAGAAAAAAAAAGCGATACTTGGGAAAAGTACCCAGCAGTGCGGCGCGTGGGGTCGTTTCTCTGTCAGTCTGGTGTCAGGCCCCTGGACAGTCTGGAGATCTTCGCTATTTCGACAGACGACTCGGGGGGGACGTCGAAGAAGGTTGTCAGGGCGATTTGGTTGCTGCTGCAGCTACGGAGCCCTTCTGCGGTCCTGCAGGCCATGATGCAGCTTCTGGATGGACGATGATGATGCAGGATGGGATCCATGCCTTCCTTGCCCATGACATGCCCTGTCCTGTCCTGACCTTGTCCTGCCTTGCCCTGCTCTGAGAGCCATGCCCGGTTTGGTTGCTGCATCCTGCTTTCCTTCTTGGGCTGATGCGGCTGTTTGGTCTGGCAGTCGAGTGGCCCAAGCTGTGTCCTGTACAAAATGGAAAGATACGGTACGGCGATAATGCACCAAGCACCTGCAGATGCAAGTGCGAGTGCAAGTGCAAGTGCAAGTGTGCAGCTCGCCAGGATGCACCTGCGCATAACGTACGCAGCGACCGACCTTAGCGCGCTGCCATGTTTCTTGCAGACCGAAGGTGGAAAACGTAGATACCTTACGGTACGTATCTTTCCCACCCGGTGCTGCCAAGCATGTTTCTCTCATTGTGCTGGCTGCGGTTTAGTTTACACAGGGCATACCCGGTCTGCATCCGACCTTATTCCTGGCCCAAGAGACACAGAGAGGAAGAGAGAGTGTTCATCTTTTTCTTCCTCTGGCCAAGGAATTATCGATGCCACCACACACGTTGTTAGCGCTCTCCGATTCTGTCACTCGGTAGCATTTCGCATTCAACCGATCTTATCTTGCTTTTCCTCGTCCGACAACGAGGACAACAACAACAACAATAATAATAGAGCTGGCCCGAATGGTCGGTTCCAAGGCAGAGGCACGTTCAAACGTGCAATGAGCACGTGTCGGGAAAAGTACGTACCTTTTGACCTTATCTTGCGTTAGCTACATCTCCCAGAGCGCTGTGCTGTGCAGCGGAATCGACGAGAATCGTGCCAATCGTACAAAATGCGAGTCGTCCCCCGCCAATGCGCTGCGCGTGTGCATCACCCACGGATCCAGTTCCTATGCAGAGCACAGCACGGCACAGCACAAACGCGGGACATCAATCGCCCCTAAGGCAGGAACCTGCTCATGGAGCTCATGGAGCCGTCGGTGGTCCAGTCCTCACTCACGTCCATAGCACCCCAAGGTATTGCCGACATATGATGAACCACCTACACTGGATCCTACTCCTGCTATGAATACACCTTACGGATACCCGCCTACGGTAAGGAACGGCAACCTCAACCACAGGCATCCACCAACATGCCCTACCCTACCCTGCCCTTTTCCACCTCACTCAGGGGATCCGTCTTACGATGCCGGCGCTGTAATTGGCTTCCTCGGGGTACGTAGTGTACCTATCTGGACTGGTGATATTTGATACATAGGTACGGTAAGCAGGGCCCGTCGAGGGCGTTACAGGGGCGGACGTTGGCACCATTCCCCTGGGAGACTTGTCCCTTACAGGCGGTTGCCGCAACGATTTCTGCTGTAGTCCATTTCGAGGCTGCTGGCTGCAGGTGGTGGTGCTGATGGTTCCGGATGAGACCTCAGGGGCTGACCACGGGATATCTTCTGTAGCACGTTGCCGCCTCTTACAGTTGAACCTGCCAGCCGTAGTCGTAAGAAGGAATACTTCCAGACTCCAAAGTCCATAAGGCAAGGTATCACCAACTCAAGTCACCCCGTCCACTAGCTTAGAGCCTGGCGGCGTGCACGTCCTGCGCCGTATCCCGTCTCCTGGTCCCGTTTGGTGCCGTTCTATCGGTCTGGTCTGGATGGGCTTGGTCTCTGCTCTGCTGAATCCAATAAGAAAAAAAAAAATCTCTCCTTGACCCATCATCTGTCCATGACCCTCTCACGTCGCCCACCCGACCGGCGTTCGCCATGGATCCTGACTGGCGTTAGATGCCTTTTGGCAAAGATTGAATCCCGCAGTGGTCTGTGAGCCCGTGGTCTGTGGTCGGTGGTCGCTGGAGCGCCGAACCCGTCGCTGTGGCAGCTCCCCTTTTCTTACCGCTGTTCCAGCGTGCGGATGGAACACACTGTGTGTTCTATTGCCTGTATGCCCCCGAGGAGCGGGCGGGGAGTGGACGGCGGGTGGACCTGCGCCGAAGCTGTGGCCGTCACCCGGGCCTCACTGCGGCCCTCCATGTGCTGAAAACCTATCCCACCCCGCCTGTTGCTCGCCTGTTGCTCAGGTTGCGCAGTGGAAAAGAACGGGTTGCTCAGTGTAAGGGGGTTTGTCGTCCAGACAAGAGCTAGGGGAGCCTTTTCAACGAGATGAGGATGCTGGGGGAGGGCGTGTGAATGAGGCTCCAGACCGACACTGATCCAACGGGACCCGACCCGCGGGAAAGAGAGCCCCAGAGCCCCAGAGCCCTGAACCAGGCCAAGAGCAGCGCAACGCAGGGAGAGGAGACCGAGCCTCGAGCAGAAGAAAGAAGAAAAAAAACGTCTTCTAGCGGGACCTGCCCCAGCAGCTACTGCTCAAAGCGTATTCGATATCCGTCGAAGCGGATTTGGATTTGCATTGTGCCTTCCCAATTCTTTCATGTCATAAAGATGCGAATTCGCAATGTGCAAGTGCACCCTTTGTTCCTTGTTCTAATTCAGTCCGTCAGTCCCAATGTTCCTTCTCTGTTCCATGTTTGAGCTTGCCTTTGTGCTATGCTGCATAGGAAGGTAGCTCTTGCCTATTCCTATTCATACCTGCTACATACGAATAAGGGAAGAAGGTACCTACCTGCCTGCCTGCCGTCCTTCCTTCCTACGGAGCAAAAGGGTAAGGTGCAAAGACACCAACGCAATTCTGATTCAAACAAAGCAAGCCCTGCCGTTGCCGCACTTGCACATCGTGTTTCTCCCGCCTGCGCCGACGGCCCTCGCTAGTTTCTGCCTCCCTCTCCAACGCTAGGTCTGGCCAGCGGCTCTGGCTTGGTTGAGTCGTGCGACGTACGGATCTCATGCCCGAGAAGACATCTCCGTGTCTGAATACCTCGGGCAACGGCAGCTGCAAAAGTGCATCAACCACCGAATAACTCCAGCTACACCACCGCCAACGCTCAGATCAGATAGACGCGCGCAGCGGGGCACGGCAACGCAACGCAACGGACACGACTCGGCAACACCCATCACGAGCCATCCATCGTCGCTTTTTTGCCCACAGCCGCCCTCAATCTCATACTCCAAGTGCCCCTCCCCCGGGTCACAAGTCACACGGTTGACCGGCTACCAAGAGAGAGCCCACCACCGCCGCCAGGGTCTTGTCTCTGTTGCCGACGATGGGATATGGACGCCATCGCGGTGGCTGATGGATGGCGCTAGGCAATCCGACGAGCTAAGCGCCCTCCATGTCCGATCAGGCTCAAGCCAAGCGGCCCCGAACCTCGACAGAGTCCACGGCCGGAGGGAAAGGTGACCTGGCTCGTCAGTCCAAATGCCTTCCATCAACACTAGCGACCGAGCCTTGGTAAAACTGGGCCTAGCCCGAGAGCTTACATCATTGCTCGGCGCTGTTCATCATCCGCCTCACCTTTCCCATCCTAGCCAGAAACCCCGAGTCCCAGACACAAGGCCCAGATGTATCGCCCAGCAATCACTCAAGTGCCAACCGCAACAACCACTACCACCAACACCACCACCACCACCGGCGCCTGGAAATGAGCGGTGAGTTGGCGTATCGCCCTATGCTCGCCCCCTGTCTGAAGTCGTTCACGTCCGCTACACTACGGATACTTCGTCCACCACTACACCTAAGCTACGGAAGATTTGCTACCACGGACAACACACTCCACGGCACTATGCTACACTATCCAAGGTCAGTCACTACTGACTTACAACTCCTGTTGTAACATTCACAGACCACGGCTCCTACCACACGACAACAAGAAGGCCGCGCCAGACTAGCCCTCTTGTCTCTCCTGTCTGTCAGTGTCTGCCAGCACACTGACACTCCTTGCTTAGCCAACCTGCTCGTCAGCCTACCACGGGCAAGAACCTCAGGCCCGGGGCAATTACGCCGTATGCCGCCTTGCCTATTGTGTCACTGCACTTTGCACCTTAATCGTGCTGTTTCCACCTTTATTCCTCCAGACCCATGGCCAAATTCACAACTTCGTCCGCGTTACTGGTCACAGGGTTGGCAAGGCTACCTCGAGGCGCAGAAACGGAAACGCCTGGTTGCTTCGGACAGGGCTCCCAGGCCATGATCTCCCAAGTCTTGCCTGTCTCGTCATCCCTTCAGCTCGGCGCCGGCGGGGTTCAGGCCACACGGCACACCAAGCTCCCCTTCTCGGACTGCTTACCGCAAAGTGTTCTGCAAAGTTCAGTCGGCAAATACCTCTCGAGATCGGATGCTCGTTCGCACGACCACGGGGCTGCTGGAGCTGTGCAGTCGCTCTCCCGCGAACGGACGACACCTCATAATGGGAAAAAAGATGTGAGACTTCAGGGCCCAGGCTTCAAGCCCACTGCATTCTTCGGTTGCCGGGACGTCGTCTGCTAGGAGGGTCTTGAGACACGTCTGGCACAAAATGGCGTGTTGGCTATCGAGAGTCATATTGGCGTTGCTGTTTGCTTATGAGCCCGCCGAGAATTATGTCTACGGCATGTTCCGCTGACACCAACATGTCATCAATGGGATAACAAAGCATAATTTGTTCGAAGCTGCCTCGGGATATCGATGCTTGGCTGCAACGCTTTTCTTAGGCGTATCGAGCATTCCTGCCACTGCAGACTCAGGACCAACTTCATTCCTCAGACCTCGACGCGGCCAGCCCGTGACCCTTCCTGGCCAAGGTCGCAGAGATCTCAATCACAGTATGACGTATTTCGCAGTACAGAGTTTACCGGGCCAATCTCGTTGTCCGGAGTTGCCTACATCTGGGAAATCTTGATGCAGTTGAACTTCTGATAGTCGGCCCAGCAGTCCGGCCAGCCAACGGGGCCCGAGCCTGAGAAAAACCGGATCTGCCGAATTATTCGGCCTAGGCCGTCCACCGGCACAAGAAATACGAATACCGACTTTGCAGATCTTGCACGGACAATGCACGGCGGCGGCATCAGACTTGCACATCTTGACATGGGCATCTGCAGGATTTGACACCATGTGCCTCCAAGACCCTTCGCGTCCTCCACCAGCGGAACAGCAACGAACGAAAGGAGGTTGCAAGCCGCTACGGGAGAAAAATTGGAAGAAAAAAGAACAAGACAACGACGACCCAGTAACCCCCCATCGTCATCTTCTCCCCACAGCAACCAACGGGGCCAGCCCTGGGCTGAAGACGTGGGATTTGCTGGGATGCGCCGGGCTGCAACTGGGGACTGACCGGGGGTTATCGGCAGCTTACAGGGCTTCATCTCCATGTCCGCCATCGCGACTGGCCAGAGCTCTCGGCCACTCTCCCTCACTTTCTCAGCCAAGACCCAGCCCAATCCCTCGCTTGCCCCCGCTCATCGGCCCTGGCCTTCACCCTGGTCATCAACCCCGGTTCTCTTTGCTGCTCGCGAGAGTCTTGTGTGATGCGAGTGCGTGCTGGGCCGGGATCTGACCCCTTGCCTACACCATCTTCGTTGCTTATCGCTACATCGTCCCGTGCAACTTACACCAAACGCGGCCTCGAGTTAACAGTCTGCGCCTGCCAAAAGCGAATTGATGGCTTGATATCGCCCGCAATTGGTTATTTACCGCTCACTGCTGACAGCAGAGCCTAAGGGTTTGGTGGGGGCTGAGACAAACCCTTGTAGCATTGGCTTCAGGGCATCTTGTTTCGGAAGGCAAGTGGGCAGACGAGATGGAGCTTGTGCTTGTTTCCGAACGTATCCGTACGGCGTAGAGTACAGAGCAAAAATACACGCTACACAGGGTAGCTCGTTCGGAGCTCTAATCGTAGGAAGCTGGAGCTACCAGCTGGAGCTTGGGTACTTGGAGTTGAAGTTGGAGAACTGGAGCTCGAGCTCCAGCTAGGCCAGAACCTGGAGCTGGGACACCGTCAGGCGACCGACCCGAGATGAAGACTGACAGAGCAACAGAGCATCAATTAACCCCCGAGCTTCCGTGACGTCTCCATCAAGCACGGTCTGGGCCCTTAAGCCTTGGCCTTGGCTTGAATGGCTTGCTCGTCGGCGAACAGACCGACGAATGGCAGGCGGTTAATTGATCAACGAACCCTCCCTCATCAGCGGCGTTGGACAAGCATTCGAATGATGCGAAATTGACCGCGCGACATCTGAGTTCAGGCACACGGGACTTGAAAGCTGCCAGGTGCCAGTCAAGTCCTGTCTTAGACCGTCCGGCGGTGAAGCGGCACGCTCAGTCGTTCATCTCCACAATATGTTCTGTGCGGCCATCGAACAGAACCCAAAGTCGACGGATGGGGAGTGATTCTTATTTTCCATGTATCTATACAGATGCAGATACCGTGTGACCGTGCCGGCACGTGTATCTCGTTCTGTGGTCAGCCCTCCGCCCGGTTCCCGATCCCCAGGAGCCGGCGGCTGGGAAGATGATGGAAGAAGAAACCATCATCAAACTCTGGACCATGGCCGCCGTGAACGGCCACTGTTTACTCTTCGAATTGTTGAAAGGACCCATCTCACGGATTTGTTCCACGGGGCAACAGAAGCAACGGAGTCGATCAAGAACCGGGCGCCAACCCACCTGTTCCCCAGCCTACCGCGCGGCCGGCTGCAGCTATGCTGCATGTTGATGCGAGTATGCGAGCTCGGGATGCAGAAACTCAAGTGGATTTGTCGGTTCGATGGGGACCAGACGGATGCCGAGCTTTGGTTTTGCATCTGCGGGCAGTCGTACTAGCTGCATGGAGCTTCTGCAACTACTGCTGTGCCATGTTTCTAAGCTGCTGCTGCTCCGCCATGATGTTGGTCCGCTCAACCTGCTACAGGTCACAGGAGAGCTTCTCCCCGGTGACGGACCGTCGTCTACCTTGCGAAGCTCCTAGCTTCCCGCAGCAACGGGTACGCGGTCAGAGGTTTTGGTGGGGGGCTAAGGAGCTTTACGACGGCATCTCGTGCCTTTCGCCGGCTCTGGGACGACATGACAACATCGTCAGCGTCAATAGCACCCCTGGCGGGAGCTCCACTCGGCAAGGCATGGTTCAAGGACATGTTTGTCATGTTTCCCGTGTGCACAGAGCTTCGTACCAGAAGAACACCCCTCCATGCAGCATCCCCAGCTCTCCTCAAGACGCCCGCCGTCTTAGGGGACCATTTGTTTACTTTTGTCGATTCTTGGAAAGTCCCCCTCACTGAGTCGGCAGCTCGATCGACAATCCGGTATCCAGCTTTGGTCAGGAACTTGTCCATCGACGAGGGGCGAACTGCTTTCGTCTCCTTGTTCGTCTCGAAATAACCTTGAAGAATTCCTTTCAGTCAAGGATTATGCAACAATGGGTGAGGCTCTTTGGTCTTCGAGAATGAAAGAAGCGGGCAGCACAAAGATGTTCATGTTCGCTTAATTGTGATGCCGTCGTCAACCCTGTCGATATCGACGGGTCCACCCTGTCTTGTTCTGGCTGCAATCTTCGGTTGCTTGGTTAGAGAAAAAAAAAAAGTCGGCTACGGAGAAAGCGTCCCCAATTCGCCGAGGGGTCTCCTTGGCCCTTGAACCCCGCGACGACAAGTTGCGGATGCACTACGAATGCACTACGAGTGACAGCCTACCTCTTCCTTCCGATTCCGCTTCACTCAAGCTCATGTCTGTCATTGGCTCACTAACGAGAGTAACGACTGTTGGCGCGGAAAGGGGTCTTCGTATGGGGGCCGTGATTGCCAGTCGACGGCTTCAAGTCCAAGCGTGGGCACAGGCAATTGTGCACTTGCACGCGCACGTCGTGAAGGCGGACGGGAAGGTCAACTGACTGACTACTGATTGACAGCCCGTGGCTGACGCCCACAAGCCCTGATCTTGATGTGTCTTATCAGGCTACTTGAGCTTGGCCTATCGAATTGCGCCTCAAACCTTGTTTGCAGGCGAAGCCTAACTCAGCTGGAGGGCAACGCCTGAGCCAAACTGACGCCATTGGGAGCGTATCCGCCTCGTTCTCCAAAATGACTCCTTTTGCGTTGCTATATCAATCGCACGAACCTCAGCGCCAACAAGGATTCGAGGGATCACGCCGGGCAAGAACATCTCCTGAACTCCCTTGCAGGTTAATGAAGATGCTCAAACGGCAAAATGGAGATGAATCATTTCAATGTCCAGCATCGACCGATCCTAGGCCGGGCCCACGAGGCGACCGAAACCCCCAATATCGCACCGCTCGTCAAAGCGGCCCGGAGATTTACTGACATAAGCTCAGCGAGACAACGACACGGGTTACCGAATATTGGCAGTGTTTTTCTGATATTGAGGGGGTTCTCCCTTGTTGAGGGTTGAGTCATCAAACGCGAGTAGAGGAAGAAAAAGATTTTCGACGAAAAGCACAGTCCAGCACAACAAAAACATGGCAATCAGGCATCTTCCCCTGATGGAGAACCATGGTCTCACCCGGCACTTGAGCGAAGTTTCCAAAACATGGTCTCGCAGTGGACGAAATGGGACGAATTTTGGACGCGAGTTGATAGACATTCGACGTAGAGGGCGGTGCGAAGAAGTCCCATCTCGATGTGAAAATCATCGATCACGCACATCGGCCCCGATCACTTGCGGCGGCCTAGTCCGGCTCTAAAACAGACGTCATCCTCTCGGAGTCCAGCCTGGCAATTGATCGTCACCATCCAAGACCCCCGGGCCGCCTGACCCTCCTTTTTGCTCCCGCGAAGAGCCGTAGGCAAGGCAGAGGTCTCGTCTTGCCATATGTATCGAGATCCCTTCTCGGGCTGCGCTGGGCTCGCGGCCAATGTGATGCAGTCACATCGCCGGTTATCTGGAGCACTTGCACAAATATGAAGCATCAATGCCATGCCAGTGGCCCAGATCAAGGCTGTCTGCGGCCAAAAGTGCCATGGGTCGCAGAACCGGCCGTCGTACCTGTCAGTCAACCCAAAACAAGGACCACCGAACCAACGCACGCCGCGTCGGTCAGAGGAGACACCGAGGAAGCGGATTGGATGCTCAGCTTCGCATGTTGTTTGTTTACCGCGCGTAGGTACAGACACTGCAGCTTGGCTTATCTTTTGCGGTGCGAATCACGATGACCGGCCGAGGACTGCCTTGAATTGAATGAGCCCATCTCACGCTATTGAGGATTACCTGCATGTGAGGAGATGGGACAGGCGTCACACACAATCCAATGAGGAGGCGCAGCCGCATCGCGACGTGTCTGTCAGGTCAAACTTTCAGCTCTATCTAGACGGGCCGGCCGTCCAGCAACTCCAAGCTATCGACCGATGCCGCGTGACCGAGGTGCGATGGCGTCTTGCTTCCCTCCCCGTCAGCTTCCTCCAACCTTCCGTGCCCCTCATTGCCCACGCCCTCTGGACGCACAGAGGTTTTGCATCTCTGCAGTTTCCCCTCTTTTGCACCCTGGCTTGGATCAAACGCAGCGCATTGCGGTCGCAGGTGTCTCTTACTCGGTGCTGTGCGCATCTACAGCGGAGCGTTGCCTCGTGCATGACTCTGCCTAGCTGTTGAGCGTTTGAGAGTTGCCATTAGGCATTGGCCTAGGACGGGCGGGCTGGGAAAACGGTGCCCGTTGTGGGCATCTCGTTCTTTGTTCCTCTCCGCCGTTGAGAAAGGGAGGCAATGGTGAAGCAGCAAGCGGGTGCCGGCGCTGGCGCGCGTAGCATTGCGGGTGGGAAAAGCCACACTCGCTCCAGCGTGTCCCGAGCGCGCCCGACTCCCGAACCCCCTCCAGTGAGGGGATTTTTTTCGTCGTCGCTTCTCGTCGCGGGCAGACTCCTTTTTTTCCAGCGCGGGTTTTGGCAGCAGTTTTCTGGCACTGTACTTTGTTTACAAACTGCGGGTTCGCGACTCATGTAAACAATGGGCCCCTGCAGACCCTGCTTCACGATCCTTGTCGAGCGCGAAGTCACGTGCAAAGTGCTGGCGGGGGAAAGGTCTGCCGAGGGGTGGGAGGGGAGACAGAGCAAGGTTGAGGTGCAGCTGAGAACTGAGGTGCATGCATCGACAAGGATCATTTGAGAAAGTGACGTCCTTTTTTAGCCGCCCGTCATCTGGACCTCTGGCAGCTGCTGACAGGGGACGTGCCCGGGAAAATGGCCATCCCCTCGTGCACGTTCCACTGTTCCTGTTTTTGGAGAAATCGAGGAGCCTGACCTGGAGCTGCCCTGGAGCTTCAACCTGGAGCTGGAGCTGGAGGAGGATGGAGGGGTCGTTGACCAGGGCTTGATCAAGTTGTTGGAGATGATGGAGGTGGAGGGATCCGGATACTGGGACGAGAATGAGGCAAGCAACAACAGATGGAAACAAACCCGAACGCTGAAAACTCCATCGGTCAACCTCGGCATACGATGACGGCCCACGGATGCTCGCGTCCCCGTTTCCATACGGACGAACTCCGACGCCATTGCATCACCATGATTGGATTCTTGGTCCCATGTCGTCTGTCAGACAGCAGGAAGCAAGGAATCAACACCCGGCAGGAGCTGGAGTCTGAATCTGCTGATGGTTTCGTGATCGCAAGGCTGCGAGGATTCGGCGGAGGGGCTTTCCTCTGATGTCAGCCCAGGGGTGTTTGCTCCTACCGCTCAGCTTGCTCTGAAGCTCTGCTCAATGCTCACGAACTTCCCCCTCCACCCCGCCGGAACTCATGGGTGTTGCTGGGCTGGGCAGAGTTCGATTCCGCAGGCTGCTACGGACACAAACGTTTTTCTTCGCGACCTGCGCGCGTCCTGGGAACTTTGGCAACAGCCCCAAGAACGAATCGACTGGGTTCCCCGCTTCACTGCCAGGGGCCTGCGGCGCGGCGCAGCATGCAACCCAGCACGCAGCTTCGAAGCTTGAGCTTCGAAAAGCACGCAACGCACTTTATTCCAGCAGCATTGGGCTGACTGCGATACGAGAGAGTGACGATCCGCCATACAAAACCCCTCCCAAAAGCTGGGTCGAAACATGCAGAGGGCGATGGACCGGGGTGTCCGACGGTTTCTCATTGATTGCGCCGGAGGCTCACGGTCTGCAGAGGAACCATGAGCGGCAACCGGGCTGTGCTACAGAAACCCTACGGGAACCGATTCCAACTCTCCAAACGGACCTATGCTGTTCGGTAGCAGCGTAACCCGCACCGATGTCTGAAACGACACGATATCACCCGGTGAGCCCGGTCCCCATCTTATCTGCTCAGCTTGCTCGGTGCTTGCTTCCAAATTGTTGTTTGCCACCAAGCAAATGTCGGTTTCCGCTTCACCGGGGACGGCGGGGTGAGGTTTGACCTGACTCTCTGCACCCATTCCCCCGGTTTGCCTTTCTCACAACAACAGCGAGATTTCTAGCATCATGTCAAAATCCAACTGCCGGAACGGGTCTCATTCTTCATTCCCCTCCGCCATCCGATCTTTCTTCGCATATCGAAGGAACACAATGCCCTGGATAAAGTCCCGCCTATTCAAACGTCTCAAAAAGGCAACGTAGTTCGAGACTCGCCTAAGCTCGCTTGGCCTTGGATCGGCCTCGCCCATGTCTGGCGAGAAGAACACCACCACCACCAACACCCCTCCCCCATGCGCATCCTCACAAGCGAGGAAAAATGCCCCGACCCGTGACGGCTTCAGATAGTGCCATTCAGGGTCCTTTCCTCGCCCCCTCGTCGTCGTCCTTGTCCTCCTCCTCTCAAACCTGCCTGGCATGTGTGTTGTCCGTTGCTCTGTTCCCCTCCCCCACATCCCCGAGACTGCGAGACTTTGTGCCTGCAACCAACGACACCCAGATTGGGCGAAACCGCCACGGCGGCTTACACGCTCGCAGCCGAACAGCCAGCCGGCGAAGCACCGTCTCGACCGGGCCTGTTTAATTCCCCGTAGCATTCCTCCGATCCGTCGTCCGTCTTTGGGTATCGAAGCGCGCGGCGTTGACTCCTGATCGGAGGCTAGCCGGTGTGGCGGCCGTGTTTCCTGGGTTTCTTTGTCTGTTTCGTGAGGATTTGTGGACAAACTCTAGCGGTGATCTTGAGGCATAAGCTTCGTCCTGCCCCGGCTTATGGGCAAAATAGCACCATGCCGCCACTGTATACGTTATTCTCCTTGGTGGCGGTCTAGAGCCGTCCAGTTTCGGGACGTGTAATGCTAAGCAGCCCGCCTCCCTCCGGGCCTCCGGGCTAAAACATCAAACATTCCAACGGAACGTGGCGTGAGAGATATGGACAAAGAAAAAAGGAGGCCTGCAGCGTTGACGGAGTAGCCTCCGAGCGACCTTCTCCTGAACTAAGTCAGCCGGACGGGCATCTTGAGCCTCGACGGGTGTGGTTGTGGTTTGGATGCCTTCAAGTTCCCGCTGCTAAGGCTTGCTCCGGTCGTGAATGGGGGGTTTTGTATACCAGCCAGAGAACCGGACAGGATAAGTGTCCTTCCAAGCCGTGACGGTGAGCTTGTCGTCGCTTGCTACCCCTGAGAAGTACTGTAGTTCGTGGGGATAGTGACCCCAGGGGCTTTTGCTATAGTCGCGTGATGTGATACCTAGAGAAGCCTCTCCTTTCGTGTTCTCCCCCTCCGCCGCCTCACAAGCCATCAACCAACGGCGGCGCCTCAACGAAAACGGCCTCGTACCAGCGTTTGAGGTTCCCGCAGCCGGCCGCGTTCGCGGCCGCCGTCGTCTTGCCGCAGTTGGCCTTCAGCACAACGTCCCACATGGCCCTCTCGACGTCGAACCCGCTATCCCGCACCAGCTTCTCGTCCGGCCCCCACAGCCGGCCCGGCTTGCCCTCCTCGTCGAGGCGGAACATGGGGTCGCTGGCGTCGCCGATCTTGAACAGGTCGATCTTGAAGAGGTTGTGGTGGATGAAGAGGGGCGCGGCCTTCTTCGCGGCGGGGGGCTCGCGGGCGTGGTCGGCGTCGAGGTCCGCGCCGGAGAAGCCGCCCTGCAGGCGGAAGTCGGCGGCCGGGTCGGCCTGCTTCATGCCGGCGGTCTCGAAGGTGCCGTTGATCCAGCGGCCGAGGACGGTGTCGGGGGTGCGGACGTCGTAGAAGGGCTGGGACAGGGCGAGGGCGGCCTGGGCGAAGGTCTCTTTGTCGCCCTCGCCGGGGGCGTGCTGGGAGAGGAGGGGGTAGTAGACGTCCGGGCCGTGCCAGTTGTAGTAGGTGGCCAGGAGGAGGCTCTGCGCGTGGGTGCGTTTGTCGTAGAGGAGGATGCCGGACTCGGAGCTGCGGCGGCGGAGGGTGGGCGGCGCGGAGGAGTTGGTGATCGTGTGGAAGTGCGGGGAGATTGTGGTGAGCCAGAAGTCGGGCCAGGTGATGAGGCCGCGGGAGAGGAAGGGCTCGGAGGTGAAGAGGCGGTCGGGGGAGGAGATGGGCCAGGCGTCGGAGTCGAGGTAGAGGACCTTCTCGAAGGGGGAGAGGAGGATGGAAAGGACCTTGTATTGGTAGTGCTGGACGCCGTCGGACGGGCGGAGGAGGGAGGAGAAGAGGACGCACTCGGCGTTGAGCTTGGGCAGGACGGCGTGGCAGAGGTGGGGGTCGGCTTCGGCGGGGGAGTCGAGGAAGAGGTGGACGGGGAGGTTGGAGCCGGAGCGGCGGAGAAGGAGGAGGGAGGTGAGGGCGGTGCCGAGGTAGCCGCCGCCGGCGGTCATGACGACGCCGGAGGTGCCTTTCCAGACGGGGAGTCGGGGGGCGAGGGAGCGGAGGGCGGAGACGTAGGCTGAGTGGGATTCTGTCAGGGCGGCGAGGTCGGTGTCTGTTAGGGGGGTGTTGTCGGGCCGCGGGGAGGTGTTGTCGTTCTTTGAGGCGTCGAGGTCTTCTTCCGTTGGATCGCGGACGGATCGGAGGGGCTCGGAAATAGAAGGGGCTGTCTTTTGGAGGAGGGTGTGGAGGGAGGACCAGAAGTGCTGCGTGCGCGGGGCGAGGAGGTGGGATGTTGCGTTGCGGGATGTCGTGAAGATCGGGGACGGGGATAGAGGGTTGGCGAGGCGGTGGTTGAGGTATAGGAGGGAGAAGATGAGGGGGACCAGGAGGAGGAGGAGGGAGGGTCTGCGGCGGTGTTTTGGGAAGAGCATTTTGGAGGTGGTGTTGGTATTGTTGATGTCGAAGTTTGGTGTAGATCTCGTGAAGTCCGAATGTCTGAGGTCTAGACGTAGTCAAGGTTGACTGCCAGGTTTGCTAGTGATGGGAATTTGAAAGCCGGTCTCGCGTGGAGTACGAAGAGCTGGTTGTGTCTTCGCTATCGAGATGTCGTTCAAGTCTCAGGCGGATATCTCGTTGATAGTGAAGACCAAAGACTAGGCTTTACTAGCTCCGTCAAGCCGAGTTAATCTCAGATTTGGTCTTGAGTTTCTGCGTTTGCGACTGCGACCCCGGGCTTTCGAACAAGATGTTTCCAGACGTAGTTGTTGTTGCGTTGTGTGGAAGACCGGACACCTCTTCCGGTTTGCCAGATTTTCTTTGACTGATCGTAGCCCTTGATGGTTGCCGCAAGTTTGCCAAACCTTCTTTTTGCTTTGGCTTGTATTAAACGCTTTGATGGCTCGACGGTTACCCAAGATCCGCCAAGGCCCTCAGATACCGTTTGCCTGATATGGATGTCGTCTTTGCTCTTCGGACGACAGACTATCGAAGCCGGTGTTCGGTGTCTCAAAGCCACCGGATGGAAATCTTCAAAGTCTCGGTCGATGTCGCAAAAAATTGTGCAACAGCTTCTGGGATCTTCTGAGGAGTAGTATCGTGAGCTCCTGGATGAGAATCCTCTGTGAGGATTCGGGCTCGATTAGACAGCTTTCAAGGCTTGCTTCGGGAAAGGGATTCCGATGTTTTCGACTAGACGGCAAAGGATGACGCTGAAGAAATTTCTACAGTCCCGCAAGTTGTCAGAATGCAAAAGAAGGCTGGATGGGCATGAGTTGTCAGCACAGCATCGCGCTGACGTATCGGAGGAGGCAGCGATTGGTAGGCAGCAGGCTTCCGGGGAAGAGAAGGATCCAGAGGCTGGATGTCTTTCACTGTCCGTCTTGTTCTTACAGAAACTTGGGGAAACGTTGGACGGGTTGCAATATTGGGCGTTGCCAAGCAGGGATGACGATCCATTATATATCACAGTGGCGCTTGTTTTCTCATTTCTTCAATGACCACGCACTTCTGCAATTTTCTCTCACGCTTTCTGGCCTGCCCTGTCTTATCTAGCTCGTAATGCAGTAATTTCCTAGGGTCGTGACACCGCGGCGCAAAATGTAACGAGGGATGAGAGCAGGGTACATGAGCACAATGAGGAATGGCTCGGGCACTTGAGGATCGACAAGGCCATGATTGGCAGATTGGGACGAGTAAGCTTGCTTGGGATTGCTGCAAGGGTGTCGATTGACGAAGGACGCGCAAACGTGGATGAAAGAAACACGAGGCATTTGGCATCGAGCGACTTGGGACCAGTTGCCCGGGGTGGCTGTGACACGAAAGCAGGCGATTGGGATAGGGAGCTATTGAGGATTCACGACCGGATCTTCGTGTGCTCCTCGTATTTCTGGGCGCAAGGTGCTTAGTGGCCGGCCCTGCCACACTCAGACTGCCCCCCATCAGGCTGTCGAGAAAAGCTTGAGGGCGCAGAGGTACAGACCAGGGATGGTGTGATGATGCCTAGAGTGGGTGTTCATGGTGCATGGTTAGAGCCATGCGGGCTGACAGCGCAACGGGGACCCTGGCGATGTCTGATAGGACACACTGCTGGTCAAGCTAATCAAGCATCAGCGGGCCGGGAGACGCGAGGTGCTTCCGGCGCTGACGAGACCGCGATACAAACGGCTGGGATATGTATGTATAGGATGGACGTTGCAAGAGGGTTTCTTGATCTCTGTTCCAGGTGGTGGGATTGAGAGACAACCTCTCTTTGGCGAGCTGGGCACAGACGGCTGCGAGCAGAAGGGACGATCGAGAGTCTTGGGACGAGATAGCGAGATACTTTGACATGTGTGTCGCTGACCATCAAGGTTGAGGTAGCGGATTAGCTGGGAAATAAGCAGTGGATCGAAGGCGCGGGTAGAAGTGGGACACCGGCAGGGATCCCCACCACTAAACGGCGGGGCGTGGGTGAGGTGACTGCGAACACTGAAAACGCTGCAACGGCTGCAACTGGAAATGCTTGCTGCTCGGGGCGGTGGCGCTCGGCAGAACTTTTTCGCTGCCAAACTTTTTGGGACCCTGCAGCAGCAGAAGCAGCAGCAGCATCAGTGCGCTGAGTTGAGCGACGAACGAGAAAGGCAATTTTTGTAACGGAAAAAGAAACGCTATTCTTCATCTTTGCATTGATTCCCTTACGATTTTGAATACTTGCCTTCGGGAGCACATAACCACTGAACATAATGACAAAAACGGCGAGCGCAAAGCGCAAGCGCGCCGAGAGGGAAGCCCTCAAGGCCGCCGAACAAGCAAACAAGCGCGCAAAGACGACCGACGGCAGCAGCACCCCCGACGATGCGACCGCCGACGCCCCGCGGGCGAATCTGCCCAAGGTCGTCCTGGAGAAGAAGCTCTTCGTCGAGAACTCCACCGGCAAGGACCGTGTGCGCGAGGCGAAGCTCTACGAACTCCTCAGCAGCGAGAACGAGACGGACCGCATCGAGGCCGCCGGGGCCATTATCTCGAGCCTGTTGGACGGCGAGGGCGTGACGGAGGCTTGTCTGGAGAGGCATCTCGACTGGCGTCTGTTCAGAGGCCTCGCGAGCGGACGCGCCGCGAGCAGATTGGGATACAGTCTGGTGCTCACCGAGATCCTGAGCCAGTTGCTGGGCCCGCCGAGGAATCTCGCCAAGGAGAGGTATACCGGCCTCACCTTCGAGAAGGTCCTGGGCATGCTTCTGGAGAGGACACACGTCGGCGGAAACATGCCGGGCCAGGAGGAGCGGGATCTCTGGTTTGGACAGCTCTTTGGCCTGGAGTGCTTCGTCCGCGCGCGCGTGCTGTTCGAGGCCGAAGACGGTCCCGAGCGGTGGAACGAGGTCTTGAGGCTGCTCGTCAGGCTGGGCAACAAGAAGGTCTGGCTGCGGCCGCAGTGCGGATGGGTCGTTGCGCAGGCGCTGGCCCAGCTGGACCGCAGCCGCATCGAGATGGTGTTGCAGCAGCTGGTCGAGCTTGGCTGGGCCAAGACACCTGAGGGTGTTGGAATCTGGCTGATTGCGCTTGAGCAGTGCCCCGAGCTGAAGAGCGACGACCAGTCGAAGCCGCAGCACCACCCGCTGTCGTCGCGGAACCTTGGCGACCTGGCGACGATTCTGAAGGAGAGCAGCGCGAACGAGGAGCAGGCGGAGAAGGAGAAGCAGATGTCGCAGAGGGGGCAGAAGAACAAGCAGGCCAATTGGACGCCGCAGCTGCACTTTGTGTGGGATCTCATCACTGTGCACTTTGCCAAGTTGGGCAGCGAGCACGTTGAGGAGTTTAGAACGTTTTGGAAGAGGGTTGTCGATGGTAAGTCAGGGATTTTGCAACTTCTTCCTCAAATCACATTGTGCTAACGTTTCGGTCTGCAGACAACTTTTTCGCAAAGGCGGCGACCGAAGGCCAGAAGTTCCGAGGCTTCTTGGTGTTCCAAAAGATGCTACAGGCGTACATCAACAACGATGAGTTCCTCGACGTTCTCTTCAGCCGGAATGTCATGACCTGCCTCATCAACCAGGCGTCCCAGGTGGACCGATATCTGCACCGCGCGGCGCTCAAGACGTTGAAGACGATCGAAGAAGCCTCCGCGTCGCACCCCGAGGCCACAGGCATCATTCTCGACAACCTGATTAGCAACAACGGATTGTACAGATTCGACGTCATGACGAAGACCAAGACGGTTGACAAGATTCTGCAGCACGTGCAGGCTGAGACGGGCGAGGATATCATTCAGGTGCTCAGTGGCCCCGTCATGAAGACGGCCACCTCTGCCAAGGACATCAACACCGTCAAGCTTGACCTCCGCGTGTACATCGACTACCTCTTCCGCTTGACCACTTCGGTCCCAGAACCCTCACTCCAAGAACTGACGTCTCTCGCCTACGCCAAGCTTGTCTGGATCCCGGAGAACGCCAACGCTCTGGTTCAGGAGCTGTCAAGGAACCGTCTCCAGTCCGCGTTCGCCAAGCTCTCCCGCAAGGCCGAGGAATCAAACTACCTCTGCACGGCGGTCCAGTCCATCAACCCCGATTACATCCGCATGGAGGGCGACATGAAGAAGGAGGTCAACCAAGCCCGCAAGCGCCTGGAGAAGCTCATGAAGACGGGCGCCGGCGCCGGCGAGGGTGCTGCCGACGACGTCAAGATCGCGCAGGGCCTGGCTTTGCTGCACGCTATCGCCATCTTCCAGCTGTACAACGAGGAGCCGGACGCGTTCCAGCTTCTGAGCGATCTGAAGGAGTACCAGTCACGCCTCCAAGAGGACGAGGAGGGTGCTGCAGAGTTCTTGGTCGAGATCCTCCTCGCGCTCGTCTCGCAGCAGTCCGCGCTCATGCGTGAGATTTCGCAGCGGGTATTCGGATACTTCACCAGCCGCGTCTCGCCCAAGGCTCTCGAGCTCCTGCTGGATGTCCTTGCAGCCGACGAAAGCGCCAAGGGCCAGCAATCCCTCTTCGACGTCAATGAAGACGATGACGTCGAGGAGATGGAGGAGGAGGAGGAGGAGGAGGAGGACGAAGAAGACGACGTCGCAGAATAAGAAGACGACGACTACGAAGAATTCGTCGACCACAACAACGACGACGACC